>JASFXZ010000016.1:3298443-3670394 GCA_032209605.1 Mactromeris polynyma | reverse complement strand
AATGTATCTGGTATATTATCTTTTGGTAAGGAATTCTTCAAAGATAAGAATGTCTCAAACAAGCTCTTGCTGCAAATTTGACTCCTGAAAAAGATTTGCAAGTAAGTGATGTAGGTAATTCTTATATATGAGGTGGGCATACATCATTCCTGTCTGAATTATGAATCATTTGAACACATTAACAACACATAGTGACAAGCGCATGAGATTTCTAGAGTTCTCTCTCTTTATCCCTTCTAGAGTTCTCTCCCTTTATCCATTCTATAGTCAATTTAAGATGGTATATATAGTACTATAGGGAGAGAACTCTAGAAGGGTTAAGCATTCATGACAATCTCCTGTGATGACATGCAAGTTGATATCTGTATACACAAAATTGACCATGGCATAAAATTTTTGGTCAAATATGCAATGCAGCTAACTTCCATAACTACAGCAACTTATTTGTAATAGATAGATACAGGATTTAAACGAGTCCAAACATATACTACCTTGCTTGCGGTTTATCCAGATTTTTGGCTGTGACACCATGTTTTCTGCCATGTGTGGTTATATCAAGTATTTCTTTACAATCACCAATCTGACACCATGTAATAGCTGAAAATTAAAACAAAATATCTACTGTGCTATAAAACGTGTTTAACTAACAAACTTTGCAGAAAGAACAAGAGTGGCAAACTGTCACAAAATACGCCAGTCATAAAGTCTTTGACAAGAGCGGACAAGGCTAATTTGGCCAATTTTGGAAATTCAAGGGCCATAATTCCGAAGTGCCTGGGGTGATGAGGCTGGTTATCGAACTTGGCCGAGATATTATGCCCACAAACATTTTCACCAAGTTTGGTAAAGATCGGATGAAAACTCTTTGACTGAGAGAGTGGACAAGGCTAATTTGGCCAATTTTGGATAATTCAAGGGCCATAATTCCGAAGTGCCTGGGGCGATGTGGCTGGTTATCTAACTTGGCCGAGATATTATGCCCACAAACAAGATTGGATGAAAACTCTTTGACTTAGAGAGCAGACAACATGTGGACGCCGCCCGCCACAGGTGTTCCCATAATACGTTCCGTTTTTCAAACGGGCGTATAAAATCATTTGAAAACTTAGAAATAGTGTACAGACATTGTATGTAAAAGATCCTGCTCTTTTCTCTCCAAGTTCGATTTAGTACGTGACACCAAATATTTATTATTATTTTTATTTCAATTTGGAGTTTGACTGTTGGAAGAAATCTGGACTTATAGAAATAATTCTATGTTTGTAGACACAAATATCAAATTAACACATTGCAATTAACATACAGAATCATATAAAAATGGGTACATATCACATACAGAATTTTCTCTTTAATGTACTGTTAGTGATTTCTTTATTATACAGAGCTTTCCTGTTGTATGTGTAGAAGTTAAAAATCACATGATATTGTATTGTGCATGACGCTTGCATGTATCATGAGAATGACCTCAGCTAGACATTCTATAATAGTAATGACTAAACAACAGTAGATAAGTACAATAGATAAGTACACTATGAGTATTTGTTTACCTGACGAACATGGAACAATTTTTGAAGCTTTTCCAGATTCCGCGACCTTTCCACTGACCTCATATTTTCCTTGTATGAATGTCAAATTACTAAAATTGAATTTGGGGCTATGTGAAATGAATCCATATGGAAGTTTGTCTATTACAGGTAAATTCCTTTCAATCAGAGCTCTGTTTACAGCAGACTCACTGTATGAACATCTGAAATACACAAATCTTGTACAAATAAAGACATAATACACAAAATTTAATGATGTTTTACCACCACAAATACATGGTATTAAAAAGTTTAAGAATCATACCCATAGCTACACTATCTGACAACATATAAAACTGTATTTTTGTATATATTTGAAAATGACTGTACTTGCATAAGTGAACAATTAAAGTTCTGTTATTATTCTTTTTGGCGCAGTCATACTAACATGGTTTTGCTATTTGCATATCAGTGTTGTGTAAACCAATCAAATCTTACATTAACCACTAAACCAACTTCTCTTCAACAGAATGTTTGTAACCTTGATACGGATTGGATAACCTTTCGATAAGGGGTACGTTACCTTACAGAAATCCACTGAATTTCGGTACATTTTACAGAAATCCGTTTTCCATTACCGAAAACCATTTTCCATTACCGAAAACCATTTTCCATTACAGAAATCAATTTTCCATTACCGAAAACCATTTTCCATTACAGAAATCCATTTTCCATTACCGAAATCCACTTCTAATACAACATCTGCACTATATATTGTTAATTCTTGTTATAATATTAAATATTAGGTTTCACAACAACTTGAACAAGATTGCAATTTGTTTGCTTCAGATTGCGCCAACCATCTTTTTACAAGATATTTCTTGTTTTAAAATCGTCTCACCTGCCTATGGTAACTGAGGTGAGGTAGATGGGTGAAGACAAGAAATGTGATAGCAGTGCACCTTGACAGCCAAGAACATTCCATCTGGCCATCTTGTCACTGCAAGACATTGATAGAGTTCTCTCCCCTCTGCCAGGCTTTATCCTGTGATGCAAATAACAATAGCATTTACAAAGTAAAAATATAATTAAAAGGGTATGTATGTACTGCACATGTTCCATATTGTGAATACAGCGTGTGACAATGTTGCATATGTTATACTAAGAGACATCAAGAAACAACAAATTAAATGGAATGCTTTAGACATATTTTGTCTAAACATGACATCATAGCAAGCTAGTACATGTAGCTTCAATATCATGAATAGTTGAACACTTCCTTTGTATACCATCTTTTCCTTGTCATGGGACATGTAGTTGTTCCTTGAGGCAGGGATTTTATATAAACTATGCTTGGTACCAGTCAGATTTCTGCTCAGAGATTGAATAAAGTTTTCGATAAACCTAAAGAAACATTATTTTAATACACCGTTTCATAATTAGGCCATCCTTAAAAAATGTTTGTTTGGAAAAATCCGTCCCAGCAAAATTTAGGTGAGGTATTTCTTTTTTTATGGTCCTACTAGTGTTGTATTATTAATACACTGCTATAAATCCAACTTAGAATCCTCAAAAAATGTTGGAGTATGGGCCATTTTCATGAGTAGGTAGGGCTATACCAAACGAACATTTATTAAGAATGGCCTCATATATAATGGGACACAACAAAGTACCTGAATCATTCTAATTCATATTATAACAAATATGGAATTATTAAAAAAAAATTCATCTTCACATGACTCAACATTTAGGAAATACCTGAATGCTCCAATCACATGATAATCTATTCCTGTACCCAGTGGATCTTGTAATCCATTGCTGACACACTTTGCACCTGTTCTGTGTATATCACCTGTATTAAACAAGTACACAGAATATGACAACAATTGCAAACAAAATATAACTAATTCCAAGTGCAATGTCCAACAAACATATTCCAGATTGAAAAGTTTATAAATCTGAATATTAAAGCAATCATACTAAAGCTTGTATTGATCATTTATTCTCATTTATACAACCACTGCATTTATTCCTTCACTTTTCTACTGACATAATTGTTTATTGTACAAGGTGGAAGTTTTTTTATAGCATTTTGCTTTTTTCTTATCAGTCTTGTGGTAAATTATTAATGCATACATCAAAATAGCATTCATTGGACAAACAATAATCATTGGTGCTAAAACAATAAGAGAAATTGATCAATTGATGTTCTGCTGAATTTTCACTGTACATTAATAAGATGAATTTACGAAAACCTCATGCCAAATATAAAGGTTTGTTACTGATATTACAATATTAAAATTAATGAAAACACGTACCTATAGGACCATCTGTAACGGACTGGTTTATTTCTGTGTTTGTAAGTGTAGAGCAATTTTTATTATCACTACCAGCTGATGACACAGTACTTGGACATATGTCTGTCTTACATTTCTTGTTACTAGTTACTAAATTGTCATCCAATTCTGCTTCCTTTCTTTTCCCATCTGGTACTTTATCTGAACAGCGTTTCTTCTCAGAAATGTTTAATCTATCAGAGTCAGCACTATTAACAGAAGGTGAAGCATTTGCAGTCATTGTTTTTGAAGTCAAATCCCCTGAATATAAAGCTTTAGTAGACTTTTTGCTACAAGAAATGGTGTTTGCAGTACATGTATTATCATAACAACTTATATTGTCTGATGTAGAATCACAGACAGTCAAATCACCAGAGCTTGATTCATTAGCACCTACTTCTTGAGAAGCTTTTCCAATATCCATCGTTGTCTTAGTTACCTCTTGCCCAACAGTCAATTTCACAGACTCTTCATGTTTTGTACCAATACTGTTGTCATTAACATTTCTGGTTTCTTCAATGTGAATTTCTTCAGCAGCTTTTTCCTTCTCACATTGAATATCGCCTACTGTGTCTCCATCTTTCCTCAACACTGTTTGTTTGTCAACATGGTCACTTACAGATTTCCTACTTTGTGCTTGTACAATACATTTACTACTTATCTTTGCTTCTGGGGTTGCATTGGAATCATGGTACATGGACGAAGAACCCAAGTCACTGTCCGTGCCGTTTCTGGGAAATATTGAAGCATCACCACCTATTAAACAGACAAAAAAATCTGAATTCCCTAAACTTTTACAGTTTTATGGTGTTTTATTTTTCAAACAAACTAATTCTTTAAAAAAATTATTATAAGGTGAAGCATAGCTTAAATACATGTACTTAAATTCATGCAATTATTGTTTACTGAAAAACAACAGTATACTTTGCTCAAACTTAATTGATAGTCAAAGCATTTTCGAGAGGTCCTAGCTGTAATATATTTTTGCAGAAAGAAAAACTAATTATGTAATACAATGATAAAGATAGAGGAATAGCATGTTTAATCTCCTATCCTGGACAATTACAGTACCAAATATATAGTACATTCAGCCTCCATCCTGTACAGTCTGACCTCGTTCATTAGAATTCATCGGGTCCGAACTTTGATTTTGAATAATGCATGGTTTCGAATAGCCTATTAAAATTCAATGTGCCTAAGAAGATACAATGGGACCTGATATTTATTTCGTAAGATACCAAGTATTAGGATAGAAGGTTGGCGAATAAACGAAGTCCGATTGTATTTATGTTGGGAAGTAGTCAGTTGCTATCAAACGAATAAGTAAGTTCAGATGGGAAACCTCTGCACAATGGAAACCAATCTCACTGATTAGAGTCACTAAAATACTGTTACAGCAGCAGTAAAGCTAGTACCATAGATAAAGATTACATTTATGATCTCCTTACATGGTGTGTTTGATGTATACATGTGGAAACAGATTCCATCCTTCAGTTTGCAGACATTGTCAGCTGTCCACTCCAGTATCTCACTTCTACCAGTTTTGTATAAATCAAGAAGTTCACTGTACAGATACCTGTTATAAACAAATCACTGTTAATAACGAAACTGTATTAAATTTTCACACTAGCCAAAATCACACAAATAATTGGTTAGTTCTGAAATATGTGCAGGTTTTTTGCAACATACTGACAAATAGATGGCCTGGAAGGTGGGGATTCTTATATACTTATTCATTTGTTTGTTCATTTATACATTCATTTGTATAGGCACAGAGCTCACTACTAGCCATAAAATGCAATCAGAACAAACACTAGGGTCGACTGGGTTACAGAAACAGACATATTGTTTTAGGACTTATCATGCATAATTATAATAATTATATTAGTAATAATGAAAATAATGAAACATATCAAATTTTAGTATAGACAAAGTAAACAAATAAGGCTGGAAAATAATGTTCTTAAATCATACAGTGAAGGTCAAGTTCGCAAGATAAATAATTTTCTGTCCTGCCATATACATGTATACTATATTGATATCAATATATTATCCAACCATTACTGAAATCATGATTGATCATTTCTTTACAGCATTATCAAGTCGGGCGAAGTCAGATAGAATTTTTCCAAAGATGTGAAACGGTAGTTATACTAGTGTAATAAACAGGCTGTATTTACGATTAAATATGGCAATTTCCACAGGAATTTTCAGCTCATAATATACTCACCTTATCATTCCACGCCTAGCCAGAACTTCTGCATGACTATCATTCAGTACCTCACCTAAATTGGGAGATCAACATCTTAACTAGTTGCACATACAATCTACCTTCTGCTGTATATCAAGAATGATGAATGTGGGCATTAAAACATGGCAGCACATTCCCAAGGCACTGATTGGTCTGCAGATGATATTCTCTGAGGGACGCTTCTATACAATAAGTGATCCCCGATAAGTGATCTCAACCATCAGTCTTATCATGTTTGTAATGATGTCCCAGCTCGTAGTTAACATACATGTAGTCAGATGTGAAGTACAACAAACAAATAACATGGAAGGTTTCATGCTCTCTTATTCCACAACTAACCTCTTTACCAAAGTACAGATAACTCTTGCAAACATTCATACATAAGACCATAGCAGTTATCTCCCCTACATTAGCATCAACCCTGCTTTCAGTTACGGCAAACAATTGGGAATGTTTTGTATCTCTGACCCACCGTATCACATTCACTGCACACAGGGAACTAAATTGCAAATGTTACGTAACGTTAGCTGCAAACACCTTCACTGAACACAGGGCAGTAGTGATAAAGCTAGTCAGAGTTGTCTACTTGATACAGCATTCTAGTGATGTTGTGAAGAATTCATTCTTATTAAGTATAAATGTGGATAGCAGTAACTTAATACAATAACTTATAACTACAATAAACTTTTAATTACACATGCAAAATGGAAACAGAATTACCTGTCCTACTCATTTTTGATGGCCCGATACATTTTGATCCGGTGGCAAGCGAAACAACTTTAAACCTTTTTTCTGAAATAGAAAAACAAAGTACACTGCCACACAAAAAAACTTAATTCAGCATCGAATGCCAAGTAAATTTTCACACATGTGACTTTTGTCTAGCTTCTCACAGCAGAACATTTAATAGACTTTTGAAAATTTCTAAATACTTTACAGTATAGTATACACAGAAGTATGATAACCAAACTAAGGGTTTACATATTGTTGGGTGTTAAACATATTTGTTTATGATCATAACCACTACCTTATAAACTGGTCCTATGCTTTTATCATTTGTTACAGTTAAAGGTGAAAAGCCAAAGTTTTGAGCTTAAGTGTGTTTGTAACCTTTGCAATAGTTAGTAAATTCCATTTATCTATTGATAGTATGAAAGGAACTGGACATTTTACATGATTGCTTCCCATGTAATGAGTCCCTGTGTGAATTTTCCATGACCTCTAGTCAGAACACATTCAATATAGTCTTAACAGTCAGAAATATTGGTAAATACCACTGAAGTTTTCAATTGCCTGGATCTTTAAAACTGTTCAACTGGAGTAAAACGTATTTTTTTATAACACAACTATTAATTCAGAAGTACTGCCAGGTTGTCATAGCATGGCCATGCATTTTCTGACTTTCAAATCGCCTGTATAGGATTCATACGAAAGTTACAACCAAATAAAAGTTTAACGTTGTGATCGCCTGTTCTAACATAATGTTATGTTCCATTGGATCTCTGCATTCTAAGCTATAATCAAACTACCTTTTTCAAACTGTAATATAACACCAGCAAGCAGTGTCCATTCCTTGTTGGCCTGTGGTTTCCCTGAACGTGGCAGTTTGGTATATTTATCCAGACACAACTTTGCGATCTTATCACCAAAGTCATCAGAATCATTTAAATCCATCTACAAGTAAAACTAAAAGTTAACAAATTTTCTGTAAATACCTACATGCATTTCATTTGTTGCAAATGCAGTAGAGACACATATAAATTTTGAAATTGCAGCAGTGAGCATAATGATAATGTTGCAACAGCATTCCTCACTCATTACCACCATATTATATACATGTAATAATTAAACAAGACAGACATACTAGAATTCGATCTCCACTCATTATGTTATGTGTCTTTGGCACTACTAATGTCAGAGAATCTTTGGATCTTAAATTCCTACTCAGTATGTACACCTTCAGCATGGAGTTCTTTCAGCACTAAGGAGATGAGGCTGAAGGGGAAAGTTTGTGTCACAATGTGAACAGCAGCATGTTACCACGGACCTATATACCTATATAGGTCCGTGATGCTACACATGCTGTAATTTGTTTAACATGGGGTAAGGCACAACATTAAGGAGGCATAGCAATAAATAGTCCAACTTAAAAGTCACAAGAGAATTCACAAAGAATTTTGGGGCATCACTTGTAAGGAATTGTCTAACGTGTGACTGTCCAATATTTCAGAGTTGGACATAAGCAGACCAACACTTCCATATCCATGCTGTTAGTACACTTAGCAGAGATCTGAGATTTCTCATTCTGTAGGTATATAGTGCTTGTGATTCACCAATCTTTCACATTGCTTGGAATTGTTTTTCGATATAATTCTGTCATCCAGGGTCTAACTTAAGTATTTTCAGCAAGGCAACATAAATTTCAAATGGATGCAATGCCTCATTCCGATAAACATAATTGATCGGTTTGAATGATATGTAGACTAGAGAAACCTGAAAACTACACGTGTTATGTCAATTGGCCGAGGTACGAAACAATACCCACCTAATGAATGTTACGATCTAACTGAACATATTACTTTAGGACTTCAATCCCATCATTTGCAAATGGCGTTTAATATTAACGGGAAATAACTCACGAATCTACACACCAATTACTTGATTACACATATGTAAGGGGAGATCACTGCGTATGAGATTGAAGTGTACAATGATCATTTTTAACGTATTTTGAAAAGAATTTATGTAGATTCATAGATGGAATTAGAACTCTCCTGCACGTATCATATATACATTGTTTGTTCCAGTATTGTGCTGAGTGAATGAAGTAGCTTTACCTTTAACTCGTGTCCAAGGATTTGTGTTTCAAGTAATTACACCGCTTAGTTATCAATGTGCTTAAAAAATACGATTATATAATGTTTATACGTACATAATGTGCAATATTTAAATTACTCACATATATGGAACGCCAAATATACATGAATTCAAATAGTTGAAGAGCTCTTCAAATAATAAGAGAGCTCTACAAATAATTAGAAACCTCTTTAATCGATTTGAAGAGCTCTCTATTTATGTGTTGCTATCATTATATTATTATTGCTTACAACAATTCATTTGTTGCTCTTACTAATTGAATTAGAGATCGAGCACTTCAAATCAATTGAAGAGAGCACTTATTCAATTACCGTGGGCAACAAATGATTTGAAGATATCTCCAATTATAACAATTTACCCGTAATTGATTAGAGTAGCTCTAAATTAAATCTATTAATGAGCTCTTTAATTCAATTGTTGAGAGCATTAATTCGGCAAAATTTAGAAACAACACAATGGAACATTGATTTGTTGATATCTCCAATTGAAATGGAGAGGTCTCTAATCGATTTTGGAGAGAGCTCTAATTCAATTGAAGACCGAGCCTCATCAATTGAGTTGATTTGGCGGTACCTTCAATTGATTTGTAGAGTCTCTCCAAATGATTTGGAGAGAGTTCAACTTCAATTGATGCTATCATTAATTCAACTAGAGCTCTCTTCAAACAAATTGGAGAGCTTTCCAAATAATTGAAGAGCTCTCCAAATATTTGAGTTTATGTAGCTTTGGCATTACATACACATGAAAATATATCAGAATTATTTTTACCAGTCAGAATAGTTTTTACGTACAATTGTCAGTCAAGGTTTTGCCAAGTTTGATTCCTGGTTGACATTAATTTTTTGTTAATGTCAAGCTAGTTTTATGGCAATAAAACTTTGTGACTTTATTCTTGTGATAATTTAATGTTTTCTTCAAGTACTTATACTGTACAGATCTATGAGCAACACTAATTTTCAGAGTGGAGTTAAAGCTGTTTAATAGTGTCCGAGATGAAGTGTAAGATGGTCACCAGACAAGCTAACATCTTATTCAGAATAGCCTCAGAAAAGCTTGGAAATACCCAAAACCCAGGAGCTTTCGAGGGTTGGCCCCCTGGTCCCCCACCAAGTGCCCTGCCTTGAGCCCACTAAGCAGCTGCATTGACCTCTGGTAAATTTTCCACTTTTTCAAACCCATCCTCCTCACCGACTTACATAATTATTGTTTTGGTGCACATGCCATTTTTTACTGTGAATATGTATACTTCAAGCTGACCAGTTGAAATTTGTTAACATTACCTTATTGATTTTCTTGACCAGAAATTAAAACCAGTTTGATATGCAATGCTTTTAAGATATTGTACAAATACTGTATCTAGCAAAGATGGATCATCATTAAGTCTTTCAGAATTGACCATAAGAAAATATTACCAAAGTGATTGTGCACATATTTTAATACCAAATGCAGGATGTTGCATTTATATAAATGATTTAAATAATTTTCTGCACTAAAATTTAATTTTCGTTTGTATTATTGATGTGGTATAACAAATAAATATTAGTATGAGCCATTTCCATGTAACCATTGCGAATGGTCATATATTACAAAAATATAGGTAGTATTTGATGAATCAAGTCACTGTTGACTAATGTGACTGTAATTGGTGCACCTAATGTCATTTAGATGATGTATCCATATTGCCATTCAATGTATATACAGTAAAACCTCAATAATAAGACCACCCTTGGGACCCTTGAAAACTGGTTTCTTATTGAGGTGGCCTTAATATTGAGAGCAAACCAGTGAAAATGGACTTGAAAATTGTGTTTTTAATTTTGAAGTGGTCTTATTATTGAGGAGGTTTTACTGTAGATGTATATCCATTCCTCAGTACTTGCGTATATATAACATTATTTGGGCTTACACTAATGCAAATACATGTGTAAGCAAAGAGGAAATCAAGTTATGATGCTGAAAAGATTTCTGGTTCAAGTCTGGCTGACATTGCAGACTGTAACAAAGAACATACACAGCCATTCCACGGAAAATGAACTTCAATGCAGGTGAATACACTTGAAAAGAAAGACAAAGGATTTCATTTAAAAAATATATTTGAAAAATATCAACAAATGAAAATATAACTTTGATTAGCATTCTTTGACTTGGAAGAACAATACAGCAACATATATTGGAATATATACAAAAAAACAATATGTGATATAATATGGATAATTACCTTAAAAATAATGTCATAGACATGTAGCGACGCCTATTATCCATAATGATTCAACAGAGAAATAACAAATGACGTGACATCCCCATTTCCAACAGTGGTAGATGATGTACGACGATAAAGTGATTTTTACCAATTAAAATGTATATATGAGCGCTGCTGTACGATTTCCAACCTCTTCTTTAAGTGACGTCATTTCCAGAAAACGGCTCATGTGACGTCATCATGAACTGACAGAAAGCAATATTTGCCGCATATGGCAATATGAAAACAAAGTGACCATAATTATAATGTAAATATTGTTTCCTGCTTGCAAATAGTGACATCACATGTTGTGTTTTCATGAAATGACGTCACTTACAGAAGAGGTTGTAAATCATATAGTAGCGCTCATATGAACTATGATAAAAAATAATTGGTGTTCGTAAATTATTGATTTACCGGTAATTCATTTTCATAAACCTTGTTTAATTGAATCAATAATTTGTCTCACTCCAGCAAAATCCTATACATGTACATTTTACTTTATATACTAATTCATAATATATATCGCAGTAATATGGGACATGTACACTGAAGCATTCATACATAACACTGGTAGAACATGAATACAGATGATGCATAGTTTAGAATTAATCTGCACATGTTGTTATCGGTCTTAAAATTACATTGGGTTTTTTCAAAGTGAGTGGAGTCCAAAACCGAAAATAATTATCGAAAAATATATTTAAGAAGCCAAGTCAAGCTCATCTATACTTTTACATTGTAAGCACAAATTAAAGTTTCCCAGGTGACGTCATCAATGTAATGTTTCCAATAATGTCACAGAATGACATTAAAACATTCTGTATGTAAACATGTAATCTTTCACTCAATCACATTTAAGAACAGGGGGAGCTGTAGTCCATGTTATCTATCAGGATATAAATTACACTGACTGGTCACATGTTTATCATAGCACAATGCAACTGGTCACATGTTTATCATAGCACAATGCAACTGGTCACATGTTTATCATAGCACAATGCAACTGGTCACATGTTTATCATAGCACAATGCAACTGGTCACATGTTTATCATAGCACAATGCACTTGTAATCAAAATATAGAAGCAAAGGAAACTGCAAACAATTAAATTCCGTTCTTCCCAGTGAGCGAAAAATATATAAAATAAACATTATAATACATAATTTACAATGCAGTGATGTTTACAAAGATTAACAGCAGTACATCTATATTATAACATATGAAAAACATTTTGATCAAATGGCTGACAACATCAATAATGAATAATATCTCATTTTCACATAACATCAGGCAAAAATATGAATCCAGTTTCATACTATTATAACTGGAAAATCAAACAATATCATGTAATTGCACATTGCATCATTTGATTTAGCACATATACATAAACATGGTAGAAACAAACAATATTTCTAGGATTTAGTGCAAAACTATGTGAACTCCTTCTCACGAGAACTAAGTTTGCATGAGTTCTTTCCCTTTGTCCCTTCTAGAGTTCTCTCCCTTTATCCGTTCTAAAGTATATGTATGTATATATATATATAGTTCTACAAAGAGGTAAAGGGAGAGAACTCGGACAATACCAAATACTGACTGATGGATTATGCAAGTCTATCACAGTTTATTTAGTTACATGGCATATAAATATCACAATTAAGCAAATTGATAAATTATTATCAGACCATCTAATCTGCAGAGCTTAATACAGATCAATCTCAAGCAAGGGAATACATTATATAAACACCAGTACAGTACAGTCTATCAAGTGTGATGTACGATGACCAAAGCCAGCATTTAACAACTCTAAGTAAAATCTATTGCATTACCGTTCATTCTACAACATTAAAACATCACACAATTGTACTTGTGTAAAATAATAGAATACTGTGGAATCAGAACTTTTCAAAAAAGGTTAATTTTCACCTTATTCCAAATGTCATAAATTTCGAGAAAATTAATGTTTGCCAAATTTTAATTCTAATAGCGTGTTTTGTAGCTCAGATGTATATACATTATAACAGAGAAACAAAAAGATAGCTTGCATTTGCAAATTTTAGGTATAGCAAAAAAATACCAAATTCAACAGAACAAAGTAAAAAACAAGCATATGATTATTCTAAGTCATACGAATTAATATTCATGAAATTCTGTTTATGGTTAACTTGTTAATCCTTGGGTAAATATATGTTCATCTTCCTATCCATATACAAAACAGACAATTGTCAACTTTCAGGTGGAAATAATACAAGTCATAAAATACCATGCAATTTGTATGGTTCACACGGAATATTCTACCCAGTGAACATTTTAATCATCTTGAAGAAATTCTTCGGTACTGATTACACTCCAAAATGAGCCATGGAAAGTCTGCATGAAGTGTAGAACACATTAATATCGCACGGTAACTAGTGATGGCGCGATTATCGAAAATAATCGAAAAATCGTTGCTTGACATCTGACGTCGGCAACAATCGATTATGAACTACAATAATCGATTACAATCGGAAATTGTGACTGAAGTGTTATTTCAATAAGATGATATTCAAATATTCAAATTTAAAAAAATAAACCTGGATATACTTTCAAATGATAAATCTAGTCAATAGTAGTCGAATATTCATTGAATGATAAAATGTTCTTATGATATAAGAATAATGTAAAACCGCATTGAATATAAATGTAGTTAAAAAAGAGATACATAAATTTGTATAAATGAAATAAACTTTCAGCATTATACTTATACTAAAAAGCTAAATATTTAGATTATTTCCGATTCGATTATTGATTGTGAGTTTTCAAACTGATCCGATAATCGATTATAAAATTTATCCGATTATCCATCACTAAAGGTAACATTATGTTGCCCAGACTGTGCTGTTTCATTCTGAGTAGACTGGTTTACATTTGTATCTTCCTGGTTATTGGTGATTGGCTGTTGGTCAGATTGTGCTGAGTCATCCTGAGTAGACTGGTTTGCAATATCATCATCATAAACTATTGGCCGTGCATCTTCTGGCACATCATGTGACAGCTGCTCATTGCGAAAATTTGCTGTAATCTGCAAGTATGAATGCATACAAGTTTTGTGACAGAAAAATCTAGGCAATGGAACAGAATAAAAATAAATTTTTCCATGGATAATATCAAAACATGAATATTTATTAAAACATGGTTGCTTACGTTAAAACATTTCTGGTAAGGAACATAGGATTTTTGCACTAGAAAAAAACTATATGTACATCATTTTACAATAAAATTTCTTTTATCTGAAAACATCCAAACTTTCACTTGCAAGTTCAGTCTCTTAACGTGATTAACTATTACAATTCTTATTGTTAAAATGGCATTGTTAATATCAAATACCAAAGCGCTCCTACATGGAATATGTGTCTTCAAAACAATATTGTTTGCCTTTAATAAATAAGTTTCACAATGTTGCAATGAATAAACAAAATGGAACTAACATTTCTTTTAAGTCTTATTGTCCAGATACTATAAATGATAGTAACCATGAGAACGAGGCCTCCGAGAGCGATAAGTGTAATCTCCACAGCAAGAATAATCTGTAATGGCGTGAGAAGCAGACTGAAAAATTTCTTTGCATTCTTGTCGTCAATGGAAACGCTCTGTAAGAAGAGAAGAAATGCATGTTTGATGTATTAATAACCAAATTTGGACAAAAATGCTCTACGTGTATATTACTAGTCATTCACACCATAATTATCTGATTTAAATTGATATAATCTGTTTTATTTACTTGAGAACAGTTGTAGACAAAATTGTGAGATGGTCAGCCAATGAAAACATGCTTTGGAAAATATTGACCAATAGGCATAGTGCACCACAATAACGGTACTTTCAACTAATTTGGAATCCTGTATAGTGTGACATACTGCTGTATTTTCTCCCTCGCTAGCACTGAACACCCTAAAATACAGTATAGCCATATCTGCTAATTACACATTACTACAATTCAGTCTAATGTGTTTTTCAACACGGTGGATAACAAATAACAAGTTTGCAAACCTAAATTGGTAACCATGATTCAATTTTCTTCTTCTTCAAGATTTTGCCAAATTGAAGTTATTTGTTTTGTTAATTAAGACATATCAAGAGATGAAAGCAACATTTAACTATCTGCATATAAATAAAGAGACAGACTGAATTGTTTTGTGTTCACCTCACAATAAGTTTACAATACAAAGAAATGCAGACGGTAAAGTGAACAACTTGGATGAATCTGACGAAAACAACTCACCTCATTCAACCAAAATACTGGGTAAAACACTGGTTTTATTCTAAGAGTGTCCCTAAAATCATAGAACATTGTTAAGACAAATATGTTAAACATCAGTCAAACTGGTCCATAGAGAACAAACTGAAAGGTTGTAGCCTTCTGCCATACGTGATGGTAACTATATACAGTAGCACCTCATTCATTGGGTCGGAAATTTTATTTCTAATCTTACATTGTTTTCAATAGCCCATTTTATTTCGACATGCGTAAGAAGATACATCGTGATCTGATATTTATTTTGAATGATACCAAGTACATGTATTCGGATAAATGGTTGTTGAATAAATGAGGTCTGACTGTATTTGATTAACCAAAAATAATTTTCCATGACCAATGAAAATACTATACAATATACATTTAAAATTTATAAGAATACCCAGGTATTTTATACAACAGCTTCATGTTCAAGTTATCAGCCAATTGCTTATAAAGAAACCTATGAAACATCATTTGCCTGTAATTCAATGTGAAATAAAGCAGTCACATAAACAACTTAATCTACAGCATAATGAATTTCACTGATAGGAAAAACAGATACAATTTTCAAAATACAAGATATAGTATCTTCATATCGATATTTTAAAAACTGTAATAATTAAAATATCCAAAATACAAAATTTCCTGTAATATAGCTGTGATTGTAACAGTCTGCCTGAGTGACCTCTTCTAATAGCAACTCCCTATCTTAAGAGACCCTATGTTTTCCTCCAAAAGCCTTTTACTTCATACTTGGAACTGCATGTATCGACCCCCTGTCTAACAACCAAGAAATCTTGCTCCCAATAAGGTGCATCTCAATCAAATAAGACTGTTTGTTATGACTTTCTGCTCTTTATTAGTACTTATTGGTAATTTGTGATCTTTGTGGCAAAATCATACATAAAATAGCTCTCTATCACAGAGATGATTTATTTGTAGTTGTTTACAATAACATACATGTGAACTCTCCCGATGTCCGTGGGAGACTCCCGGATTTGACAGCCAACTCACACTCTCCCGGCCGGGAGCCACGATCTCCCGATTTTCAAAGTAAACATCGTAAATTTTTGTTATGGGGTATTTTAGTTCATTCCCGACTGATTCGCTGAAATTACTTGTCAAACTGATACCTGAAAGTGGTAAAATCGGGATACCAGTCCAATAATCGTTATACCACGTTTTGGGAGTTATATAAATGCTCTAAACCATGGAACCAAGCACTTGGTGACACTGATCAAAATACAACGCTACCCTCGCTTGTCATGGTGTGATGAAGAAATAGAAGACTGTCTAAAGTCTATCCCTATCTTATGTGACCTCATTGTTGGACTCTCCTTGAAAGTCACATATGACAGTCTCAACTTTCATTTATACATGTAGATACATGTAGATGGTGATAGTTTGTATACTCACTTTACATTATCAATGGGTGCCATATACATGCTGACTTGTAACCTTTTAGCAGCCTGCAGGACAAGACCTGTATACTGAAAAAATAGCAACATTGCAATCAGGTTCATAGTATATTCTGGTGGAAAATACAAAAGTAAAAAAAGTGAAACATTCAGAGTTGGAACTCCTACATTTGTTCTGAGTACTCCAAATTGTAACCATAATTTTTAAACTATTTTTTTTTCAGGAAAACCACATGATGACAATATCAGATGACATTCCAACAACAGCAAAAGATGTTACCATAACAGCAGATGACATTACAATAATAGCTGAAGACATAACAACAATGGCTGATGACATTCCAACAACAGCAAAAGATGTTACCATAACAGCAGATGACATTACAATAATAGCTGATGACATAACAACAATGGCTGATGACATTACATCAACAGCACACAACAACAGTGGATATTACTCACTGGTTCTAGATCTATAGTAGTTTTATGTTCCTCTTCATTTGGATGCATGCCATAAACAGCATCAATGTATCTTTGATCACCATATAGGAAATGTGGCAGTGAAAAAGCTACTGGGATGTTGAAAAAGTCAACTGAAAGTAAAAAATACAATGTATATCAATAATCAAAATAACTGCATGATGAAAGACCATTTCAAAATGAACAGTTTTAAAAAATCATTACAATATACAAGTCTAAAAAATAATTTCTAACAAATACCCATGTATGATTAATACAAACATGGTGTAGAGTAGAATTTGACAAAAAAATAACAAAACATCTGAATTAATCATCTTCTCCTTTCATCGTGTGTTTCTAGGCCGTCCTACCTATCAGAGACCATATTACACAAATACTCATCAAATCTTACAGTAAATAACAAACCAAGATTATGATGTTTACATATAACAACAATTTTGCATTACCTGATTGACAAACTGTGGCGTTATTTATTCCGGCTCCTAGACAATGCTTTTTGTCTGGAGTACAAAATCCTATATTATCAGGGTTCACAGTAGCATTCTGTAGATAACTCTGTGGGGCTTCAAATCTCCATAAAGGTATTCCTTGCTTTGTTTTAACATCACTAGCAAAAACCCCAGCAACACTTCTACAACAGTATTAAAATAAATATATAATCTTTCTCAGTATAAATTTATACCTTTACAAGGTAAACTTGAACCCTGAATGGTTTCTTCCAAGCATTTATATTTGAGATGTCATTTCCAAACTGGAACAATGAATGGATTCTTACCTATTGTAGTGTACATGTATTTAAATGATTAAGAAAATATAACATTTCAAACAGACGACATAAAGAGATACTTACCTACATACATCAGATTGGAATGAATGTGTCAGCACATCCTTGGAGAGATATGGTGGACCAAGAGTGCCATCTGATAACAATATAAACATAAATGTACAGACACCACATAAGACTCATGACCAATTTACAGATGCTGGTACAGTTATAAAATGCATATCGAGGGGTGAAAGTGAAATCAGTCTATCTGGACATAAATACAGAAGAACAGGCATGTTGTTTAGAGGTAGGGGAAGTAAGCAAAAGAATCTTAGCGGAGAAAGAAAAGGATGGAGTCTAAAAAAACTTGAACTCTTCGCTAGCAACAAAATGGCATCCAAAAGACCAGACAGCATTGTTCCGTATAGTCACCATTTCGTTTAGCAAGGCTAACACTGTCGGACCACTCTACTAACCTAAAGAAAGGGACTACTTTGTGTATGTTTACAAAACGGCGCCACTACTTTCCCTATGTAGCCTAGGTACAATTCCATTTTTCCTACCTCTAAAAACCATGCCTCTGATAGGCTGGTTCAGCTTTCAACCTCCATGTAAACAATATTTTTATGAAGAAAATGAATGTAAAACTACAAGTATGGATGACTCTATGACTTCACACTAGCGATAAAAACTTCCACATGTACAGAGCAATAATGTAGGTAGATGACATTAACATTAAAACCTAAATAATGAGACCATGCTTGGAACCCTTGAAATTATTTCTTCTTAATTGAGGTAGTCTTAATATTGAGGTTGAGTAAAGAGCAAAAAAGTGAAAATGGATTTAAAAATTGTGTTATTTATTTTGAGGTGATCTTAAAATTGAGGTGGTCTTTAAGTGAGGTTTTACTGTATATGATAGAAGAGCATTTTCTAGCCAATGCAGGTCAGAACACCATATTACAAAAATATCCTGGATTAAAAGGTAGACTTACCTGAACCATTTACCATATTGGCCCATGGTGTTGACCAAAAATCTAAATAACTGAAAAATATAAAGATACATAGTACAATCTAACAGGGTATGTTGTTTATTTCAAATTATTGTAGATAATTAGACACCAGTCTTAATTTATTAATTTAATTAATTTTGTAATCTTTTTGGATTCATTCTAAAGCTAGAGTACAGTATTCCCAGCATGCAATGTATATACATGTATATATTAACAAACACTATTTCCGCCCAAATATAATCACAAGTTGCTTCTTGTATATTAAATGTAGCAATAACTAATGAAATCACAAATATTTTCAAATTTGTTGTAAATGAATTTGAAAGCAATACTCACCTTGAACCATTGTAAACATCGATGATCCCTAATTGTGATATATCACCAGCCCCCGTATATACTGTATATACTCCATCATCTGTATTGTTTTTCTGAAAATAGGGAAAAATATGTAACACACTTTAACTAGATGCTCCAGTGCAACAAGTTGAGCCCGCTAATTGTGATTTAGGGGATATGGTTGTATAAATGCTATACAGTGCATATCTAGTATACCCATTTTTTTACCTTCGACCTCTAAGTGTGATCTTGACCTTTGATCTACAGGTACAGACCTTGCATGCCACACAATGTCTCATCATGGTAAACATTAGTGCCAAGTAATTCAAATAATAACTTTTAGAAACTAGTAAAATGGTACAGGCAGGTAGTGCTGAAAGATAAACTGGTATGGTAAACTTATCTCAGTGTAGACTTTGCATCTTTTTTTTAAAAATCAGCTGATTTCTACCTTTCCAGTTATTTTGAGAAGCTTAAATTTGTTCTGCATAAATGTACATGTTTTGTGAGATAAATCTAGTATTATGTCCCTACAGTGAACTGCAAATTCAAACAATTTTAAATTTGTGTCAAAAATGAATTCATGCAATATGGTAAATAAGTACAGTCCTGTATCAAAAAGTCTACAGCAACTGAAATAATGTCCGAATTCGAGTAAGAAATACTCACATTCATGAAGAAACCAACCATATCTGTGTAGAACCAGTTTGGGTCAATGGCTTTGGTAACATTCAACATAGGGTCTCTATACCCCCAGATAACTTCCTTAAGAGGTCTGTACATAATTGGATGCTCATTAAATACTGCTGCCAAATTACTGATAAGTTCCTGAACTGCAGGATATTCGTATTTTAGACCATTAAAGAGTGCCTGAAAAAGAAATACCGAAACATTTTATGCATAACAGCCCGAACAAAATGTAGTCAATTTTACATATGGTAATTTAACAATGGGTTACTCATTCTTTTTAATTGAAATAAATTTTCAGATAGTACCATAAGACTTTGGTAGAGACAGTAGTTGTCCCAGTGAAACAACAGACTCAAACACAAACTCCATCACAAAACAAACAGTTGGACACATCCACTTATTGTAAACTGACAAAACAGCGCTTAACATGATGTGTCATTTGGCCAATGAACATAGAAAAGCTCAGTATTGCACAATTCCAATTTCCATACAAAATAAATTAAACTGCCATGAAATTAACTATTCCCCGGTCAATAGAATGAACTGTTGCCCTCACATTCTCTGCTTGTCACTGGATTTTCCACGGCATATCTTTAAATTATCAAGTGATTTCTGTACCATAAGGCTTGTCTTAGAATTCAATTATCAAAACTGTCAGAAACACAAAATGATTGGTAATTCCGGTGAGAATTCATATTTGAACAGATGTTGCCAAACTATACCAGCATATTTCCAGATCTATTAAGAATGATGTAAACTGTTAAACAATGCATACAAAGTTTGAACCTACCCAGTACACAGGATTAGGGACAAGAAATTGATCAGATTCCTTGCCTACAGACATTTCAGGTATAAATTTGAATATTCGCTTCTGTCTGTATGTCACTGTTCCATTTTTATTCCATGTGATGTTAAACTTGAATCTTCTCTCACTGAGGTAGAAAAATATGAAAATACTGCCACATGTTTTATTTTCAAACACACATTCAAAACATTGTATAATGTCTCTGATATAGTAAATAAAAATTCTGACAATTTAGTTTCCACTTACATTTGTATTTATTTACGTTGATTGTCAACAAGTTCTTATGACTTATACCAATCACTCTGGGTTGCTAACCAATACTCTCGTAAAATCTTAGGGATGATCAAATTCATAATCAAACCCGCTCAACCCGGGACTTCGGATTCCCAACCTTCAGATCAGGGGTCAGGCACTGTACCCCTCGACCACTACGCCGCCACTACTCTGATTTTTTATAAACAACTAATTAGCATGAGATCATATAGTTTGGTATACAGAAATCCTAAGTAAGGGTAACACAGTAATACAAATAAACACATACAAATCTGAAATGAGAGAATAAGTTGCTACAGGGAACGCCACATACATAAGACAATGACTCTCCACACAGATCTCCGGGGACACAACAGTCCATAAAACATCAGACATTTGAGGGGTGCAAAGGTAAATACGCATGGGAACAGAGGCGCAAGGAATGGGCAAACAGAGGGTGGGGATTTAATGGATGGAATACATCACAAGACAAGTCAAGACAGCTGGCAACAATAGGCCGAAAGGGGGGGAGCAAATAACATGAACATTATATCAAGTGAAAGAAATGCACATGAGGAAAGGGAAAATTAACATACATGTACATCTAAAAAAAAACGCTCAAACTACATGTACATGTACTCAAATCCCTTAAAGAAGACAAACAGTTCACACAAACATGCTGCAAGTTTACATATAGACTGACTCAAACTACATGTGACCCAAACTGTAAACAATACAACAATCGAAACCACTTCTAGTCATAAACAATGTCCTGCTCAAGGACAAAATATTGTTCACATGCAATTCACCATCATCACTGATTCCAAAGTTTAAGAGTACAACACTTCACAATGTACAGAACATGGCTAAGAAGGAAATGATACTTAAACAAAATCCATGGGAAACAATGCCAGCTAGCTAACACACACCACGTGTTTCAACTTATCTCTGTCTATTATAGGTTTTTTTACATTATAAAACCTGGTCCCCATCTCTCAATTTGAGCAAAAATCCCAGCTCAAATATTGTCTCAAATCAGTGAGATTTTTCTTAGCTGAGACCGGACTCAATCAATCAATCAATCAATGTCACAAAATGAAACATTTGAGCTGAGATTTTGATTGAGATACTTGATATCAAGGCCTGGAATAAAATATATTTTGCACATCTGTATGGGGGGCATAGATTGCTTTATATCACAGAATATTTAGCCATACAAACATTTAGGTCAGGGATACAGGAAAGAGACATTTTGTAAGGCCCAAGGTTTCAATCATCAAACAATATTTTTTCCTAAATTAGTATTTTATATGTGCACTACCCTAATTTGGCAATGTTTTGATACATTAAAAATAGATGTAGATGCACTTGAACCTCATTTATTTGATAACCTTCTATCTGAATAGTCGGTATAATCCAAATAAATATCAGGTCCCGATGTATCTTTATAGACACATTGAATTGAAATGGACTATTCAAAACCATGTTTTATTCGAAATAAAATTTCAGACCCGATGAATTTGAATGAACAAGGTCTGTATAAACAAATTGTTACTTGAATCTCAGAGAGATTCATATATAGTATATGTAGAAACTTACATTTTATATATTACAATATCTGAAGTTCAAAAGTACATATTGTTTATGCACTTATCAATATTTTGCCCCAAGGGAGAGGCGGCGGGGATACATGGGACAGTAGACAGAAGATGATTTCCAACAGGTAGGAATTTGACATGCCAATTGATTCTGAATCCTAGGAAATAAGACTTTGGCCGGATTTTAATAAATCCCAGAAGTGGGGAATAAGCATCTCCAACTTATATAGCAGCTAATGATTACCTGTACGTATATGGCCCCACTTGGTTGACACTAGGCTTTGTTCCATTGAGAAACTCTTTCTCGTTGGTCAAATTAAACATATAGATCTGTAAGTAAATAGGGACTGGGGGATCCACCCAGTATTCATAAACATCTCCACCTTCATGTATTACCACAGTCTGTAAGAAAATAACATCCTGATTCTATTGTTATGATAAGTTACATATTGATTTGGTTTATGTTTGATTGGTTCAAACGCCATTTGTTGACAGTTGACCTGACCAGTTCTCTTTGGATTAATTATCAACCAATACTAACTTGCCTGTCCACAAGCAGACGACAACTTCTCCACATGAATGAATCAAAGGCAGAGGACAAACAACTGTAGACCAGCTTGAGGGTCAAACCTGGACTTCCCACATTATAGGCTAGCATTCTAAAAACATACCTCACCGGGCAGGCTACGATGATCATGATATTGACAACTTAAATATTCTACATGTACATTTAAAGAGTTATTACATTGCATTTTACTTTACATTAAATTGTACATTACATTATGTTAAATTACATTTTACATGACATTACATTTATATGTAATGTAAAATGCAATGTAAAATATAATGTAAAATGTAACATAATGTAATGTTATGTACAATAATTGACATGACATGACATGACATGACATGACATGACATTATAAAAGGCATCAAATTAAATTTAGGTCATTGAACAGATTAAATGACAATGTTAGGAATACACAAATTTAGTCATGACTTGTACATGCTATTACAGCTTTAGTATACTGGATCATAGTTAATTATTTAACAGTATACAAATTTTATATACAAAAAGCTATGTAAATACATTACACCTCAATGTAACATATCTATATACAATTCCAAAAAAAAAAAATGTATGTAAATGACATTTATAGAAATATACTACTAGTAATAGATATATTGTAAACAGGAAGAGAATATCCTCTATTTTTTATTAACCAGTTATGTTTGTTACAAATCAATACCTCATTTAACATTTAATTTCCTTAAACATTCATGTTTATACAATAAGGAAGCTAAGTAGATGACCAATAGTGTTAAAACCCGCAACAATAGTAAATGATCGAGTCACCAGTAGTGTAAGTAGTCTCAAGTAACCATTCAACATTTCTACATGAGACGTTGACAAAATCCAGACATAAAGATCCAGTAACAATGAAGATGACAGTCTATACTGAGTTACCCAGAGCCTAGTGCAAAATATTAGACGTTTACATGCCCATTTAACCATAAACGTTCATTATGTTGTTATTTTACGTTTTACTTTCACTTTGCATGTAACTTACATAACCGGAAAATGTCAAAATGTGAAATAAGATATGTAGGGTCTTATTTATAGGACTAATCCAGAGCCATGCTGAAGGACTTAGAAGTATGAAAAGGCACTATGTCAGTATGAATGAAACAATCCAGTTAAACTGTTTAATAAGATCATAAAACTTACGTTTTCTATTTTTCTTTTTACAATGTATTCCAACAGGGGTATCATAACAATACCAATAATTGTGAGGCACCATCCCACACTGCACGAGACAAATATACGTCTTTTCACGGACCACACCATTTTTCACCTTCTAATATCCTGACTGCTAATTGAATATCCTGATTGCCAATTGAATTACATGTCTTTATACTCGGGTACTGTAAACTGAAAACCACCGAAAAATAAACAGGAAGAATTAGTAAGCAGGACATACACAGTTAATCACCTTGTCACTGATTTATATATCCAGCACTTGATAACAGTCTACAAAAAAAAGTCCGCCCAGGATAAGGTTTTGTTTATAAACATTAGACAGACAAGTTCAATGTACCCAAATAGGGGTGTCATAAAATAGTAACATTTGTTACTCACTCAAGTAAGTATCGAAGCGGGAACAGCTGAGCGGTTATATTTACGGAGCTATGCAGGGGAAGGATGAGTATAACTCTTTTGTTCCGGGTTTGAATCCCCGCTGCGACTTAAATTTACAACGATAATGCTTTTAATCTGAATACCCTATTGTCGATAGAACCAAATTTCCCCGCATTTCACGTTATCTCGGGCCCACTGTACATATTCAACACATGCTTATACAATCACAAGTCATAATTTCTCATTCACAGAAAAATACAACACAATTAATTCTTCACGAAGAAATTTACTTGCGAGTTATATTTCTAATTATTTAATTTTTAAGAATTGAAAAGAAAAATACTGTACAATACATGTATCCAGAGTTCTTACCAAATTTTTTCTTCACAATAAAAAAGATTCCTTAACAACTCAATGAACAATGCAAATGAATCGGGATAATTATGTTCCTAGGGTATAATATTCCTACATGTAAGACCTTGGAGGACTAATTGAAGGTTAAGTGTTTGCATGACACTTTGTATACCAGAGTTCAAGTGCAAACTTCAAACACAACGCCTATAGAAAACTATTCACAGGACAATGAAACACTGACATACATGTAGATGGCATAGGCAGATTTAAGGTAGGGAACTGCTGTGCGCACCCCCCCTCCCCCTGTACCCAAAGCGGAAAAACATTTTCCTACCCTATCAACATATAATATATCAATTAAGCATGGTGTCACATTTAGCATCATATGGTTTATTTTCTTGAACATCTGCAAGCTTCTGGTGGCCCCCCCAGACCCCTCGAACAAGGGCCAACCGTCCTAACCTAACCTCATCTATAATATATGCACCCTATTGTAAACCCTGTAACCAACCCTGGATGGTACAACAGATGTGGAACATGAACATAGTATAACATGTTTTATACATGTATCTGGCACATCTGAATGTAAAACATTGCGACTTCATCCAGTGTTGTTGCTACATTGTCTAAACCATCTTTAATTTAAGCAATGCAATGTATTACCAATTCAAACAAGAAATATCTTGAAAAAAAAGATGGTCGGCGCAATTTTAAGGTTAAGACTTTTTGTGCAACATAAAAAAATGCCGAGATATTACGATTGCTGGTCACTCCAGAACCAAAGTGATTTCATTTAATTCATCGAAATTAAGTGGCTAACCAATTCACTTCAAGGTTGTGTGGTTAAAGAGAAATTGCCTTGGTGGTTAACGTAAGATTTGATAATGGTTTACACAACAATGATATGCAAATAGCAAAACCATGTTAGTACGGCTGTGCAAAAAATTCCTGTCTTATCATTGTTACACAAGGAAAAAAATGTTGTAAAAACCTGCTTGTTAAAAGAACAATTTAAAGACATTACAAACTTCCTTTTATTGACAAATACCGAGGAATACATTATAAATTATTTGTTGATAACTCATATTTATTGATGTTTCAACTATATAAGATATATTTTCATGTTTATCGAGGTAAAAAACTAACAAAAAAATGAGCATAATATTACTTTATTTATAAAAAACTTAACAAATAGTTTAATAAGAATTCAATTAATTATGTCCAAAAATTAAAGAAAAAGCCACCTACCACTTAGGGTTTAACTAACTGAATCACCTGCCAGCAAGTTTCATACCGTAGTCATACTACAAACTAACAATATGTATGCTAGCAGGCAATCCAAATAATTTGCAAATTGTTATCTTCTCTTTGCCTTAAGACCAAAATATTTGACTGATCTGCTCCAGTTTGATACGAGTCTGAGTGAAGACAGTCATGGTTAACTTTATCTATGTATAAACACAGCTAACATTACACATCTACAATGTATTATTGTATTGTTCAAACAATGTATCTTCTCTAAATAAACCTGACATTATCTAACATTTAGTTCTTTACCGTCACTAAACAATTGGGCAAATAAACTGTCATCATAGATGTACAAATGTACTAATTTAATTAACTTATAGTATAACAATAACACTGCATGCTTGTGGCTTGTTGTAGGTCACATTTTTAGCTCTTTATTCGTAGATATTGGCCAATTTTTTAAGTCTTCAAACATTTCTG
Organism: Mactromeris polynyma; assembly: GCA_032209605.1. NCBI lineage: Eukaryota > Metazoa > Mollusca > Bivalvia > Venerida > Mactridae > Mactromeris > Mactromeris polynyma. Next base: position 3,643,312 of record JASFXZ010000016.1, on the reverse strand, counting down.
AATCTTTAATTTGTGCAGCAACAAAATGTTATTTCTTTTTGGAATACGATATTCGTGAGAATTTTGAACAATACATTGATATTAATTCAGACATTTAGAGACACTCACTGATCGATATACATGTATACAGTGCCCTTCAGCATCTACCCGGTAATCACTCTCAACAAGTACTTTACATTCAGGGAACTGTAACATCCTAAATAAACATGTTTTTCAAAATAAGTGGTATATGAATACAGAGTACTTAATGACAGGCGGCCAGGCGGATCCAAAGGGGGGGGGGTACGGAGAACCGGACTGACCGACATCCCGAAACAATCACATACAACCTGAGTGACTCATTATAAAAATTACAACAGTAAGCAACAATGAGTGAATATTCAAAGATAAACAGAAAAGAAATTAGACGCATTATCATCATTGTTTATTGCAGTATATACAAAAGTATTCAGAATGATAAACTTTAATGATAACACATCTGCTTACCAATAATTTGAACTTATTATATCAGTGGACCATATCATTTGTATTTATGCTATCTTATACAATATCTGGATCATAATGTAACCTTGACCAATATTAACCACATTTAGGATCTTTCGTAACACAATAAAATAAAAACAAACTTCACAACACTGAGTAGCTTGAATGATCTCATGAGAGTACAGTAAAACCTCAATTATAAGACCATCATTGGGACTCTTTAAAACTGGTCTTATTATTGAGGTGGTCTTAATATCGAGGTTGAATAAAGAGCAAAACAGTGAAAATGGACTTGAAAATTGTGTTCTTAATTTTGATGTGGTCTTATTATTGATGTGGTCTTATTATTGAGGTGGTCTTTAAGTGAGGTTTTACTGTAGCTACTCAAGTTCTGTCTGTGTCGCAATCTTGGTTTGATTGAATATATATCAACCATAATTATACAATTTGTTTAGCTGTAGAGGATTCTTCAGAGGTTTGTTGAGATTACCATTATTGTGTACATGATGTCAAATGGTCAGTATTTTCTGAAACATATGTTGTTATGGGCTGACCACCTCACAATTTGTTTAAATCCATTCTCAAGTTCTTCTTTAATTTTGGTCAATCAATGAGCCACCATAAACTTAAAATAGTCCACATATAATACTTTTGGCATTAAATGTTTCACATTTAGCATCATCAGTCATTGCTAGGGACATGCTTGGATCCATTGAGGGGGGACTGGTGATCTGGGATTTTGACAAAATAGGGTAGTCCATACAGATCTACAGGCTGACTTAGATCTGCAGCCTCATCAGGAGCTGGACAACCCCCCCACTCTCCTCACCTACATAACTGTTGAGTTTTAATAGCTTATTACATGTACCTTACTTTTTAGTAATGAAAATCTCATTACTGATAAATAATGAAATGACATCATTGACTTTTTTTATAGCTTATATATTTATGTTTATTTTGTGTGACAAAGGCTTTCATAAGGGTTTGGAGTTTAATAATGAAAGTAATCAAGTCAGAAAAGAATACGGGTGTATCGTGACACTGCAAGTTATTGCCTAGTTTTCTCTCATATTGTCATGCATTTTTTTGCCAGAATAAATAAAAATTGTAAAAATTACAAAGCAATGTCGTAGAACTCAACAGTATGAAGGCATCACATAGATATCATCCTTGGCAATTTATACACGGTACCTGAGGTGGATAATTTGCAACAGTTGCAAAATTAGTATCAAAATTATAACAATATTATGTGTCAATAACTGTCATGTATATTTATTATATAAGAATTAATATTTTGTGTTGTTAAGACAACCACTCTGACACCAATTGATATTTCCACACCTTTCCTACAGCAGTTCCAGACAGATGAATATGGTTTCTATATCAAAACAAAAGTTATTCATACTTCAAAACTAAGTGTCATATTGCAACGTACAAAATACAAATGTAAACATACATTACAAGTCTATTTCTCCAGAGTTCCCAATGACATAAAAGGGAGGTAACTATGTAAATCGTGTAGTACTAAATGGTCGACACTATTCACTTTCACATTGACCAAAATTAAAATAAATGGCATACGTGCGAAGCTATTCTGCTTTTGTTGTCCTCAATCAATTCAAATAATGCACGTCATATCTTGGACCAATAAATGTACATTTTGTGCTGCAAATATCCACTGTCCAGCGTGTGATCGGAACAGAATGGATCTTATACTGTACTAACATTTGCGCAGTTGTTTCCCCTAGATGAAAATTCGCCATTTGTATTCTCAATCTCAACGTCTTGAGTGTCGAGGGGCAGAGCGCCTGATTCATCATCTGAAGGGGCTGAGTCCGAGTAAGTTAGAATAATGCCTGTTCATGGACCCATGAACCCCACAATAGTACGGTGCTTTACTTACTGAGCTAACCGGACGGCTGATTACCCCCAGTAGTGGTGTGGGGTTGGACCTAGACTAGTTTACTGTCTGATAGGCGGCTTTTTTAATTTCTGACTTTTGCCGACTATACATATACATATACATACTATTAATAATGTCAATGTATTTCGTCCTGTTTGTAGGACTAGGGTTGGACCATGAGACGTCCACCCGGTTAGTCCAAACAATTAGACAACCATGCTAGATCCTTCACGTTAACCTTTTCAATATTTGTTTTTTATCTTTCATATTTTACCTTCATAGTCAAGCATGGAGTCTAAAAGTATCTCTTCAAAAATGCGTAGCAAAGTCAGTCACGGCACAAATTTAAACACTTGGATTATATTGTTTTATCACATGTTTTTCGGATAGATAGGTCATATGGTGCCAAAATCTGATTTAGTTACATTCATAACACCAATGAAAAACGCCAAAAAGGGCAATTATCACAGATTCACTATGTAAACAACATGCTGTATATCACCGCCCGCCCATTACATAGAGATGTTTACTTGACTACCTATTGGATTTTAACTCAATTTGCATTATCAAGGCAAGTGTTTTATTCATGGTTTGTGTTGCACCTGTACAATAATTGATTATTTATTAATGTGTTATAAGTTTTATTGGTGAAATATTAGATTTTATATGCATAAAATCATCCCGACCCAATTTCAATTGGCCCCTATATAAAAAGTGCTACGGGAAAATGACGATATCCCAAACAAGTCCGCATTTGACAGAAAACGTAAAATGTAAAATATCAAAAATGAAGGTAAAACGTGACGAATACAAATGTCAGTAGAGCGCCGACTAGTGATTAGGTGGTCGTAGGTTCGAGCCCCACATCAGGCGCACATTTTTCTCTTGAATTACTGGTAGCAGTGGCGTTGGACAGCCAATGGTGGTTGAGCCTCAAATGTAAGCATGCGTAAGGGAGTAGTGGTGTGCGGTTAGACAGCCGTCCGCTTAGCTCAGACTAAGAGCCCATGCTAGAATTTAGGGGGTCATGGGTTCGAGTCCCACATTGGGCTTACTTTTTACCCTTGAATTACTTCACCCATAACACTGCACTTCACCCCATCAGATACTTGAGGCTGAACTAGTAAATCTATGGGCTATCAAATGTTGCTGCTACCATTAATTTAATGATTAAAGAAAATGTAAGGGCAAGGCGCATTTGAATTCCAACCCCCTCAACATTGGTAATGTACTCCACTGACTGAGCTATCCATAACACTGTGTAAATTTATTTGCTCGTGACTGCGACATAATGTTTTAATTTATTTACCAACAGTCAGCTATGCCAGTACTAAAATTTGATGACACTACAAGGAAAACAAAAAAATGGTGCAGTGTGGTGTAAGACCCTATAGATCATGATTTATATGAACTGTATAACTATGAATGGATTTTTTCTAGAAATATAAATGAATGCATGACTTCATGTTTGAGTAATATTCTGACGATCTTGTTGTGATTTTTGGTATTCATCACTGACCTAACATTGTTATAGCCCCCTATGATTAAAGTTCAAAAGGACTGACTTCAGTTATTACATGGCCTAATATATTTTTTTATGTTTCAACAGAATGATGGATGACGGAGGAGTCAATATCACAGCATTACAGAAACAACTGCAGAAATCTCTCATCATTCACAAACAATGTAATGAAGTGATAAGAGAAGTTAACAGAGCATCCAGACCGTGTATACAAAGTGTGAAGAATCTTACTGAACAATATCAATGCTGTGCTGTTGTTAAGCTGTCACTGCCAACAAATTTTAACTTCCCGGAAGTGAAGGAAAAACTACTCTTCAAAATTTCTGCTGAGATAAATGATGAGATTCTCAAACTGCTCTCACTTATGTAAGAAACATTCTTACCAATAATATTAACTCAGTTGTTTATCTTACTGTGTAAGTGGAATTTTAAGACTTAGCATGTCCGTTTTATAGGCAGTTTGTGAGCAGAAATGATTGCTAAGTACCAAAACAAGTAGTGTTATTGTTAAGTTCATCATTTAAAAAGTCAAACTGTTTTAGAATTTTATTTTTACTCTTTTGAAATATTTTACTACATAAAAGTGTCTAGTACCATTGAGCTTCCTACTCGTAAGTCTTAGTATTCACAGATAGAGATAGCAATTTAATGTAGGTATATAATGGAATGTTATTAATGTTATGTTTAATTGGAAATGGCATGATGCTTATTTTCCTGCCTTCTATTATACTGTTGTTTGATATATTGCAGAGACAGTCTTAGGGATTGTTGCGACAAGATTGATAAACAGTATGAGAGGTGTATAATAGAATGTAGGAAATGCAGATCTGTAGAGGAAATAAATTACCTTGTGAAAAAGAACCCACTGTATCCATCATTGTCAGGTATTGATTTTACATCAGTTAATGCGTGAAACAGCTCATCTTATATCATTATAGAATGTGTACATTTAATTGGGTCTTACGCCATTTTTCGACAATTGCTCACTTACATACGGCCATTGCATTACCAGTTTTCTTGGAATTCACTACCAAGTCTAACTTGCCCTCCCACAAACATCAAAGATTGAGGAAATACGACTGTAGTCAAATGGCTCAGAAGGACTCGACCTGGCCAGTCTAGAATTCAAACTGTGATCACTTGGGTGACTGTGTAGCACTCTAACCCTTAAGATGAGCTTACTGAGGGGGCTACATTGACTTGAACAGAGCGGCATTATGTAATGTGTATGGAGTATAATTGGAATGTAAGAATAGTAATATGTGGTACATTGTGAGATTTTATGTCTAATATTCATATAACTGAAAGAGCATTTTTGTTATTAACCAGTTTTGCTTTATAAAGGTTGCAGTACTACTGTCATTGATAATTGACATTGTGCTTGACAGGTTGCATATTTTTGCACAATATCTGTTGTGTCTTAGATGAAGTTAATATTATTTTTAATGTTTCAGACATGATGAACTGGATCGAGTCTATAGGACGAGAGATGAGAGAATCTTATTTGTGCAAGAAATACCTTCTTGATTCATATTCACCAGATAATCCAGAATTCTGTGAAACAATAGAGAGGACTTGGATTGGTGGAGAAAAAGACTTAAGCATTAAAGTGGATGGTTTGTAAACTACTTTTTTGGAATTACCGACCTGGAATTGCCAATTGCATATTGTTCTAAAACCTATAGAAAATATATATGTTTGCACTAATTAGACTTTCTTGGAATTTGTTTTGTTTAATTTGTTCAGCGAATTTTTTATGATAGCCTAGTGCTGATTTTCATTGTATTCTATGATCCGCATGTTTATGTACGTAATTTTTCAAACCTGCCCCAGTGGGTAGGATTAGGACAAACATAAAAAAAATGTTTGGGTCTTATTTATCTGTTTTTATCGAATCATCACTCATGTTAAATAAGTAAAACCTACCTTGTTTGTCAAATTAATGGGATATACGGTAATTAGCTTTACTCTTTTGTCGCTTTGTCGGGAATGCTTTACCACAACTACTGCTCTACAGCAGTTAATTGGTTTCATGTAGTTTATGAATGACTTGGTCGATCAACATGTATATTGGTATTTGTTGACCGACTCTGATCAATGGTGTTCAGCTATCATTCATTTGTACAATATCTATATATTGTATCAGAATACTCGCCTCTGGATTGAAGTTTGTAATCTATTCCCGTTTATTCTTTCCCATATTTTTTTCTGTTCTAGTATTGTAAGGGAGTTATCTCTCTTTCTCTCTTAGTGTTGGCACGTTCTTGTCATTAATGAATGTATATGTTATTTCAGATTGCTTGGCATTTACAACATATTTCATGGATCTAAAGATTGCCTGACTGATGGAGTACATTATGTGGGAAATAAGTAAACTTTGTCCAAGGTTATTGAGGGATTCATCGACAATATCAACAGATCAGCTTCAGCTGTAGGAGAGAGGCCTTACTGTATTTTAATGTTATGCTATTGACTGAAATGAAAACATTTATAGCAGTCTTGAGAATCAATAATACTGAAAAATTTTATTCTGTATTGACTAAGAACATTGACTGATCAAAGCATGTAAATGATAGTAATATTCTGAATGTCACCTTTACATAAATATCAGACAGGACTCATTCTAGAGGGTGTTGTGGGCAAAGTGGTCACCGAAAACCTGCTGACTTCCCCCATCAAAACGATTTTCAAATCGCCAACATTTTCTGTAGTCATGTAAAGCAATTGAATGCTGCATTTACTTCTAACAAGTGGATGTCATTGTCACCATCTAAACATAAACTCCGCCCCATAGCATGGCCAGTGATCGAAAATCCAGCCTCCTACAGTGCGTCAGGGAGGTGTTATCATGTTCCGAGTTGTCAGATGTCTCAATGTTTCCTGATCTGTCAGTGAAGGTGGTACTTAGTATATTAGTATGTCAATGACTAGTTTCAGGGTGTTGAAAACAACTGCGTTTTCATAAATGTTTTTGACAACAGAACTGATTAAAGATTACTGGGTACACATAGTGTATATATGTAGCTTCTCTGTGTCTACCAATGTAGGATGTCACTGCCCACTGTTCGTGGCTTTATCAGAATCAACCATTAGACTTTTTCCGGTACTTGTTTGTCACGCATTATACATGTGTATTCCAACTGAATCCAAGGCATTCAAAATGTCTAAAGTTCTATAGGCAAGTTGTACCTTCTCTGTTGATGATTTGAATAAAAGTAAATTGTCGCAGTTGAATAATTTCAACAGTCAGTGCACAAGATATGTTTATCTGAAGTCAACCCTAAATCTAAATACATTTGTATATTGTGTTTTACTGCCCCTGTAAGTTGTACACCAGTGAATGTTAAAAAATCAAACTATAATACATCTAAACTTGTTGGTTTACCAATGGCTGAATCATTTCTGGAAATTGACAGCAAGTTGCAGATTAAACAAAGTCTGTATTCATTGGAAACACAACAAACATAAAGTTAGTAAAATATATGAAGCCATTAAGGTTTAAGGAGAAATTTACATGGTTTTGTTTTGGAGTTTACACCATTTCTCAACAGTGCGAGTTATACATGGTGGTCAGTTGACCTAAGAAATGCTCCTCGGTTACCAACCAGTACTAGACTGTTTGTCCACGTGCGACTGACAACTTCCCACATAAAGCAGAGTGCAGTGGTGATGGACAAATGACTATGGAAGCATTTTCTTCAGACAAACTCATGACCTAACTGAAGATTAGCACTCGAGCGCTCTATACTGATTAAGCAAACCAGGCGGGCATGATCAATTTACAACAAAACACAATACGGTTTATAATTTTCAGTTTAATCGACAATTTTTTTTCTTTTTGTTTTATATGAAAGTCTTTAGTTTATCTGTACAAAATGTTCACCTTTCTACAAGTAGTACTATTATCATGAATTGCAAACATATGATATAACAAACTATTTATACAATCTGTAACATGGTTTAGTACAAAATCACACAGTTTGTTTTCCTTTATCAATTCAACAGTTACCATGGAAATAATAAAGTTTGAAAATGAAAATGCAGAACACAATATGCACATAATATAAGCTATAATCACATAACAACACTATGATATGATGAACAGGGCAGTCAGTATGTCGCACAAACATTAACACAATGTTGAAAATAAATTCTACATTGACTCGTACATACAAATACTAACATTAAGAAATCATTCAAAATCAGAATTTTGGCTTATACAACCACTTTCCAAGAGAATAAATCAGAATTCTGGAACACAAAATTGAGTGAAGCTGAAACCAGGACGATGGTGCTGTCAATGAAAGACGACTAGGTCATTCAACAGACATTCTACAAGAGCAGACAGAACCACATCAGTGACATGTGGTTCAAGACAGATGAAAAAGTTCTTATCAATTTATTGACATATTATTTCATAATGTAACTAGATTTAGATATACTGGTGAGCATTAAGGTGGATAACATTTCCTGTTTATGAACCTCTACCTAAAACATTGAAATATTCCTATGCCTCCTGTACATTGTGTCCAGCAAGTCGATGTCGAATTATTGCAGTGTTTGAAAAACGCTACAACTTTTTGTGCAAATAGAATTTACGCCACAAACTCGAAGACACTGTGTTAACAATAAAGATGTTTTCAAGTTATATTGAATCGATATTATAAATGTATAAAACAATATATTGGAGAAGGGGAGATAATCTTGTTAAAAAATTCCTGTGAACACAATATACAGGAACTTAACTTTTTGTCATTAATTTGGCATACTACTGTGTATTTTGAAGCAGATTCTGGTTAAAAAGCAAGCTCAACATAAATTCATCAGCAGTATGTAGATTGCATACAAATTTAAACATCGAACAAAAAAGTAATTAATTTTACCAAGAGACCATCTTGTGTCCATATTAAACCTTGCCCACAAATAAGCAAAACAAATGAAACTTTTATGGCAAATAATGGTCCAAATAACATTCTACACAATGCTATTAAATTGAAACTTAACAAATAAAAACAAATAAAATTATTATTTTGCCGAGGGGAAGGGAGGCATTCAGCACTTTCTATATATTACAAGCTGCCGAACAAATGTGGAATAATGCAGCATCCACATAGTTTTGAGACAGGAATAAAGCAATACGAATATCCTAATTACATTGCCAATAATGTAACAAGTAAATTAAAATATTTTTTCTGCACACAGCAAAATTGCAATAAAGTTGTCATGACATGCATCAGATTTATTGTAACTAGTATGAAGAGAGTACCTAAGGTGAATACATCAGTGAATTTGTTCAACATAGAAAGACTAAGCACTCTGTGTAGAACTACTTTGTATCTTCTCATACTGTTTCAAACTGTGGTTACACAAGGAGGAAATAGTGTCTGATATTTGTTACTATTATTCATTTAACAAAGCAAGAACTGCGTAGCTGTCAACCATTGCAAAGTTTATCCTACAGTTTCTTTTTCTGCAAATAAATGTTCACTTTCTTTCATACCAAGATTTTTTATCAAATTTCAAGTAGTTTTGGTCAGTATAAGCAGAATAAGATTAATGAATTAGATCAAGGAAACAAGTCTATTGATGCACATAAGAGATCACATGATATCGTGTCATACCAAAGCAATCTTCAAACGGTGCCGAGTCAAACTGAAAGTCAAGGGCCCGAGATTATAACAGACACTTGCACTCAAATCACAAAATTTATTCATACTAGTCTGTCAGCGACTCGTATAGGTTGAAAATGTGGAATAATGTAAAACGAATGCTGAATATTCTTTGTGGCCAATTTTCTTGGGAGAATTTGTGTGTAATATGAGATTTGGGAGTAATTGTTAAGTCTGAGTGTGAAGTGTGGCACTAAAATCCAATAATTCCTCCCATATTTCATAATCACACTAAAATCTCAAAGGAAATGGCTACAGAATTTTCAGCACTCCTTTGACATATTCATGCTTTTTCAGCACTAAAAAATCCACAACAGAAAAATGCGAGTAAAATTTGTCATTTAAGTGTAAGTATTGGTGATAATCACAGGCTCTGATTTTTAAGCATTTCAAGTAAAGAGGGATGCAAGTCGCAATGATGATAAGGAAGACTGAACAGAGATTCCAAGTCGTGTCAATAACTTTCATTACTTATTTGAAATCTGAAACACAATGCTCAGCCACGTCCACTCTGCAACTATAACAGCAAGGTTTTCATTCCACTTACACTGATGTTATGTGTATTATTCTTAAACTTTATAAATGAACACGATAACAACACAAGCAAGTATGAGAATGTTCTTTATATATATAATATTTGTAATTGTTTTACGTACTTGGTAAGGAATAACATTCTAGCCAACAAAAATATTGTTATTCACTGATTTTGAAACATTTTGCAAGAAATAAGTCATTTAACTCCAAACTTGCTTCAAGAATACACTTTCCTCAAGGCATGTGCTATTGAATGTGACAATCTCTCAAATGAAACTTGTATAAAAATGTTTTTTGATGCATACTGACACCTTACGACATTCCCTGTTCATAGAAAATCCTCTTCGGATTGTCTGAATTTCTAATTAAACAGAAAATCACTACTTTCATGTTTATGTCTTGAAAATACACCACTTTTGATTCAGAAACACATCAGTATCAAACTAATTGTGAAATGAAATTCTGGTGGTTTGGAGCTACCATACAGCTATCAGAAAAGTGAAGAAAAATATTATGCCTCTTTGAAAATGAACATGGTTTCAACAAGAAAACTGATGTCCAAACCGGCATAATGTGCTGTCAGATCTTACAGGAGACTTGACTGGTAAACAGAAATTTTTCCTAGGCAACAACTCAACACAAATGCAATTTTCATATCTGTATATTTTCCTTACAATTGTAGCCAAAAAAGGGCCCAACTACGTAATCATATAACATGATCGACACCACTGGGTACAAACCAAAATGGTTGATGAACTTAATACACATTAGAAGTACATGAATACAAAAAACATTTTTCATTAGTTTCATACTTTAACTAGATGTGTCCGTAAGGCACGGATGCCCCAGTTGTGGGATTTTCAGTAGAGGGCAAATACTTCATTTGAAAAGGCTGAATAATTTTGATGCAATATGAATTGAATCCGTCCATCCTTTCAATACTTATCTTGTTGACCTGAATCCACCCGAGTTATTAATCAGAAACTTATTTTTGGCACGAATGGATGAAAGGACGGACGGAAGGACATGGGTAATACTGTATTAGCCTTCACCTATCTTCAAATGACAGAGCCATAAAAGTTGCTGTTGTACAAAAAAATATTTTCTTCATGAACCAGCACATAGCAAACTACCAACAAAATCTCTGTCGCCAAGTTTCCACCGTACATTCTCTAAAACACCTTATCAGGTATAAACAAAGAAATATTTTTACGCATAATTGCCATACAAATTAACAATAATATTCTCTATTACATTTTTCACAGAAAAATATCGAAAAACAAAAGATTGGTAACTGGAACTTCATATCTTGAGCATTCCATTATAACAATTGAACATAACAATAATGCACTACAAGTAAAAATTTAAATTATCATATAACAATATTATCACTGTTATACATAAAAATACTTCTACAAAGACCATAAATGAATGATTAAATATTTCTTGTACACCCAAAAAAATATCTCGGTTGAAATTGTTATTATATCCTACAACATGACAGCATAGTAGTTTTTAATCACAATAAATGACAATACTTTTTTGCCAAGTATCAGTTTTTAATAAAGATATACTAGACAAAATGTCATTTTTTTCACAAGACAATATAATCGTATGACTGTAAGAGTAAATGCAGTGTCCTTATAGATAAAACCACAACCCATTCAATGAGTCTTTACATAATGTTTCCTTAATCAATTATGTTACTTGCAATCATATGAAACAGAAAAAGATAATATGGAAATAAATATCCCTGTTTTTTACAAACCAGACTTTATCTAAATTGAAACAAGTATGTTGTAACATTAATTCATTGTTATTGAATCAACAGCACAATAATCTATGTCAATGTTGATTGTAAAGCAATTACGTCATATAAAACAATGCTATAATTATTTCACACAGCATTGTATGCACCATTCATATGACAGAAAATCTTAACTGCAGAGTAAGTGTTAGGCCTATATCCTGACAGAGTTGGATTCACATACTACCCAGTCTGTAGAATACTGGCAAGATCATATGCCCCACATGTTAACAAGAGATTAAAGAGAGAAACAACAAAGCTAAAGGAGAAATTGTAATTCCCAGAAATATGCTTAAACTACATATATATTCTCAACTGTCTTCTGTCGTAATGAAAATAAATTAATTATATATTATCAACAAGATATGCTGCCTTGACAACTTAAAGGGCCAAATATGAAACAAATATAACAAAAATAGTTTGTGTCTCACAATATGATCATGACAAGAATATACATCATGAGTCAGGACAAGTGACAGACAAAATGTTACGATTATTTTTCAATACCCATGTAATTTCAATTTGCAGACTGTCTCTTCAAACACAACACTTGTTTGATTTGAAGACAATTGCATCCTGCAAGTAACACTTACTTCATTAAAATAAATTAATGTAACAGTTTGGTACCAGAAAATAAATCACGCTTTTTTTTTTAAAAGTCATCTGTTCTCAGAAAATGTCACAAGTGCCCTGCTATATGAATCATCATACACATAGACACCCATGGCAGAAAATGAAAAAAAATGTATCTGCATATATTTTTTACCAGAAAACAAATTCAGCAATGCATGATTTTGTTAATTATATCTCTAAAACAACTTTTAGCAGCTATGACCAATCAGACATTGCTTCCATTCCTGATTCCCCAATTATTACAAGGTAAATGTTAAAAAATAGATTAATTTTTGTTACAATAACTATAACCAGTTCTGTATAGATTAAGTCAACACTTTAACATTTATCACCATATCAATTAAATGACCAATGCTCTAAGTTTCTCATCCCCCAAAATTATTCCAATCTTAGAGATACCGCAAAAGAAGCAAGACAACCCAAATGTTGACCTAAATGAAACTTACAAAAAAAACATCAATGAACCTGCATTTTCAAAATTGCTGCTGAATTATAAAAACAAAACTACATATCTGAACACCATATGTTTCAACAATAACAACATCCTACCATAAACAAGCACTTGTTCATTTTGAACCATCTATTTGGTCCGTTCTCATTCTTTCGGTAATCCATTTCTTTTAAGTTCAACAACTAACAGTGTTGCCTTACAGCAGTATAAAACATCTACAGTCACTGTAAGATGACACTACTGAATCATATAATGTGATACCCAAACTTTCGATTCCTTTCACATTTCCTTTTCTATTCCTTTCACATTCCCTTTTCTACTCCTTTCACATTTCCTATCAGGAATTCCTGTCATGACCACCCTTCCAACACAGTTTCATTCACATACCAAAGTTTAGTACCACGCCAATTTCAGCTCTGCGAATTTGTGAATGGAATCCACGGCCACATTATCACAGAAATCCATTTTTCTAGGTATTACCTATAAGTTAAAGCACTTCCACTATTTACTGGTAACAGTCATCATTTCAGGAACGTTCTATATAGTGTATTTGATTTATTTAATGTTTTGTCTTGTTCCATTAGGAATAGTAAGTCCCTGAGGTTCACTCTCTTAATTCTTGGACGTAGAGCCTGAAAGAGGTCAAAATTATCAATCAGACAAACAATGTAGATTATTGAGACTACTCAGTATATTCAACGTTCAACCCTGGTCTGTATTTTGTTGTTTCCTATAGATAGTTCCATCATTTACCATATTTACCTCCCTTGTTCTTAATAGTCAGCCGTATTGATAGGCAAATTTATGGTTTGTAAGAAATTTACAAAAAATAAAATATCCTAAAATGCTTTTTTGCCTAAACAGGTAAACATAAGGTGTTTTTAGTGTTTTAGGATCATGGCCCATGTCCAAAAAGTTGGGAATTTTGTGCAAAATTTGGGAATAAAACAAATAATGCAAACCCACGAACAACAGATATTTTTAAACACCAAATAACATTTTGGTGTCCATTTTAGTTTCGGCTGTTGCATGTGAATTAAGAAGTTTTATTTCTGAACATTTTGGAATTTCTACATCTAAAGTGGGAGAAGCCACGCATTTCCCAATGGGAATATGACCAAACAAAAGCTACCTGGTGTACAAATGGCTGGGGAAAAAAATACATTTACATAAAATTGTGCATAATGTATCAATCACTTTGTTATTAAGTTGAAGATTATTATGGGAATGCAGCAAGAGTAAATCAAAATCTTAGACGGTATAAAGTTAAATCAACTACATGTTTAATTTATGTCTGTCACAGATTTCCCCCAGGGTATTAATGTAAGGGAAACATCAAATTGTTGAACCTGACTTTGATAAGCATTAGCTTCAGAAAAAAAAAACTAGCAAAGAAAGGAACAGTTCCTAGGTATTTTAATAATTGTATAATAACTCTCAATGATTATCTAGTAAAAAAACACACATTCATTTTGGCAGCTAAAAAAACTCCAGATAAAAAGTAACAAGTTTGGATAAAAATCAAAGTACTCACAGTTCTAGAAGCTGAAGATGATGGACCATTTGTTAAGCTACCTGAACTACCCTGAAATACAAAAAAATAAGGCTAAAAACTTGAACGTCTGGAACATCAGTCATACATCAATAACATTAGTATTCACCATGCAGTACCACAATTCTACATAGTGTTCATAAAACTAGATCGCTCACCCGAGACACCAAGCATCTGTTAGAAAAGTAGAAAGCCATACACATTCAAATGATATCAACATTGACGCGAAACTTGATGGTTGTTTTTGAAACAAAACCATATGTTTCCCCCCCATTGCAGTTTGTCAGTAATTGTAATACTGAAACAGGATGTTCGAATAAAATGGGTATGGAGAAGAAGACAAATTTCAAAAGATATGGAGCAAACAAAAAATATAATATTATGAACATTTGATCTGTAAATATGACCTCGACTTTGAAACAAGCTGGTTGAAACATGGGCTATGCACTTCGTCTAGATATCAGGAACATTTGGGCCAAGTTATTTCAAAATCCTTCAAGGGGTTCAAGAGATATGAAATACAAAATACATTCATTTGACCTTTGACCTCTAAGTCTGACCATGACCCTCAACTGAACCAGCAGAAACATGCGTTCAGCCCCATGTCTCAATATGGTGAACATCTGTGCCAAGTTAATTAAAAAACTTTCAAGCAGTTCAAAGTTATGGAGCCAACATGATTTGTGACAGACAGACGGATGGACAAAGAGACAGACTCTCCCCATTATATATTTAAATGTGTATTATATGGTCCTCACTTACCCCATAATACAACGTGACCAAGATTTTGTTGAGGCAAACATTCTGAGCTAGTTTCATCAGGATTGGGCCAAAATTAAGACCTCTGCAATATCCACTCTGTGCTCAGTTGTGCTAAAAAGTCAATACTTATAAGTTGGCACAACAATAAGACTGTCATTTAAAATTTATTAAGTGTATATGACTCACCACAGCTTCATCCAGTTTCCGCTTTTTGCGTGGTCCAATAGCAGCCAGGGCGGTAAGATTAGCCTCCCTTTGTCGAACCTCTTCCATCTCCGCATTTTGCATCTAATGGCAAAAAAGTAAAGATTATTACATAGGCAATCAGACATAAATATCAAAATACTTAAGGTTTACAAACTTGCAAATAAATGCATTTATTTTAGGAAACTATAAGACGAGGACAATGAGACGTGGAACAATACAAACAGACCAATAAAGGAAGAGTGGTATCTAGAACAGGAAACATAATGTCAGATATAAGCCCCAAAATGATCAATTGAACCAGCCATTTTTTTCTGTTTTTTTGGGAAGTATGGCACGTCCTTTTGACAGGGGAAATTTGCATCATGAATCACCAAATTTGGGTGTTTATAAGGCTAAAATTTTAAATAATTTCACCGAAGGAGAATTTCTCTTTAAGTAGGGGGAAAATATGTACTTTTTTCTTTGGGGAATGGGGCCCAAAATCAGCCCCAAATTTGCCATAAAGACGGAGCTGTGAACAATCCATAATTGCAAACCTTTACATCACAGCCAATCTTATTACAAACTGTTTCTAAGTAGGAAAATGACAGTTCAACTGCAATCACACTACACATACCGAAGTAACATTTT
Organism: Mactromeris polynyma; assembly: GCA_032209605.1. Classification (NCBI taxonomy): domain Eukaryota; kingdom Metazoa; phylum Mollusca; class Bivalvia; order Venerida; family Mactridae; genus Mactromeris; species Mactromeris polynyma. Next base: position 3,627,159 of record JASFXZ010000016.1, on the reverse strand, counting down.
GACAATATAACAAAGTATTCTTACATCTTTGGCCCTCTGTTTTAACTTCAAATGTTCAGGATCTTCATGCTTCGATCGACTCTGTGGATTGAAAGTTATTTTATTACAGTATTCGAACATCTGTTCAAATAACATCTTCATCAAAACACAAATTATTTCTTTGATAACTACCCAAATAGGATGTGTTAAAAGAACAATATTATAAACAAAAGAAGATTTAAGAATTTATCCCATTACAGGCAAGCAATATTACCTGATTTTCAGTCCAAAGTCGTATAGTAAATCTTACTTTAACTCTTTTTTTTCAAATATTACAAAAGGAACACAGTTGAATAATACCAGATACAAGAAGAGTATTCACAGAAGAGGACAAGGATTAAAATGGCAATGATCCATCACAAACCTTAGCAGCTCTTCGAAGCATTTCTTTCTCCTGTTCATCATGCCGTTTTCTCTCTAAAACATCCAACTCTTCTAAGAACTTGGTCTGCGCTTTTACATCTAACGAAGGAGTGAATTTATCGTTCAACTAGAAATATACAAAATTCATGAAATGTTAGAAGAATTTTTTACATTCTTTACGAAATAGGAATACTTAATAAGTTTAAGTCGAGCAAGGCATTTCAAATATGACAAACAACAATACCCATTCATAACTATTTAGATAATATTTTTCTTGAAATTGCATTAGCAATTCCTGCAAATCAGATATTTTCCCTTACCTATACATGTATATGATTTTATAAGCTAGTTTCCAAAGAGGACATAAACTTGTCTGTGGTCTTAGGTAAGCGATAGTGTAGTGCAGTGGGCCTAGACAGATCCCAATAAGCTCCGTCGGTTAAGCGCCACACTTATGTTCAAGGGGTCGTGGGTTCGAATCCCACTAAAAGTATTGTCTACATTACATACTCTATATATTTCGGTGCGCTGTTCTGCTATAGTAGATAATTTTTCAACAACATGCCGCAATCTTTCTTGAGTTGCATGAGATATTAAATTAGCTACATCAGTTGGCACTTCTGTGATTCCATGTTTACAAGCTGAAATAACAACATTATATTACAACTTCTTTAAAAAAATCACAAATAGTTAAGATAAATGTTTAAAAACAGTGTTATCATATTTTTCCCTTGTTTTATAAGAAAATGATCTGAAATATACACCCATTTAACTCAAATTATGTAATTATCAGGTTTTCAACAAATCTGCAAAATACTAATTAAAGTTGGCTCTAGACATTTATATGAAACCTGTTTCTAAGAATACAATGGAGACAAGAGAATCTGTACCAAATATTTTCATAAAACCACTCTTGTTTAAAAAAAACTTCTATTTCTCAATTGTCAACGGTCATAGCTTTCAAGTCTTAAGAAAGTATATGATTTCAATCTAGGCTATGAAAAAATCAGCACAACTAGAAATGTGTTCATGGGACACAAGTACCCCCAATTTACTTAATCATGCAGCATAACTCTGCTCCTGCTTAATAAATCCAACTGAGATATGAGTGACACAAACTTAAACCAGACCAACAGAGACTGACAGATGGACAGACAAGGTACATCTAAGTGCACCCCACTCAGTGGAGTCCCAAAAATATACTGACAATGCACACGATCAAATCTAACACCTAAGAGATTACAGTTCTTACCTATTGCATGAATTCTACTAATTAAAGGTCCCTGGGATAAAAATGCTTCATCTTTACAAGATCGTATCTGAGTTCCAATAAATTCTGAATTGGTTGCTAGGATATTCCTACTTTCCTCTGTCAGGTTTACTCCGCCCATTGTAGCAACATCATTAATGTCATCATCATCTCTGCAAATACAAACATCACAGTTAACAATCTAGTCCACACAATGTACATGTTGACCCAGCAGATCCATGAAGAACTCAGCTAAAATACCTACTTACCTCCATCTTAATTTATTCAAATAATACTTTCTTAAGTTTCTGGTTACATTATCTGCTATAATCTCACAGTTTTAAGAGCTATAAACATCAAACCAGCATTATGTGAAAAACATACAACATGGAGTTCAAAACCGTAGCGACTCATAAATTAAGACGATTAATCAAGTTTGACACAGGTGTCACAACCCCTTTACTAGACACACTTACTTGAATGATTCTTTCATGCGCTTGGTGTCTTTATGGGAATGTGTTGGACCTGGACTTGAACTTGGAGTCAAACCTGCTACCCGAGATTGAAAAGCTTTTACTGTGCTAGGAACATTACCACCAATCATGTTCATCTGTTTTGTCATAGTGGGTTTGCCTGCTCCAACAGCTACCTGAGCTAGGCTTGGCTTCGGATGAAAAGGTGCAGTTACTTTTGATACAGCCTAAAATATAACACAAACATTCCAATGTTATATATAGACCAAGTACTTACCATCTTCTTGAGGCACAAAGGTATAAATTTCAGTATTTCATCAACAGTAATATTGTACCAAGTGCACTAAGTCAACAGAATGTTTAATATCAGTACTAGCGATAAGAAAGAATTGTGACTACTTAAGTGAGAACACAAATCCACAGAATTACCTCCCCCTGCTAAAAAATAACAAAGTATTTCAAACACAGATGTTGTAGAAGATGTTTGTCTAATAAAATAAACAAGAAGCAAAACCAAACCTGATGGTGAGTAGAAGGCTGTACAACTTGTGGTAAATGTTGTACCATTTCCAGTGGAGGAGGTTTCACGCCATCAATAGACATTTTATTGTTTAACAATGACTGTCGTAATAATGGTAAACTTTTCTGAAATAACAGATATATTACAACATGTAAAACAAGAGCTATCTTTGAAAATGATTAATACGCCCCCCATACTGCTACTTCAAAACTTCTAGGATTTCATTGTTTCATAATACAAGCAACACAACAAATGGAAACACAAACTGGCATGTACCAAGAATGCCTAAGTACACATTTTATCTACATTCCAAGGGCATTCAACTCTGTAATGCTTTGACCAGCTTCTACACGTCAAGGTCCACATGTATGAAGTTTCTCTGCATTTAAAAATGTGAAAGACATTTTGTGCCACAAACTCCGAAGTACTGATAATAGTTAATACCAACTGTATATGTTTTGTCTAAGGCCAAGGGTGCATAACTCTGCTACTCTTGGACTCATGCAGAACAAAAACATGTCAGGTACATATCAAGGAGATCACGTGTACAAAGTTTGATCAGAATCCCTATAAAATGGTTCATACCACAAATTTTAAATATACACGTAAAATACTAAAATGACACACACCTAAATGTTGAACAGTGTATCAAGGCTTAAAGGCTACTGGGAACATCAAACCAGTGATAATGTGATCACTGGACTGCATAATTCCTCCTTAATTAGCAAGATTTATTTAGTTTGTGTATAAGAAACCAATTTGGTTAATCGATCCTTACATGTAGCTGATATACTCATCATGAGGCAACAAAATCAAATTCTGATTTTCCATAATTATAGCTGACCAATGAATCACTGATCAGTCAATATGAATGCATTAATCTTAGGGGGACAGCAATTCAAGTCTCTGCAAAAAATTGACTTAAAAATTGTGTTCTTAATTTGAGGTGGTCTTATTACTGAGGTGGTATTTAAGTGAGATTTTTCTATACATAGTTTCACTTTCATCTCTTCCACCTATCAACAGTATAATGATGTGATGATGTATATACCTTCAGAAATGGGACAAGATATGGCTGGGGTGAGGATTTCAACTCTTTTTGTAATCTCTCAGTAAATACTTCCGGCTCAAGTTTGCCATCCTGTAAAGCAACAATAATGTATAAACAACATGCCTTCCACATTGATATGTCTTACAGAACACAAACAAAGTGCAATAAACAAAGAAAGTATGAGTAACCAGCAGACTCGCAGGTTCTAAAAACAACATATGAGCGCCGATATGGGATTTACAACCTCTTCTATAAGTGACATCATTTCAAGAAACACAACATGTGATTTTCATATTGCCATATGGGGCAAATATTGCTTACTGTCAGTACATGGTGACGTCACGTGATGTTTTCTGGAAATTACGTCATTTAAAGAAGAGGTTGGAAATCGTAAAACGGCGCTCATATAGTAACCTACATGACTATATTCAAAGCACAGGGGTGATATTACAGAAACATCTTAAGTAACATCTTATCCTTAAAATTTACTTTCCTCAACTGGTTCATTTAACATACAGGCTATTATACGGTCAAATCAAGAGTGATAAATGAATAGTATTAATACGTTGTTGTCATTACCATTAAAAAACTAACATTTTTAATGTGGTTTTGGAATTACATCCATTTGAAGTAATGAACTTAAGTGAAAATATTTAAGATTCACTTAAGATGCTTCTGTAATACGGGCCCAGGTCAGTATTTGATAAATCCTTCTATATTAAAATTGGTGACTGGTGACTTCTTCATTCATGAGCAGAGGAAAATAGATTACTTACAATGAGCCCTTGTATGAGATCACGAACACTGCTGACAGTAGCTTCGGGTTGACTAGCTGCTAACTTTATTAACGTTGACAAGAAGTTTTTACACTTCTTCACATTTTCTATCATTTGCTGCTGCTGGGCAGCTGAAATAAAAGAAACAGATAATTAAACTTTGCAATGAAATATTCAAATATATAAAACATAGCACAGTTGTCTCCCTTCAAGTAAATGACTAGGTATATACATCCTGACTGAATATTGAGTTGTACATCTATCAGACTAGCTGTCCTTAAAAATACTAACAAGCTGATTAATAACACTTCAATATGTAGACGTGCATAACATTTGTGTACACATGTATGTTAAGGTATGATACCATCCCAAGTATTAGTACAAGACTTGCGCCTTTAAACATCTCTTAATAGAAATAAATGGTGAAAAAAACTTTGCCCACAAATCGAACGATATTCTACCTAAAACTTTTTTCATCAATTATTTAAGCTTCAAATAGATTTCCTTGACACTCTGTTAAACAATTAATAGAGTGCATGCAGCCCATTTTTTACTGAAATTCAGCCCTATTCAGGCATGAGAATGCAAAATTTCAAAAACAGCTGAAAATTTGGCATCTAAGATGGCTTGTCTCAAAAACAGCCCTAGCCAGCGTCTGCGGAAAATTCTCATGCCTGCCTATTAGTATTACCTTCTCTTAAAAAAACATAGTTTTCTCTATTCTGAGTAAAAATTCATTCTCACATCATTGTTGATATTTTCAGTCAGAAAAAAACATAAGATTGCACAACAATCAATTCCCCATGTTCCATGAAACTGATTTACAAGGCACATTATGATGGGGTAAATACAAGATAATGAATTCAAGGCATGGATACAGGAATGCATACTTCTTCATGGGTATTATTTTGCATCCCCTCATGATGCTGTTTTCCCCCACCCATGAATCCAACCACCATACACTCAAAAAGCAAATAACATTGGCATGAACAGCAATACATACCTTGAGCTGCAACTGATGGTTGCCCAGCAGCTGATTGTTGACCACTAGGGGCTGATGACCGAGCCACTGATTGAGACATAGTGACCCGTATACCTTGCTGAGCGCGTGCTGTATTGACCGGAGCTGGTATAGCCTGCCTGACAACTGTCTGTGGCTGATTCTGAGAGCCAGGTTGTAGTGTAAGTATCTGCCCACTAGGCAATCTATGGGTGGCTCCAACATTAGGATGCTGAAATTGCATAAAAAAGTTCAGCTAAAACTTAACAAATTTTCAAATTTCAGTTGGGCATTTACATACAAAATTGTACACCAACACAGTGTTTTCCCTAGGAATTTTCAGCTATGGGTCCTTGGACACTCGTGTTTTATAAATTGGGGGTCCTTGGTAAATTTGTAGGGTCCCAGATATGCAGTTTATACCAGACAAAAGTTTATTTTAGGAGTCCCTGGGATGCACAGTAAGTTGACTAAAGGGACTAAAGATTTCTGCGTCAGGGAAATCCATGCCAACATAAAATTCAGAATGAAACACGACAACAGAGAAACAGAGCATTTTATCAACAAAAATAATAGCTGCATTGCTTGCTGAAAATCATTAGATTAGGGAATACAGACACAAACCATGAAAACACAATACATGCAAGACACAGTCACATCGTAAAATGGGAAATGGATTACAGGTAAACAAAAAACTTCATCAAAACACTATTTGACTAATAAATTCAAAATTTCAGCCCCTCTAAATATGTTTGAGCATTCTCTACCTTTAACACTAGTTAGTTATATGTTGTTTTACGGCGCATCAACAGCTTTGGTCATTTAGCGTGCAAACCTTTAACACTAACAGGGAATTATAAATGTGTGTCTTACCCGAACATATTGAACTTTTTGTGGTGTGGAGCTAGTTGAGATCGTTACAGATGATGCTGGATGTTGTCCTTGCAAGGGGCCTTGTTGAACTAACATAATCTGGCCCTGTTCATTCTTCATTAATACCGCATTTTGTCCAGGAACAATTCCATGTGGTAACGTTATTGTACTCTGTCAGGACAAAAAAATGAAACTGAATCATGCAATCTTAAATTTAACAAGGTATAACAATACATTAATGATGCATATAAATTTTATGAAATATCTCTCTCGTTTGTTCACTCATGCAGGGGTGTCAATAATTCTTGATGAAGCAGGAAAATCACAAAAAAGGAGGCGGGAGTCTGTGGGATACTCCCCTTCATTATGATCATTCATACAAGATTAGTAGATGGGTGATGATGCTTAAGTTACTGGGTAATTTTACTGGCTCCCAGCTCTTATCGACACCCCTGTTATGATGGAGCACTATCCAACTTTTTCAGAAATACTGTAGTCCAACAATTCGGCTATCAATTATTGTCCAAGATTGGTTGAAGTACACATTCAAATTTCAAGAAAACAGTGTTATGATAATTGAGCAATCAGAAGCCACTGAACATAATTTAAAAATGCTTTATACTGTAAAAAATGCTGCATAATTCATCTTTCACAAAAAAGAGGGAACATAATTATGCTTGACGTATATTTTCGAATAAATGTTTTTAAACTACTGTGAATCAGCATAACATTTTTAAATACTTTTTACAAATCAGACTACAACTTTACCTATTAGTAGCACCTGGCTTATGTGACATGTCACAGAAACATCTAGCTTTCTTGATGTCTCAATAGATAAAGACAAGCATAAGTTAGCCAGAACATTTTCAAGATTTTTGTATAGAATAATCTTATAGTATTAAAGTCATACAGTCATACTAAGTATGTATACATGGCAACAATATAATACCGTTTCACATGTGAAATTTATGTAATACAATTTTTAGTAAAAAAAAATAATTTTTTTGTGGTTATGACCTTTTAATTAAAATTAAAAATTGAAATTAAATGACATAGACAGCAACATAGCATGAATTATAAACATCATTTTTATGAAAGTTATGTCATTATTTTTACATACAGATCTTAAAAGAAAAGTTACGGTATATTCAGTTCTCGTGACAATTCAAATGTATGAGTGAAATGGATTGAGCACAGGTTCCAACACTCTAATGTAAAATGTCAGTATCATGAAAATAAGTCACTTCATGTGCAGCATGTTCAGTGATATTTCTGTACCCACCCTAACTAAAAAATGTGGGTACAATAACAAAAACGGTAGGTACACAACGAATGGCATTTATGATAGTAATCTAAATTGACTATAATAATATTCATTCCTTGTAAATTACGGAGCGTACGGTACGGATTTTATCGTATACTAGACCCGAAAACGAAAGTGATTACATTCTGGTGAGAGCAAAATTATTTGCAAAACACGTTTTAGTGTGTTGTTTATTCCCATAATATAAATTTTCAGCATCAGATGAATACATGATTGTACTGATTTGACAGATTTTCTGCCAAACATCCTTCATTTGTGTAATACAGATCAACAAGATAGAATAAATGATCTCAAAAACAGAATATACAGGAAAAATCCTATATTATAAGACAATAAGTTTCATTTGAGTATCATAAAAATAAACAAGATATGAAAGAGGACCTTAAGTGGGACGGGTACACGACCTTCAACACCCTACCCCTCGTCGCGGCGGGACTCGCTTGATGTTGCATGGGACTCCTACTTTTTCAGCAAAGGGCGTCCCAGGACTCCTATTTTAAAATCCTACAGAGAACCCTGTATTAACTTTGTTTCAGTGAAATACTCCCTGCCGTTTACTCTCTGCTGTTCTTTATATATATATATATTACTGACAATCACATAGTTAAAATACAATAACAGAATTCTGAAGATAAGCAGATTTTAATATTTAATTATATATATAGAAGATGCATCATGAATTTGATTAAATCTTTATAAATGAATCACAAGAGAGATCTTGAGTAATAGGAAGTCATTATACAGATTGGTAGTTCATACACTAACGGTAAGGCCTAAATGTCTGTTTCCTGTAACATGCTTGAAAAAAGATGTGTCAGTGATTTTTTGATTTTTTTTGGAAATGTCAGAATGATCCAATGCTATGTCGTTGCTCCCGATTTTTTTCATGAAAAATCCTAAAATTTGCTAAAAAAAGAAGACAACTTCTTCAAAATCGTCTGTTTTCTGCTAGTATCTGCCATTTTCGCGAAATCACGTGCTGTTAACCGGCGAGATTTCTTTAATTGAGTAAATGACCATGGGGCATGTCAATCATGGAACACTGGAGTGTTAATCCCTAATAAACTAAATAATTACAATGCAAACGTGTTTGCGATATCCGGATGCACTAATTACTATTAATACAGCACTTGTTGTTAACACAGATCTACAGATCTAGATGTGTCGGTCGACTATTTCTCAATCTCTCACAAAAAGTAGCTGTGTATCGGCTTGTTTACCTTTTAAGTCAAGGCAAAGGCGGACAAATCGGTACAGAATGTTTGAAGTGCTGCAAGTCAAAAACAATGTTCTTGCAGACTACAAAGGATATATAATATAGATACGACCGGGTGTGGTGCAAAAACTTTAGGTCATCGCATTTTTCATGCGTGATTGGTCCAATCAACATTTTTACGCGATGGATTATTCTTTTGTTCTGGTGAATAACGGATAAATATCGATAGGTACGAAAATATAATTATATATCATTATTCAATTAATTGTCATCACTCAAAATCTGCAATTTTCACATGTATTTTGCGAGTGTCACAGGTCATTTTCACAGGTAACAAATAATACAAACGCCACCAAAATATCGCGGTTCCGAAAGAGAAATTACCGTATTTTAGCTTTGTTTTAAATAATTTATAAGTTTTGTTTTGAAATAGTTTAAAATAATAATGCATAAATAAGTTTTCTATTTTTTCATCTACCGTACCTATTTTTTAAAACAAATACAAAATTTATGAAAACGTAGTATGCACAACGCTATATTGTGTGGGTGGGGTAAGTTGGTATTCCTTCTCTATGGTTAATGTCTTTAGATTTTAACGCGATCGCGAGTATTGGACCCCCCCCCCCTGCCGCCAATCCTGTTTTATTAAATGGAGTTGCATTGTATATGATGGTCGTAAATTATAGTTGTCATCACAGGCCAGAGATCACTAAATCTGACTTTCATAAAAAAATTTGGTCAGCGGTAAAAATTTACGGTCGGTCAGTTTACAGGAAACAGACATATTTTTTTTAGGCCCAACAAGAGTATTATCTATAGATTAATAGGTTCAAAACAGTTTAAAATACTGTATTTATTGTATACAAAAATAGTTGAACAACATTCAATGTGAAATTGGTCGCATAATTCGAAGCACACAAAAAAGGTTATTTATTTAATTATTGCTTTTTTAATGAACATTAATACTCAAGCTTTTATCAGATTCAGAAGAATATTTTTTTCCAATGGTTTACAATTTTGCACTCAGTTCAAGTTATCCTAATATATAATGAAAGTGTGCATGACTTAAATTGACTGCATCTCATTAAAATGCTTATCAGACATAATTACAGTACATCACAGGTCAGACAAATGCACATTCCAGTGTGGCCCTTTTCCTACATTATAATATACAATAATGACCATATTGTTTATACAACTAATTAGCACCTGTCTTGAGTGACCCCCCATAGGGGTAGGTACACACACTATTGTATACAACAGCTAGCAATCAGACAGTCACACAGTAGCCTAGGTCACTTTGTTTCTGGTCAACAAGAGTCATATTTCACACCTTTATCATGCTGATACACAAACTATAATCAAACATGTTGGATATATAAGAAGTAAGGTAAATTACATCTTCAGTTAAAAATGAATGCATTATTCTAATAATCGTCAGACTTACTTAAGGCTGTGATTTTTCCCTGATTATTGCACTTATAAATTAAGCCAGTGAGTTTAACATTGATCTGTCTCCTTCATTTATGCAGACAATCAGTAAGTTTACTATGTTCATATTTATTCATCTTTGTGGCTGTTTATGTTATTAGAATCATTTTGCTCTTAAACGGACAGTTCTAACTAAATGATGATTAAATGATGACTTTGAAGTTTATCACAATTCTGCATGCCCCAAATATGCTAGTCTGAACCAGCAATCGAATAAGAAATACCACGGATTCACAGTACCACCGTCAATATTGATTTTATAAGGACTTTCTCTTTAAACATGTTTACTGACCCTCCCGATTCTTTGAAATAAGCCTGGTCAAGAAAGCTACCACTAACTTTTGATCTAAATATATCGAGGAAAAATTGGGTTGACATAAAAATTTGAAACATTTGTAAAATACAACACATTATGATTATGTCATGGACTGTTACAAGCATTTTCCAGTCACAAAGGTGAAAAATATGGAGACCTAGGCAAATATCACAGACAAAACACTCAACATGGACTTGAAACATCTGCTAATTGTTAAAAGTCACAATAAAAGTAGTGACAGTCAAATGAATTATTACCAGATTGAATTGTACGTCATTTTTGGTCTTTGGGTACATATTTGTGTGGGGGACATTCAACAAATTTGCACCAAATGCGTTAGTTTGTATGGTAAGGATTAAAGGAAACCTGTAAAATCATCAACACATTTTCGTAACATTTTAAGATCACTGAAATTGCATATATATTGTCTATAATCTGAAACAAATGCAAACAACTGTTCAAAAACGAAAGACCAAATTCAGACTAAAATCAACACTATAACCGATGGCATGCTATATATTTATAGACATAATGGCCATACGCTAAACTTACAGGATGTCCACCAGGTCGAGGTGCAATATTAATTTGTTGACTGGATTGAGTAGACTGAGATGATGCTATTCGAATAGGAGCATTAGGCATTCTGTTCGCTTGAATTCTAACACTTCCTTGTGGTCTAGGTGATGATGAATTTGTAACATGAGAAGTCACTACCTGGGGTCTAACTGCTGTAATGTGAGACGAAGGAACCTGTCCTCGCACAGTTATCACACTAGGATTAGATCCAGGTTGGGTGATCATAGAAGTCACATTAGCACTATGAATAATATGAACATTAGTTTTCTGTGTTAACGGCTGCGAATTTGAATTTAAAACAACTCCCTGATTATTCCTCACAACAGACTGTGTTTGTTGAACGACGCCTGCTTGACCAGTTGTAATAAGTTGCGGTGCAGGTGAAACATTTCTAGTCACATTTTTCACAGTATTCTGAGTAACTCCAGTCTGGTTTGTAATTATGATCGGATTTACTGCTGATGCATTCAAACTATTGACAGCGTTTGGGGGTGGAGTAGCACGATTAAGATGAGCGTTAACAACAACATTATGATTTCCATGGTTCTGAGGTTGACTAATCACTTGCACTACAGGAGACACTGTTTTGTTTACACTTGCAACACTGTTCAATGGTTTAGGAGAAGCTGTTCCATGAGAATTCACAGGCGAATTGACACGAGCTATCGATGAACTAGTATGAATCGAATTTATACCTAATATTTGGCTATCTTTTATCACCGTTTTAGAGCTGGAATGACTAGGATTCCCAGTGTCATTTGATAAATGCACAGAGTTATTTTGAGCACTGGTACATGCTGGAATAGTAGAGGCATTGCTAACGTGGTTACTGTTCACGGACGGATTAGATATCGTAGAAGATTGTTCTTTATGTGTAGGAGACGCTAATCTTGACTCCAAAGATGCAACCAGTGCATTAACAACACTCTCATCTGTCTCTGAATGTAAAAATGAGTCTAGCGGGTTTGGATCCGCCATTTCCCTGCACAAGAAATTTGTAAACTGAACTACGCATGCGTATTGAAAAGGACTATGGGACGGAAATCCAATTTAGCGCCACCTGACGGTTAATTTCGCCATTTTGAACAGTTTGTACTGGGAGAAAGAACTAGATCGCTCAGAAATCTACTTTCATCCTGATTTACGTGACGGGAGGAAAGCATCTTAGCCATGAGTGGGGGTATCCCATATCTTGGCAGTAAAATAAGCCTGATTTCGAAAGCTGGAATTCGATATGAAGGCATATTATACACCATTGATCCAAACGAATCTACAGTCGCTTTAGCCAAAGGTAAAACCTCCGTTCCTGTAATGCTTGTACTCAACGCGTTTTCATGCTATGGCACCATTGGATATGCTGTAATAATTATCTATGATTCAAATTCAAATAAATGGGTTTATTATTACGGCTCAGTCTTGGACGCAATTGCAATAATTTTGGTTGAAAGACTGAAGATAAAAATGTAAACAAACTGGGTTTCATTTGTGTTTCATTGTCTTGTCAGCAAATTTTATTATTGACAGTTTCATTTTCTGACGTTTCCACCATTGCATATGCCCTTGACATGTTATCCTTACTCCATAGTGTGGATATCTATTGGAATGCATGTAAAACCTGCATAAAACTGATTATTTTGTGTTCTGTCTTTTTCTGTAGACATTTTAAGTGGCTTACCATCTGGTACCCAGATAGCTAGCCTCTGGACCAAGATATTTGGTGACAGGACAGGTAGTCTACCCTATGGGGTTAAGGGTTAGGCATCCAATCATCTTTAAATAGGTGCTCATACCTTGTGTATGTTCTGAAATTGAAGCTATATTATAATGAAATGACTCAAATTTTCATATTGATGGTTTAACTTTAACAATAAATTGATACTTAATTAGTAAATTAGACAGCTGAAATGTGCCAAACAGAATGACAACAAAAGCTGTGATTGTGTCAAAAACATAAGATGGTTACTTTATGGTTGTTATTTTATGACTTGCAAATTCATGGTTTGTCATGATAGGTTTGCAGAACATTGAAAATTGCACTTCAATTTCTGGTTCTTTGGATTTAAACTTTCCACCATGGATTCTAGCACTTGACTTGGGTAGTGGGGTAGCCGATAGCTATTGACTGTTTACACTCAAAAATTGTCTCAAAATAGTTATTTTTCAGAGTTTCTCAGTTTTGTATTTATTAAATCTGGCTACCAACTTGGATTGGAAAGATGAAAACTACTGCCATCATAGTGATACATTTATTTCTGCAAAGTTATTGTGTGGACATTGTTTCTGATATACTTAAATTGAGTGTGAAACATTTTGTATACAGGAAGTGTCTATTATTATGGATTCATAATTCTATACTTCGGTTCTTGGAAATTATACAATTTGTTTACATTTTAACAATTTTTTTATCAAGGACAACAATTCTTACATCATTCACTGTTGTATTTTCACAGGAACTATGGCATCTTTAATTATTTCAATAATTACTTGAATAATTGGTAAACATAATTGCATTTTTGTGATGACGGGACACAATCTCAGTATTTGTTCCTACACTATTTTTAGTATTTACTTGGCATATTTCATTTTGTTTTGCTATGTTTTGAACTGTCTCTTGAGAACTGTATCTGAGTCACTACACAGACATAAAATTTAAGTGATGGCCAAAATGGCTCTGTCATGTGGGAATTTTGACCATTAATGAGAATATAGGCGTTAACATCCAAACGTACCTGAAGACCTGTAAATGTTCTTGGTGTTTATCAAGAGAAAACATATATGAATTCGTGGATAACTTGGCAAAGTGCATAGTAAGAAGCTGTTTCGACCTCAATCTTTTGTATCTTATTAATAAGAATTGGACCGACTTAAACTGGGATTGAAAGTTACGCTTTTTGCCTAAACAATACTGTATTATTGATTTGTGTTGTTGTATTTTCCAGTTCGATCATTTGGTACAGAAGACCGTCCTACAGACCGACCAGTGGCACCAAGAGATGAAATCTTTGAATACATTATTTTTCGTGGTAGTGATATTAAGGATTTGCATGTTTGTGAGCCACCAAAGGCTCAAACTTTGCAGCCACTGCCTCAGGACCCAGCTATAGTGAAGGTGAGATTCATTACTTTAATTGGTAATTTGGTGGTTTCGTTCAAAATTTATATAGGAGAGGAAATATATTATACTGCTAACGTTACAAGTTGTCTTGCGGTTCAGTGGTGATATTTTCATGCTGTTATGAGTTGGGAGTAAGTGTTCCCATTCATGACTATGAACACATGATTTCAACTACATATGTGAATTCATGTACATAAATAGCTTTCAAGTGCATCAGTATTGTATTAACCAGGAAAACGGACTACTGTAATACATGTAATTTCAGTTATAAGACGATTAAAAAAAATGTTGAATAATATAAGAAACATACCCCTTTCCAGGGCTCGCGCTGGCATTCGCCAATTGAGCCATTGGCTCAAGAAAACAAAAATTGGCTCAAGAAAAATCAAATTGGCTCAAATCGTCGAAAAGTATGACTTTCCAAATTTACCGTTGGCGAATGTTATATTCCACTCAATTTCGATGATAAATGCGGTTAAAAGCTGCTGAGACCAGTTCTCAATGTCTGTGTATAACCTCGCGTACATATTAGAGGGCCCCAATTGATATCCTGTTTATGACACGTTCGTGTATAATGACATAATTATACACATGTTTACCAAAAACAATCGGAGGTGGAGTTTGTCGCCTGTCACAAAATC
Source organism: Mactromeris polynyma (assembly GCA_032209605.1). Lineage (NCBI taxonomy): Eukaryota > Metazoa > Mollusca > Bivalvia > Venerida > Mactridae > Mactromeris > Mactromeris polynyma. The sequence continues at coordinate 3,612,136 of JASFXZ010000016.1, read as the reverse complement.
TCCTTTCGACCAATCAAATCACGTCCCGCGTACCCGACACGTGATAGACCTGTGAAGCGCATAATAATAACAATACTGCAGAGAACTAAATTGGTCAAACACGAATACGCCGAAATATCGATTGATTAGACCAGTCAATGCGAATGACAGTCGGAGTCGGACATGTCCGGTATATTTTCAGTTTGACCGATAGAATTTCTGTTATAGTCGGACAAATTGTCCGATGAAAAATTTCAGTAATCACCGTTTATTTTCGGAAAATGGCTAAAGAAAAATCAAATAGTCGAAAAGCTGTCCCGTCGAAATGTATGAATTTCTAAATTTACCGTTGGCGAATGTTTTATTCCACTAAATTTTGATGATAAATGCGGTTAAAAACGGCTGAGACCGGTTCTCAATGTCTGTGATAACCATGCAATCACTTTCGTTTTCGTGTCTAGTATACGATAAAATCCGTACCGTACGGTCCGTAATGCCGTCCGCTCCGAATTTTACGAGGAATGAAAATTATTATGATAAATTCAGATAACTATTATTTTTGCCTGTATAAACTAATGATTTATGTCTCATACTCTGTGCTATGACTATTCACATATAATTTACATCACTGTAAGTTTAGTTTATGTTTCATTTGTGGCCTAGTTTTTATGTAGAGTTGAGTGTTTTAAAAATATATTGCTTCTTGCACGTGACTGTGACTTGTGTTTGGGAGTATACATTGTCTTCTTTTTTCAATTTGATTAATGAATACTTGATAATGAGATGTATTGTTTAAACTTTAATAACAAGAATAAAATAAACAAGAAATAAAATAACAGTGCTACAGTGAATCATCCTACAAGCTCTATTAGAAATGATTTGTAGACTTAAAGCAATTAGTAATTACAAAGAAACACTAAAAAGGATTACAGTGAAATAACAAAGTATTGGGGGGGGGGGGGTTGAGACCACAAACTCCACTACCTATTTGTCGATTGCGCGCTGTAATATAGCCCGCGAATTACTGAAACCTACCAGTTCCAAATTGGCTCAAGAAAAAAAAAAGCCAGCGCTAGCCCTGCCTTTCGGGAGCATGTCTATGCTTTAAAGAGCGTATAGTTAACAAAACTTTGTGAGGGTGTTCATGGGTGAAAGTTTAACTTACATGTACCGCCGGTCATTCAGTAATCAATACGATTACACATTTTGAGACTGCATTTCTTGAATATATGTTGTAGCTAGTGGCATGGATAAATTTTCTGTGTATAGTAACTTTCGCCCATGTATCTTTATATTTCCTTGAAGTCATCTCAGCCAACTCCTGGTGGCTCTTTCCAGCAGCAAACTTCAGGATTTGGGTCCTCATCGTCCAGTTCATACCAGCCTTTTGGTGGTTCATCGATATATGGGGGACAGCAGTATGGAGGTGCACCAGGCAGTCAACCAGGTCCAGGCTTTGGAGGAATGCCACATTCTAGTGGACAAGGTCTGTTCCTGATGGATTTATTCTTGACCATCTTATCTTAAATAGTTCTTATCCCAATGGTATAACTGTAGTATTATCTCATTGCTTGGAACCATGTACAAACTAATCAGATTTTGTGAGCTGATTTAATAGGGTTGTTAGGACGTTTAACGTTGGTTAAAATTATGTTCACTGCTGGCACTGGTCTTTGTGGAAAATCTTCTGAACACTGAGATGTAGAACAAGACATGCCATATGTATAATTCAATTTAAGAGTTTTGTTGCTTAATTTGCTCTACGCATTGCTGATTATTTAAATTCACGCACACACAGATGATAAGCCTGGAATAGGTTCATGCTTTCGCTTTCAGTGCTTGATAAATTTGAGTTATAGAACTTATTTTTAGCTTTTAAGTATTTTAAACTATTCTCATTTCATTAATTTTGGGTATGGTATTTTGTTATGGATAATGTGTTCAAATTGCTTACAATTATAATGATTTATATTAATAATGCAGTTTATTTAACTGCTTAGCTGATTATCATGGTTAAAATTTTTTTTTGATTAATAAAATAAATGTAACAAAACAAACTTTAACTCTGAATGAACCCTGATGAATCTGTAACATATGTGTTGTATTTTAAGCTAATGCAGACTTCGCCAAATTGAGCCAGAAAAATATTTCCTTCTTTGTTTTTATTTTTGTAATATTCCAGTGTTCTTTTTACCAGACCAAATGAATGTGTACCAGACATGTCAGTCAGTCAGACACATTTGGCTAACTGAATCGTTCAGTTATTGTTACTGTACCTTAGCATGATTTGTGAGTGTGTTGTATGTTCTTAGGTGGTTCTCGTGGTCCATCACCCTCTCATAATCGTGTATCCCCTACAATGGACCAGGGTGTACAAGTAGGCTACGGCCAGGCGCAGCAGAAACATACTGGTAACTTGGCATAACATGAAACACACAACATGCATGTTGCGTTGACAGTACAACTAAACCAATGCTTCTGAAATATTTTTTGTTCTTGTGCTCTCTCTCTCTTGTCTAATGTGTTCACTTTCTTCTGTTGCGTCACATGTTATTTCATCCAGGGTTTGCGATGTGAGATGCTAGACAATACAAGTTTGCAGCCCTTTTTTCAGATTTTGGGGAGGTATGACAGGGTCTTTTGAAAGGGGAAATTTGCATCGTAAATTGGGGAATTGACAGGACATCACATTACCAAATATATTATAACTAATGCAGGGAAATAACTAGTAAAAATAATTTTAGCGATGGGGAAATTTTGACCAAATCTGGGGGAAAATAAGTACTACAATCTTTGTGGAATGGGGCCAAATATAGCCCCAAATTTGCCATAAATGAAGGACTGGTTTGATATGAAAATGCATAATGTTTTTTCTTGGTACACATGCTAAATTCATCATGATTTTGGTGTTAAACTAGTGCTAATCAAATGTTATGAAAGTTGGCTGGACTTATTTGACTGGCATCTGACAGCGGTAAAATTAGCACTTTGTGGATACTGGTCATTTCTGATTAATGACATGTTTATTGTTTGCAGATAACTGTTCTGTCAGTTTATTTTTTATACCCTTGAAGGGAGGCTTGTCGCATTTGCACTTTGCATTTTTCAGTTTGTTTGATCCAAAGGGTTAATTGTCGCTCATGAGCTATAACTTATCAAATAATTCAAAAGATTCCTCTGAAACTTTATGCAAATGGTAAAGCATGAACATATGATATACACAACTAGAATCAGGACAGTACCTCCATTGTCAAGATCATCGACAAGGACCCTCCTTTTTAGGGCCTTTTGTCACTTACTAATGATATTATGGTTTGAGAACTGCTTTGCTTTTGTGTTCTTTTTAATATATATGATACTAATATATGTTGCTAAGCAGATGAATGAAGTTTTGAAGCAATTTGTACGACTGCTTTTGCTGATACTAGACTTGTTTATGTGATGGCTTGTTTATTTGATGATTGTTCATTTCATGTCAGGCTGGAAACAGCATGCAATGCACTTGTAGATTTTATTTTGACTTCTATGGCTGAAAAATTAAAGTTTCAATTATGGTATTTCTCTGTCAACTTTCTGTAGTCTGCAGGTCTGTATTCTGTTACTTTTTCAGGACAGATTGTTTTGTACGATGTGTGCATTTGTTTATACCTATCTTGTTGTGTACAAAATGTCAATTAAAAATGAGATACTTGCCAAATTTGCGCTGTTGAATTAAATGTAGAATTAAGGATGACTTTGTCTGTAATATATATATTTGTCAAGCTAGGGAGGTTCTTGTCTTATTGTTTGGAATGTGCTGAAAACATCAAACTCAGAAACTTTTTAGAATTCCTATTTACTGTTGCACATTATGAGTCGAATCAATGGAGCAAAAGGACTTGTTTTATTCAAAATTGTCATAATGACGCAAGCCACACATGTCCCTCTGCTGTCTGTGTAATAACTAATACTCTGCAATAGTTTGGCATCATTGTTAGTGAAATTTTGTCATTTTATGTAGAAACATTGTACTCTCGTTTATGCTACATTTTAAATACCAATGAAAACAATTTTGTCAATTCAGTATTTTTTTACTTTGAAGGTTCTCGTGGTTCTACTCCCCCAGCAAATAGAAAGTCTCCAACATCAGATCAGGGAACGCAGGCAGAGCCACCAAGTGTACCAGATACAAGTAAACCTCCTCCAGGTCACCATTCGCAAGCTCAACAGCAGCAGAATGATAACAGAAGACGACCCCCACAGCAGCAACAGCACCGAGGGGTGGATCGCCAGTGGGAAAGGAAAGAACAGTCTGATCGAGGATGGGAAAAACGTGATCAACCGGACAGAGGATGGGAAAAACGAGAACAACACCAGGATCGAGGCTGGGAAAGACGTGATCAACAAGACCACAGACCTGTATCGGCAAGCTATGCAAGGGGAAGAGGCAATAACAGAGGTATGATAATATAAAATGATGATAGTAAGCAATTTGTGATATGAAAGTATGTCCAGTAGCCATATAACAGGATTCATAGCTTATATATAATGCTGTAAAACTGGATTATGTGTTTTGTTTTTTATCACTTTCGCCTTAATGAAATGTAGGGTATTTATTCATTTTTCTGTTTAAACCATGCTATAATTACTCCTGATAAATAATCCTAAATGTCATGATTGATGAATTGTTTAATAAGTTTTTGGGAGTTTATGTTTTTTTGTCCTCTCTCAGGTGGTTCTGGTTTTCGTGGTGGTTCAGTACGTGGTAATCAAAGAGGTGCACCAAGAGGTCAGGCAGCTAGAGGAAGAGGATCGGGTCGCCCTCATGAAGCAATCAAATTTGAAGGAGAGTTTGACTTTGAAAGCTCTAATGCTCAATTTGATAAGGAAGAAATTGAACGAGAGCTGAAACAAAAATTGACAATAGGTATTTATCTCATCTGCTCTGGAATAACTGAACTTTTAACCCATTCCCCCATATAGAAACAGCAGTTATAGGTAGTAAAAGCCAAAAGATAATCTATCAGTGTTCTACACTGTACCAATAGAGGTTTATTGGAAAACGGGGTAAAATTTATACCCACTTGGTTTAAACTATAATTGCAGCATGAAGTCACTAATTAATTTTTCGAGAACCAATGTAAAGTTTGTGGAGAATTGAATTTCCTATCTAGTGGTACCACAACCATGCATGTATTCAAATTAGAATTACTTCTACAGTGTTTTAAATAAGACAGAATATATTTTTTAATGATACTAATTATTATTTTCCACATTGCAGAGATAATAACAAATTTAGAAAGTTATCAAATACATTAAAACGCCAATATTATCACTTCCACACAACTTCAACATTGATTGATATATAATTCTGAGTACACAGTTCTCACATAAATAGCAGCACTTATACTTATACTTGTCAATAAACATTCCAAGGAAAACTTATATAACCCCATCCACATAAATACACAACTCATAATGTAAATTTATTCCAAATCAGTGCGAATATAATTTCCCAGTGTTGAAAATTCAATTCAATGAAAATCTTCTTGCACAAATAAACAGACGGCATCAGCATTGCTAATTGAAATATATTGATTTACATATTTTACTAAATTATAATAAAATATATGTCAACAATTGGATTCTCTTATGCTACTCTAAACGACAACAACAACAGCTGTAATCATTCAAATAAATATATCTCGTCGTACTGCATAACTGTAGTCCATGTACAAGTTATTTGTGTAATTATTTAAAAAAATCCATGTATTAAATCATAATGAAACACACCCTTGGAGCAGTGAACGTTTGTGTCCACTCATCATTAGGCATATCAGTGTCATCATCTGAGGATTCCTCATGAAGCAAAGGAACCTCAACATCAGACATAATATCATCATACTCAAGGCCAGAAAAATCAGAATCGCTATCAAAAATATGTGCCACGATTAAAAAATTCTAAGACAATTATTGTCATTCAAATTTGATAGACATTTTCATGTTTTCTGTGTTCTCGCATGATCTGAATGAAAACAATTCATTTTGGCACGGATCTATGAGCAGTTAAGTTTCTATAGGCTCCAATTATTCTAATTTGCATAATAGTAAGCATCTATATTGCAATCAACAATTGCATAATCTTACCCAACGTGTCACACTATATTTGGGATTTTATTGCACCATAATATACACAGGAAACGATTGTGTAGACAGCTTGCTTCAGAGAAAATCTCCGCACATGTCATGTGTAATATGGGATATCCCCGCGTGATCGATGGATGGTCGAATTTTCATTGGTTGTTTATTTATTAAAACGACCTTGACGAGTTAATTTTAACAGAGAATCTAGGAATACCCTCTTCGTCATGCGATATTTTCGGTCTTTTGAGCATGCGCGACCTTCACTCTAACGTAGTGAAAATAATATTAATATGATACTGATCAAGTTTAAACGTTATGACATACCTTTAAATAACTGCTATACTTTTTTTTATTTGCATCGTTTTAATAGTGATTAAAGTTTATTACAAACTACTTGTGCGATCGAAAATTAACGTAATTAACGGTTTAATTTCAAATTAAAAGTCAGGGTCGTAAAAACGCGTAATTATCAGGCAAAGGGTTAAAGTGGTAGAATTTAAGGCTTAGAAGGCTCAATGGAAGTTTCAAACCACTAAAATTTCATTGTATTTCATTTTACAAAAAGAGCTGTTATTTTGATATTGACATTTTTCTAAAACTTAAGTAGCTGATTTTATACATCAAAACGAAAGAAGGGATTTTTAGCATTCTTCAATGGCAGTGAAGTGTGTTGAAAGAAAGTTTGGCGTTAAATGTCTTGTCTATTGCGAATTATGTTAAAATCTGTGAAGTTGGCAGGAATGAAATTCCGTACCAAATATGTAAAAAGCTTTTTATATAGATTAATTACATGAAATATGTTTTGCCACTTCAAAGCTTATGAATATTATAATTTATTGATGAATAATCTCTTCATCCGCATATTCAAGTAATGACACTTTTACAAAAATGTGTAAGAGCTGTTTATTGACTGCTCATTCATTGGATTATGTTTCCACTTCATGGATCTTTTATGTCTGTTTATAATTGATTGTATTTAAATTTTCATTGAAACCGAAATTTTACTGTTCTTAAACGTAAGTTGTATTTGGTTTGCAGTTGATGATACTAATAAAGTGAATGGTGAGAAGCCAGTGGAGAACGGAGGTGAGGAGGAGGATGACGAGTGCTTTTATGACAAATCCAAATCTTTCTTTGACAACATCAGTTGTGAAGCCACAGATAGGGCAAAAGGGTGAATAATTTAGTTTTGTTTTATTGCAACATTATTACTGATTTACTTAAGGTGAATTGTAAACTTTTAACATTGTCGCAATATGAGCCCAATCTTGAAAACTGCTTAGGTTTGAATCATAGAAATATGTTGAAACTGGACCCACATTTTTGTGGTTGGATTTACCCAATCCAGTCTGTCCCACAACATTTGTGCCTTCAATGATATCTCCTGAACTGTTGGACATACAGTCTTCAAGCATTATAGGAATGTATACCAGCTTGTGTAGTTGGGGGTGTCCCTCTCCACACAGGAAAAGCAGTTACAGGCCCCTGTTAGATAAAATTAGTATTTGAATTTGTGTCACATGTTAAGTGTAGTGTTTGGACAAAATTATTGAATCTTTGCATAAATACATATCAGCATATGAAGTTGCACACTTGGTGTGCGTATCCAACCTCACTTGAATATATAAAAATTAGCATTTTTTGCTTTGTCACTGATATCGCAAGAAGTACCCGGTATTTAAGTTCTTTAAATATCTGATGTAATTAACTGCCTATAAGTGCCTAATTACAATACATCCTTGAATAGTAAGTTGATTAAGTTCTGTAAATTCAGTTGAATCCTTCGAAATGAGTAAAGAATTATGACTGTATTGATTAAGTTGTATGCAATCACCATTTGTACATATTGATACCTTTTTTATTCTCAAATATGAAAATTGCTTAAAAATCATTTGATCCCAGGAATATATCTTGTTGTGATCTCGTAACTGTCTATGAAATATGACTATGATGGAAAAAAGAACCTTCATTTAAATACTCTGTATTACATATATAATATGATCTTTCAATTCAGAAAACAATCTCGACCTAGTTGGAAAGAAGAAAGAAAATTGAATGTCGAGACTTTTGGTACAAGTGACCCACGGCGAGGCTACCGTGGACGTGGTGGTTACCGTGGTAATAGAGGCTACAATAATTATAATGGATATAGAGGTCGTGGAAGAGGTGGTGGTGGTTATAGAGGTACACAGTTTGAAATTATTTTAATTATTTTTTTTGTAATTTGTTAGCACACCTGACTTAAAAGAGTTCAGAGTTAGATAGATGTGTGGATGATGCACGGGGTCCAGCTTTTTGGATGGGTATTTCTCATTAGCTACTTGGTCTGTGGCATTCTGATAGGGGACCTCACTTGTATGTTCAACTGCAAAGTGTGAAGTAACCAGTATGGACTTCCAAAACTGGGCAATTGATTCGATTCTGTCTGGAGCATCCTGGAATTGAAATCACTTGAGTATGTTCAAATGGTTCTGTTCCACTTCATACATAGTCACTGAGTAATCAAAGCACTAAAGTGCTGTGGGACGGTACCACTCGTCTCTGTAGCCAAGCTGGCAACTCGTTGCATACAAGTTTCCGTTTTGTAACTAAACTGTTTTATAATATCCAAGTATGTGTAAATAGGTAAGATGGTTTGCACGGAATATGGAATAAAACTAAAACATGCGAAAAAGAATGAAAATTTATTGGAAAAATAGTAAACATTTTTTCCAAGAGATCTTCACTCCGACTTGTTCTAGAAATGCTAAATTTTCAAACCAAAATAAAGAAAAATGGTCAGTAATAATGGTAGAACCTTAAGATTGTAAAACAAGTTAAATGTTTGTCATGATTGTAAATAAATGAGATACAAAAATATCAGACCCTTTATGTAACGTTTGTGAATATTTAATTATAAAATGACATATTAAATTATATCAGCACGAACTTAAGAGTAAATTCAGTATGCCCAGGCATAAAGTTATGATAACACTAGCTTGCCATAGTTAATGAGTTATCTTGTTGTAGTGGGGTATTTTCCAATTAATTTTCCAAGCACAGAGTGAGATGTACGTAGAAAGATGACACCGATAATTTTCGGTACCGTCCAAAAACGGAAAGAAAGTTTTCATGAATCACTGAATGTATGTTCATCAAACCAGATTTATAGCATCAGCATGTAATTGCTTGTCTAGAGTTTGTTAAAACAATTCTGCTCCTCTGCAAGAATGATCTCTTTGGCAAAAAAATGAAACGGCTTAAAATTGTTGTTTCTCTGGAACAACTTGACAGATGTATTCTGGTGAGCATATATGGCTCTTGACTCTCTTTATATGTTTCTTCAGTTTGTTTATTCATTTCTTGCTTTAAACTATTGGATTTAGACATGGCCCTTGTAAATGTGTTGGTACAAATGTATTATTCATTTTGATAGTTTCATGATTTGTCTTACTTACCCTGTCTAACAGCATAAGTCTGCTTCAGGTCGTGGTGGATATGGAGGTGGACGTGGTGGTGGAGGAAGTGGTGGTCCCAGAAGAAGCCAAGGTTGGGTAGACTATGAATACCATTATGATGATAACAGAAGGCCTCAAGGAGGTGACAAGTCCATGAACAAAGTAAGCATATAAAAATATACACACACTAAATCCTATATTAAGAAGTAGGTCTTTGTCTGTTGTTTGAATAAAAAAGCTTACGTCTTGTTTGGAGTAGAGTTGTTATCAATAGCATCTATATCGATACAATATCAGTTCGGATTTTGAAATATTAATAATTGAAAATATTTTATATTGTTCGCTGAGCTGTATGTTTGACTCTATGTAGGGATACAGACTTGGCCATCAGTGATGTTCCTAGTTTGGAGAATTGGCAAGCATGATTCTTTACTTCTGATCGTGTTGGTGGTTATATTATTTGTGGAACTTTGTCATGATATCACTAGTAGTCATCTAAAATAAGTAAACACCTTGTTATTCATGGAGAGATGAGGTCTTGTCTGAGTCCATTTATGTCTCGACCATATCTCCGTGTTTGATTCAACTTGGGTTATAGGAAATTACTAGCCAAGATATTCACCAGTAATGCTTAGAATAGACTTGCAGAACCCATGATCAATTATGCGCACATCCAAAGATTTTAGGACAATGTCTTTGTTCTTGAAATTTACACCCTTCAACAAAAACCCTTTCTGTTATATTGTTACCACAAATTTCCTTGTTTAATTGATGGCTTCACTGACGTTGACTTTGTTGATACATGTAGTATGATTGTTATATTTCAGCAGCCACCTAACAGACCATCAGCAAAAACAGAATCATAGTCACTGGAATTTGGTGCAGAGTAAGGTTTCGAACTGGTCGACTGACAATACATTGATCTCCAAATCATCTTAGTATTGACTGTGAAATATCACGGACAGTTGTTGTTTTGATAAAATATGTGGGTATTAAAGACAATGGATACACTTTAAAATTCATGGGAAAATATGTACAAAGTGTCGACCAAAATTTAGTGTGTCAAAGTCTTAAGAAATATTACAAGTGTTTGTGTTGTGTCACCTGAATCAGTATTTTAGTAAGCGTGGCACAACAAATGCCTTATTTATTGCATACACTTATGATTTATGTGATTTCCGATACCACACAGCTGTGTTGACTGCTCTGTAAAGATAAAGACATGAATGGAATGACTAATATTGTCTCGGACAGATTTCAGCTAGTCATTCTATGAATCTGTTGGCATGCAGGACTACAATGTTGTATGATGACTATTTAATGTTTTGTTTTGGTACTTACAAAGATTGTGTTTTCAGAAGATTTATCTGTCAACTTGCATAAGTATATATAATATCCATTTACTAAAATACTTTTAGTTTCATTAATTTAAGTGCTAATTAATTTTGATCAAGATATTGAACAGTATTTATAATATTGTTAATAGACACCTTATGTCATTTTAAACTAATTATTGTAATTATTTTGTAAAGTTTAATTATTTCTCAATGCACATAATTTCTCTGATCACATTCATTGTAAACTTACAGTACAGCTCAGAGGATTAGGAAATTTCGCTTCTGTGAAATAATTTGTGCAAAAACCTACCAATTTTCTGTTTTGACTACAAGCCATTTGCACTGAAATTCTCACGTTATATGTATCTTTTAAGACAGCCATTCTATTATATACTTGACTCATATTGTTAGAAAATTGCGTTTTTGCCAAATAGGTAGGCTTCATGCTGCACTTTAGTGATATTACGAAAATTCTTTGAAGTATGCTCCTATAAATTGGTAAATAATCTTTTCATGGTTTATTAATGTTTAATGCTTCCAAATTACTGTACTCTAGACCTCCTGCTGAGCTGTACTGTAGTTATTAGATTATATGTATTTAAGTAACATGTTGTCAGCCATTTGTAACCTAAAAGTGTGTAAACTTAAATTATTTATGAAAGTAGGGCAATTGTCAAAAATCATAATACATGTAATGAACATGTGCAATGTACTCCTGTTATTACTAGGACATCTTATACTTAACCCACACCCATCACAGTTTATACCCTTAAATATTTAAGTCATTTTGACTGCAGGCTTTGCAAAGGTTAAATCGTGAATAGAAATTAATACTTCACACACTTGTTTTAAGGAAAATGTGCAGCCCAAATGATTACGTTACATATTCTATCTGTTATGCTAAGAGTTTGAATTTTGAAGTGGGTTCAAAAATGCTGATTTCACTGAATGACTTCCCCACAGGTTACAAATACATATAGTGAATATGCCAAAACAATTCTTAATTATTTCCTGCTAATCTTTACACCATCTAGGACTTCGATATACAGCTGTGTATTTTGAATGCATTATAAATAAAGTAATTTACTAATGTCGTTGAGGAACATCTGTCGTTTGATTACTGAAGTCCTAACAAATAAAAGAGCAATCTTGCATCTCGTTTTGTTTTATATTTATCTCCCTTTAAATATTGATAAAAAAATTACAGTTGAAGGGAAGTAACTCTGCTGATCATGTTGCAGATCTTGATCATAGAAATGTTGACAATCTCGTGAACAAAATTTTCTCCCCTTAATTTAGCTGTGTAGTGACCACCATTGTGAATTTATTTTTGGTAATTACTTATTGAAAAATTCACTAGGCTACTTTTTACATTAATTATCCTGGACCAACCTTCAGTTTGAAACACGTGAAAATCGGTGATAGAAATTCCTGCTGTTCTTAATCAAATGCTTGTTTGCAGTAGGGATTGAAATATCTGGCTTAAGGGTTTCTGTTTATTGAGAGCCCGATATTCCCATCTGCTCACGAAGCCAGTGATAGATTCTTGTTTACCTTTTATAAAAAAAGGACGATATCAACTAATACCACTAACATTTTAACACTTGGTTATAGCAATATGCAATTTTAAAACATAATACTAGCTTTTATTGGGGGTTATGTGACGACGTCAGTGGAGACTCGTCCTATAAGGGGGATAAGATAGTTCCAGCACTGGTTTAAATGCTGGAAATTCCAGTCTGGTATGCAATAATGTGCAACTCGGACTGACGGAATATTACACACTGTGTGATTTTAGAGAGTAACATTACGAAATGTTGAAATCCATTTCCGTCAGTACACGGTTGATAGAAGTAAATTATATACTTGATACATTTAAAAACGCACAGTCTTGGACCTGCGCCAGCTGTCTTGACTTGTCCTGTGATCTTTTCCATCCATTCATTTCCGCACTTTACTGTTTGTCCTATTTGATTCTCCTAGTTATTCCTTATGGTCGGCCATTACATTCCTTGCACCTCTGTTCCCTTTAAGCCCCAGTCCCACTGTCACGACTTGGGGCACGAATGCCGGCTAGTAGGGAAGAATGAAAAAGTCGTAGTGGTTCGCCATGTACTGACCCTAGAGTAAATATGTTGTGGCAAATAGAGGAGAACTGTCCCGAATCACCAGGACTTCAAACAAGAACCCTGTAAGAATTATGAGGAATTTCCACGGTTTCTACATTCGTACTCATTCGCCACTCAAAGTCGTGATGGTGGGACTTGGGCTTTACGTAGTTACCTTGAACCTCCTCAAGTGTCTTATGTTATATGGATTGTTGTTTTCCCGGAGGTCTGTGTGGGGAGGCACTGTCTTGTGTATGTGGCATTCCCTGAAGCAACTGATTCTCTCTTTTATAACAATCCCACAATTATTGACGGAATAAATTCTCAGTTAAAGACCACCTCAAAATTATGAACACAATTTGCAGGTCCATTTTTAGCTGTTATGCTCTTTATTCGATCTCAATATTATGACCACCTCAATATTAAGACCAGTTTTCAAGGGTCCAAAGGGTGGTCTTATTATTGAGGTTTTACTGTATATATATTCGTGGACTTGCTGAGTAAATCACCGATGTTTGTTAGTATTTATTTCATCATATCAAAACATGGGCAACTTACAATTTCACGCATTAGTAATGTAGTATTTAATGTCCATGCACATGTCTTGCTTGTAACAAGAATTAATTAGTTGGCTAATCGCTTTCATCTATTGATATCATTTGTATTTATCATAAATACATCATATGGCAACAAAGTGTTCACAAACATATAACTCGACTTGAACTGTATAACACCTGCATTATAACATGTAAGTGATTCACCTTTGACTCATACTGGAACCATACATTAACAGTCATACAAAGCAGTACATTAACAGTCATACAAAGCAGTACATTAACAGTCATACAAAGCAGTACATTAACAGTCGTACAATTGAAGTTCAGTGTCAGTACGGTAGGAAACAATTAAATAAATGAGAAGAGGCGATTGGTAATCAGGTACTGTTTGTTATGTATAATGATTTGACACAGTTCATGAAAAGTGACATACCTTTAAATCAGCTTAGCTGTAATTGATCTGTAGGCCTAGTTTTAGGTGGATTAAGGTTGTTGCTAGATTGTCAGAGATGCGTTTTGGTGTATACTTCGATCCGGTAAATATGCTTACAATAACATCAAAAACATACATTAAAAATATTATACATTGTAGCAGTTTTGGCCATTTTAATTTTTCGATATAGGAATCTACGCCCCTGCAGATTTAAATGTGAGTGATTAACTATTGCACTAAATGATTCTTTTATTTTAGCTTTTTAGTATTCAACTTCTGTCGTCAAGAAAGAAATAAGGAGAACTCGGTTTAATATTCGTCTGACAGAATGCGTTATACAATGTTCTAACGAAAATGAACTGTAATTATTCCATTTGTGGCGTTAGAGTCTGTGATTGCCTCACGAGTCATATAGTTCTTGTGGTTCTGCAATAACTGGATAGCATTAAACAACATACGTTTTGTTTCGTTTGATATTTCCTTTGAAATTTCATTTAGTGCATTTTAATGTAGGAAAGGGAGGTAACTGGAAGAACATATACTTTGTTTCTCCATTAATTGTGCTGCAAGTTAAGAAACAAAATGTAGATTTCTGATATAGAAATATATCTGGTTTGTTATGACGAATAACAATACAGAATACAGAATACAGAATAGTTTATTTGGTTTAAGCGTATACATCTTATCACCATGATGAACAATGCAATATGTAAGTATTATAATTGCAAAATATTAGCCCGAGAGTTTGTATTCAGGTCAAAAAGTACAGTACTGTATGATATCGCTGTATACGTGTAGATCTATAAAAATGTTCTCAAAAATTCAAAACATACTTACAAAATTTCAATACATGTATGTATATATACAAGTACGGCAGCGAGTGCTGGTCCTATATTACTTAATTTTTCACCATTGAGGAGTACGTCGTGGTCAAGTCCTATTTTCTTGTAAAGAAGCGTGTTTTATAGATCTAAACGCGCCTTTTAGTAACATAATTAAAGTTGTGAAGATTCGTAAAATATAAAATGGCGGGAAAGCTCTAGCAATATCCCGATTTGCCTTCTGAAAAGGTTCACATGTATGTCTAGACCAGAATATTATTCACATTCGAGTGTAAACATTATTAAAAAAGGTTAGGTTAGCTTTGTTTTATTTTAAAACTGGTTAAAATCAAGCATACGTCATATCCCACCAATCTGCTAGTACCCGTTAACGACTGGTCGGAGTTATGTGGATAAAATGTCTTGCTCAGTGACACAATGTATAGCTACGGAGAGGTTCGATCCCGGGACCTTCAGTCTCAAGTCTTACACTCAACCACTACACCACAAATTCAACGAAATATAATATGTATCACGTTTGAATGTGATTCTGTGCCTACGGAATGTAATGTTTCTCTCGAATTGTGCTTGTATTACTACTATACAGGTACGCGACTTTGTGAACAACTTACATAATTATATTCCCCTAAGTGTCCGCTAGATTTCAGCAAATATGTTTACCTATGTTTCCCATGTCTGGACGAAAACGACAGTAACTGTCCCCCATTTAAATGATGATTAGACCGTTGCAAGTTTAGTGTCGACGACAATGACCGAAAGCATATACATTGTATAGTATTACATAACATGAGACTGGTGCACATTAATCTTCGCCACTCACGGTCTTAGTGCATAATCCGAGCGGGCATGTGATAATCACAGGCGATCGTCACGAGTAATCTCTCTTTTAGAGTGCTGCCCCTTTATCCCTTCTGTGATATATGTATATATAGTACTATAACTCTAGAAGGGATAAAGGGAGAGAACGCTAGAAGGGATAAAGGGAGAGAACTCGTGATGATCTCCCATGGTGATAATTATACGAGTGTGAAATGTCGATCTTCGTATTTCGCCGACGACAATTTACGGATTTGCACGAACATTCAAGATTGCCGGGTAAACATCGTCCGACTACACATACAAGACGGAAGAGAACGTTTATTTACAGACGTAAACATGAACGTCTTAAAAGCAAATAGGATTACTACATGTACTTGTCGTCTGTTGTCCATCGTCTGTTGCATGTCATCATTAATGGTTTCAAACAATATGTATTTTACTTCGAAATATTGCACTAATTGCGTTCAAACTTTCTTGGAGTGTTTAGCCTATGATAGCGCTCTACAAAAAAGACGACAGCGTCATTGATATGTTGAAAACAATTCGGCCAGGAGCGGGGCATATATACATAGTGTATTCATGTATGGGATAATTCGGAGAACTCATAAAGCTTAGAATGAGACTTCCAGCTTTCTTCACAGAAGGAATCGCGATATGACTTCGAACAATGTAGTCAAAGGCTACCTGATCTGCTAACCATGGTTACTAGGCATTGGGAGCCTTCCTACGTTACTGTACAAGAAACTTATTGCATATTTTATACAATTAACAATTTGACGGAAACAATTACTTGGCGACTGCTTCCAAAATAGATTAAGACTAGCTGGACCCTGGGACCAATATACACCAGTATTTTCAATATCACATTAATTAATAAGTAGTGATAATTAGTATACAAAAGACGACGTCTGTCACATTGCGCATGCGCAGAACGATTCGACGACAGCATATTCGGCTGCGAATCCCGTGGTATATTGGAGCCAGCTGATCCGTTGAAACCATGGCTACCAGGAAATAGAATGGTTCCCAGCACAGAAAACTCAACACTCTTCTCAAGGACTATGTTGAACAGATATTCACATGGTTTATTCTGGAAACCATCCCGGACGTCATCTAGATATGACGTAGCTTGCAGCTATATAAGTCACGATGACAATGAATGGTTTCTCTGCCTGGTACTGGAGGCCATATGTTTTCACAAACAGGCGCATGGCTATTTGTAGAAACTGAGTCTCATCACATCTATGTTCATTTTTCTCAAATCACAGGGAACATACGTCTGTCATTTAATTAGTATCGATTAATTGAGTTTATTTTATAAGTTTAAATTGCAATCGGTGGGTAGTTTATGAGATGTAGGAAATCCATTCTTTTTTAAACAGCGACCACGGTATTGCTAATTTTTGGCGGTAAAATAGACGATAACCGTGACAAATTAGCCAACCCGCCGATAGCGTATAAAATCTTTCCTTTTTTCGTTAGGGTATAACATTATACGCAAATTATTGAAAATAGTTTAATTGACAAGCCTCAACATGACTTCGGTAGTTTTATTGTAATTTGTGATGTGCAGAAATTTCACACGTGAATAAATAGCCATTTTCACCGAAGTTAATATTTTCTATCATATATCTTGTTTGTATTGCCGCAGGCTTTTTGTACATGGCTTTTACAATACACCCAAATTAAACCCGAAATTATGTGTTGGTGTGATTTCAATACATTTTGCCGGAGGACATATAAAATATTGAAGCGTTTTGGATTTCAATGTAGCAAGATTATACTGTGTAAACCTTTGTGTTTAAAAGGAGCATACGTTCATTTCATTTAGGTTGCAATTTGTCGCCTGAAGCATTAATATTAACATCGGCTTTGTATTGGTAATGATTAAACTAAATATATTAATCACTACAAAGACTTTGAAAAGACACCGAATATGTGACGATAATATACTATATGAAGTTACGTTTTCTAAGACTAATTAAAGTTTAAACAGATTTTGATATTCAGTGAAGATTTAAATTTCGCTCCATGCAATATCCCTACTGTTTCATCTTCAATAAACCGTACTATCAAAGTTGCATCACCTAATGATGAAAGCATTGCTGAGGAGCTCAAAGGAATGAAGAAAAATTTGGTTTTCAATATGTTATCGTTAACTTCGCGTAAAGACATGGCATTTTACTTTGTCTAAAAGCTACGAGTATATAGGCCGACGATACAAGCAGTAACGTTGTACAATTCTTTCAAGAGCCCGGGCTGAATGCGCCACTGGACAAGCGACGGTCTTACGCTTTCTACGAGTGAATGAACGGTACGCACGACGAGTGATACACATAGAACATATAGAAAAAATATATATAGAAAAGGCATAGAATTCGAAGCAAGCATCATTTAGAAGTTCTGAACGGCTAACCCATTGACTCGTCATTGATTTCCTGAGGAACTATTTCTCGGTAAAATTATGATATTAAATTAAGATATGTAATGTTACTTGTAATTATTCACTCCGGGTCGATGTGCGTACGTACGGATGGACAGATTATAACTTGGTGTGTTGTCTCTACAGGAAAACGATTGCTTATAAAACTGGCCTATCACACTTATATGTCTTTCGTCTTCATTACATAACTGAACGTTCTCTCAGTGTTTAAACAGACATTTAATAGATAAAACTCTTCACCAAATGAACCTAGACCAACTGTTTGTAAATTGCCCTGAGTCAGACCTCGATATTGAAACTATAATATACTTTATATTCTCTTCAACACCGGCAGTATTTAATTCGTTGTCATAGCAGCCGTTGCTCCGGGCAGTTTGTGTTCATTAAGCCTTCTGTTCGCCACTAAAACCTCTCCGAGAACGCGCGGAAAAAGTCGAAGTTGGCCCGAGGCGCTCTACCCGAGAGAATGTATTGAGTGACTCCAGATAAAAGATTCAGTTCGAATGAATAAAGCTGTACAGGAACACGTGGATCAATCTTGATATAACGAAATAAAAGGAAATTACAACAAGAGGAAGGTAAGGAAGGATTCATATAATGTTTTTTTACATTACTTAACCATCATAGCTTGTAAAATATAACCAAATATTTACTATGTTTTTTAGTGGTTATTATCGGTGATGCGCGTATATTCTGTCAACGATATCGTCTTTAATATGTATGTAACGAATGACATTGCGACAGAGTTATAGTCTCCAAGTGAAATGTGGTGATTGTTAATTAAGTCGTTATTTTGTTGATGTCAATACCTGACATATATCGAATTTTGATGTTTCAAATTTGTTTGTTTTTGAGTGCCTACTTAATGTGACATGGTGCTGTGACTGGTGAACTACCGTATATGGTCATAACTCGATTTTTGTTTAAGTTTGGTGTATATAATTATACATTGTATTGTACGTATAGTATTTTTCTAGCGTATTTGTTCAAGTCAGTTATTTGAACAAGCAATGAATACGTAGCTGATGTATTAAAATGGCTTGCTGACGAGAGTTTACTGTTAGCGTAGTGTTTGTTTATTATTTGTCGATGATCCGATCTATGACTATATATGTATAGTGTATATATGTTCTGTGTTACTTTGAATGTTCTCAACATTATACGTTTTCACTACAAGCGTATGTTTGAATTATATTATTCAGTAAAACAGACCATTGCAGTGTGTTAAAGTATTTAAGCGATCGGTTTCGTTGGATATAAAATGGCAAACTTGTGTGACATAACCGCTGTGTTCGTATAAATCTGCTTTAGCCATTGGGCAAACTGTATCGGACAGCGGACATTCATTCATTGTTACTATATATCCCGGATAAATATTTCATCTGTACAGCCCAAGGCGGGGTGGGGTCAAGCGGTGAAAAGGAAACTACATCATAGCTCTTCCATGTATACTGGGAATTTGTTTATTTCCCTCAGGGTTTGTCGGATATCTTTATTAATGCCCTGAAGATATAAACCTTCCGCTACTCAATTCATTCAAACTCGGGACAGTTTAATTTATACGCTTGTTTATGTATACTGTACGGTCTATATGTACATTGTAATATATATGTGTGTACCTGCGTATTGTTATGTAATATTCAGTGTTTTTTTTACGGAGTATTTCGATTCCCGGACATTGAGGTATAGTGTAGTGTATATATTACAGCAAATTACGACTCGTGATACTTCACAATCGTAACCTTCAGACCGTGACATTCACTTCTTGATTCTTTTTTTCAATTTCGTAATGAATTTTGTGAATATTGTGCACTTATACCAATTGTCCGGGTTTTTTCTCCAAAATAGCGAATCGATATTTATTATGTATCCAGTGGAAAAGCCATAATGAGTTATGTATCGTAATTATGACTTTGTTTAACTGCCTGATCGACCTCCTGCAATTTGGATCACGGATGGCGTGTTTCTGGGAAGTCGATTAGTCAAACCAAGGAATGTCATAGGCCTATAGCAAAAGTGCAGTTGTCAATTAACGGACACCATCTTTCAATCAAACTAGACTACCAGTATCATTACGTATAATGGGGATTAATGCATAATATAGCAATGTCACGTTATTGATGGAATTTCTTATTTCGATGAATACACGTCTTTTATTTATTTTTCAGACTCACATCGTTACCCCCACCTTACAGGATATTGCCAGTTTTGCTTAGGTGGTTACCGTCAAACTGGAACTGAAGGTGACACTTCCGGAGTCCGGCGGCGGTGGTGGCCGTCGGATTGCATCTCCAAGCAACACGTCAACACCATCACCCGTGCACATTCAGAATGGCGGCTACTCGAATAAAATATCAGGCGTTCCGTGTCCTGCAACGCCTACCCGTTACACAGCGCCTGTCCATATCGATGTTGGCGGCGTTATATATACTTCTTCGTTAGAAACACTCACAAGGTTAGTATTCGCGTACTGTAGAATTTAATTTGAACTATTTTTCTCTAAATGGACGTATAAAATGAATTCATTTATATAGATTATATAATTTCTAGATAAAGACCAATACTTTGTGTATAAATTCGATAACTAACATTAAAAAGTTGATTTATTTGGTCTTATTTGCGAACTCTCATGTTAATAAAGTTCCATCCATTATCAATTTAGCCCTCTCTGTACCACTTGCCGAAATAGAATTTCGAATCTTTAATTAAAGAACTGCAATTATTAATTTCTGCACGAAACAAACCTTATTTATTTTGTTAGTTAATCAAGTGGAGTTGATAATATAATTTCTTTAGAATAAACACTTCAAGATAAACAATAAAACGAGACAGATGTACCATTCCTTTAAGGCATTTTTCAACGAAAGGATCGCGGCTAAACCTGCCTGTCACAATGTATGGCAGCATACGCTTCCCTCAGGCATACTGTAATCCCAAAACCTATTATCATGTTACCTAGTTGGGAAACGAAATTTTCATACGTAATGAATGTTGTATCAATAATGGCTGAATGTCAGGATGTAAATTATTTATTGCTATTGGTATGTGCTGGTACCAGGCTACAGACACAGTGTGCCTATAACGCAATACGATACATTGTGTACATTTTTTCTAGCGTATAAATTGCTATACATGTTTAAAGTAACTAACAGCGGGTTTATGTTTGTGAATTCAAACAAATCGTGGCAGCTTATAATTATATCCTAAACTTGACTGTTAGTTTGATTAGGTTAAACTCGTTTATTTCACATCGATTTTGAAACCCGTTCCTATAACTTCTACTTATCACACTCGACGACTGTTTCCTGAGTAACTAACCAATTTTGACACCAAATGCAGGAAGTGTGAAGTAAGTGATGACACCATACTCGACACGGTACTCGAACTCACGAACTTCTGATAAGGAGACAGGCCCTCTATCAATCGACCACATGGCCCCTACGAGTTGAATGGTCATATACTAACAAACTGTAAACTTACTGCTGGTGTGTTGCCTCAATCCGTATACGATAAATGTGTCTGCTGTTTGTTGCTTTCCGTGCATCATTAATAATGAAAGGTCTTCGAAATTGTTAATATTTTAATTTTGAACTTCAATAAGCGACCGCCTGCGTTTAGCAACTGTTTGGTTTTATACTATTGATTTTAAAACTAAATACGCGTTGTGTGTGTTAGCTCTGGTTAAATATGTGTTTTACGATGAGTCACGACTTTACGTCACTAAAAGCGATGTATGAGTCCTTCTGATTCAATCTTTTCTGGAATACAAATATTGTGGATTGAACTGTGTAGGGCAAAAAAGATATTTATACACGAGAAGACAACGGGCACGCCTCCCCCTTGCGTCAGTGTAGCTTTGGACACTGTTCCATCTTGCGTCAATGTAGAGCTACGTGCACGCCTCCGCATTGCGTCAATGTAGCTACGTGCACGCCTCCGCCTTGCGTCAGTGTAGTTATGGATACGGTTCCATCTTGCGTCAGTGTAGCTACGTGCACGCATCGGCCTTGCGTCAGTGTAGTTAAGTTCCATATTGCGCCAGTTTAGCTATGGACACGCCTCCGCCTTGCGTCAGTGTAGTTATGGATACGGTTCCATCTTGCGTCAGTGTAGCTACGTGCACGCATCCGCCTTGCGTCAGTGTAGTTAAGTTCCATATTGCGCCAGTTTAGCTATGGACACGCCTCCGCCTTGCGTCAGTGTAGTTATGGATACGGTTCCATCTTGCGTCAGTGTAGCTACGTGCACGCATCCGCCTTGCGTCAGTGTAGTTAAGTTCCATATTGCGCCAGTTTAGCTATGGACACGCCTCCGCCTTGCATCAGTGTAGCTACGTGCACGCCTCCGCCTTGTATCAGTGTAGCTACTTGCATGCATCCGCCTTGTGTCAGTGAAGCTACGTGCATGCATCCGCCTTGCGTCAGTGTAGCTACGTGCATGCATCCGCCTTGCGTCAGTGTAGATATGTACATGCCTCCACTTTGTGTCAGTGTAGCTATTTGCATGCCTCCACATTGCGTCTGTGTAGCTATGTGCATGTCTCCGCTTTGCGTCTATGTAGCTACGTGCATGCCTCCACCTTGTGTCAGCGTAGCTACGTGCATGCATCCGCCTTGCGTCAGTGTAGCTACGTGCATGCATCCGCCTTGCGTCAGTGTAGCTACGTGCATGCCTCCGCCTTGCGTCAGTGTAGCTACGTGCATGCCTTATCTTTGCGGTATGGTTGGGGTAATAAGTAAGCAATTCTGCTATATATGCAGACATATTTTATTCCCTTACATTTTATGTACTGTGAAGTACTGCATTTGTATATAAAACATATTTGCTTCTGTTTTTCATAACATATACCTCTGTCTCCAAGAAATGTCAAATATATTATTTATCGTCTGCTACGTGATCTAATGTAATGAGCACATATGCTAACTTCTCCTACAGTTTTTGTAAGTCGCGTCTGTTGTTCTCATCCGACTTAATTTTACTAAATTTGCGCGTGCCAGACTGCTTTTCATACTGATACTTTTAGATAACGGAAATGTATAGTAAAACCTCACTTAAAGTCCACCTCAAAAAATTAAGATCACGTCATTTATAAGACCGTATATCCATTCTCGTCAGCTCTCGGATATTTCCGTACCACTTCGTTATTCTAATAACACACTTGACGTAGTTGGCCGAGGTTTTCCGAATGCGTATTATCATGGAATTCTTCTCATTTTTCTCTTCCAGTTTCTAACTCAGTAATTTCACCATCTCATTAATATGACAACCTTTCTTTAGAACCGGTTTTAGTTTACACGTATTTTTACATCGATTGTGAAACGAGTTCCTACAACTTATACCTATCACTATCGATGACTGCTTCCTGTCTACCAACCAGTACTTGCGCCAAGTTTAGGGAATGTGAAGTTCGTGATCAATACCCGCTTATCGCGGGGGTCGAACTCACGATCTTCGGATCAGAAGTCAGACACTCTACCCCTCGACCACTGCGTCTACCTTTCAGTACCGGTGATGGTTTTGTTACTGAGAGTACCCTGTATATTTTAAATGAGTTTGCAGACGACTTTGTTAATGACGTGTCTGCTAAAATGACTGCAGAATTACAATGTTGAGCACAAATATGTTAAAGACTTTTAGTACAATACAATATCATTTATTGCATAAAACATATTACAATGTATATATAGCTCTACATGTACATTTTAATTACTGGCCTGCATATTTCCGGAAACAAGGTGAATTTTTAACCGGTAGGTGACGTGTTCTGTCCTTTACGCTTATACTTTACCCATGCCATTAATGATAGATTATGCCAATACGCCTATTATGTTTATTAGTGGACTGTATCATGTGATATTGATCTGTTGTGATCAGTTCTTATCTGCAATCTGCATTACAATTGAATGATGAACTATACAAAAAAAACAATTATCATCCGAACGTTTTGTATAAGAATATAAATTTACCAAATTCCATATCATTCTTTCGTACATAAAATACTTATTCTTGTTCAAGATATATGACATGAACGTTGTTTTTAGAAGATTTGTAAGTAGATAAGGATGGGTCTAAAGTATGTACGCTTTGTTCGCGATCTTCGTACTTAGTTGACATCGCATAAACTTCCGGTTCAAAGCAGTATTAACTTCCGCTCTATAGAAGAAAAACTTCCATTGTAATTTCATTGTCTATAAACGAGAGACATCAAAAACGCACATGTGTGGTTTTGTAGCTTCGACCTCTTGGCTAAATTGTGAATTTCGAACTTTAGCCCATGGCATCAGTTTAGATTAACGATTTCTCCTTGATTACTTAGTTGCCTTGGTAACAACGTGTTGCCGGCGGGTAGGCTTGTGATTCAGCAGCTTGAAAACACGCAGGAAAACATAGCTAGTCTCTCCCCGTCAGATCACAGATGAGAGACAAGTGAAACCACTCAGAGCAAGTAGCCGGTAGCTAATTCAAAATCAATTAAGTACTAATGGTGTAATATTATCAAAATAAACCCTTTATAACAAAGAGTGTTTCACGTGGTGTAAATCGGTATGAAACAGTTCTTGGTGTTTGGAAATACGCAGTTATTATCATGGGGTTAATTTCTTTCAACTTTATGATTACGAATATAAGTATACCTATGATTATATCATATCCCTTATGAGATAAGGTAAAGCAGAACTGAACGTATATCAGAACAACCAAACCTGTTCAAAAGTCTGTACAAATATTGGAAATATTAAGATAGTGTTGAAATTAAGCTGGACAAAACGGTACAACCTATATACGGGTGTTTTAATTAAAAAATATACACCGAGTAGAAAAAATCCGAAATCAATACAATGAACACTGATGTATCAACTAGTTGGTATTCGCGGTATTTGAACGTAACTTGCGTTGATTGTATATATCAGTCGTAGCTAAAGCTGTCCCCTCGAGCAATCTCCGCTATTAAACAGAATCTCAGATTTCAATTTTGATAGAACGAATGACACATAGATACTATACTCGAAGCTGTGATATTTTCTTTTTTTGCGTTGTTTCATTTCTGTTCAATGTGTTATTGTGAATAAATAAGATAAAGCATTCAATGCGGCATACATCAAGACATTTAATGCGATATTTTTGTGCACGAACTGTACGTTTTATTAAGATATAATAACTAAAGCAATTAATATGGGATGAAGCTCTGACGTGCAATAATTCAATATTGAATGCAGACGCCTACGTTGATATTATTTTCCATGTGTTGAAAATCCGAACTGTCACTCTCGCTGCCATGTTATATTTTGTATAATATACCACAGAGTTCACATGCGTGAATGTTGGAATAGCTTTAAATGACAAATTAGGGACCATACATAACGTTCAAAAGTTATTTCCTATAATGTGAGAGTTTTAGTCTTTAAATCATAAAAATATCGATTTCAATTACGGCCACTTACATCCGCCTTGTTGATTTTGTGGTATTTCGCCTTAAAACATAGCTCGATATGATCACGAAAGTGGATGCTTTTTGTTGGTCTATCCCCTAAGGGTATATGTATACAACTATATTGAACACAGCGCCTGTAATATTTGTTAAATTTCTTTTCTACAGATTTCCAGAATCTCGACTGGCTAAGATGTTTAACGGAAGTATTCCGATCGTTCTAGACACCCTCAAGCAACATTACTTCATTGACAGAGATGGTAAACTATTCCGTTATATACTAAACTACATGCGTACAGCAAAAATGCTGCTTCCCGAAGGCTTTGGCGAAATGGACCAACTGTATGAGGAAGCGAAGTATTTCGACATTCCAGGAATGGTTAGAGAATTGGAAATTCTTCGAAGAGGCAAACATGTTAAGAAAGAAAAAATGGACGTGCATAATGACTTAAAATTCGTGGAGAATGACGGGTTTTGTGATTGTATCGCTGTAAGTCTGAGCCCGGATCTGGGGGAGAGGATATCACTAAGTGCTGAGCGTTTCCTCATTCAGGAAGTTTTCCCCGAATTAAACACTGCTCTCCTAGATTCCAGGAATTCCGGGTTTAATATGGACAGTCGTTATGTGATCAGATTTCCACTGAATGGTTTCTGCAAGATGAATTCAGTACAAGTGTTTCAAAGACTTTTGAATCATAGTTTTAAAATTGAGGCATCCACTGGTGGGGGAGTAGAGGGACAACAGTTCTGTGAATATTTGTTAGTGAGGCGAAACTGTAAGAGTATTTGACTCACCCGGCCGTGTTAGACTTGTCTGCCGGAAGTCCGGTGTTAATTTTTGAAATCCAAACAAGCTTACATCACCATTTGTTACGTGTACATTTGTATATATATTGTATTTTTTCTCTTTAGTTCACTTCGTACGCTATTGTCATGAGAGCAGAAACATTTGTGTCTGAATAAATGACAGGTTATTCAAATATATGCATTGTGTTGTTGTACATGTAGAATAGTTTATCGAACATGTGCAATACAAAACAGGAAATATCTTATGTGCAACATAAAAAATGCCGAGATGTTACGATTTCGGGTTACTCTAGATCCAAAATGGATTTCGGTAAATTCAGAAAAAACACATACTACATGTCAGTAATGAATGGATCATTCGTGCAAACGAACTCATTACTACAATACATATTCCCCAGTGTGGCATTGTCCCCTTGATAGCCTGCTCCTGTCTCAAACAACCTTCATGCATAAGCTAGCTGTCAGTATGTTCAATATTCACACTGGCTGTTATATATACATCATCGCTCTGAATTCCACCCACAAATTGGCAGATCGAATTAATTATCTTCTAAAAGTCTTCGTACATTGAAGTAAATATAATGTACGGCGTACAGTTGACCTAGCCAGTGCCCTGTGGGACAAACAAGTTCCAATTTGTTCTTCCGCAAGGATGTGGCAACTTACACGTGAATCAGAGTGGAAGAATATGCCTTTGAATGCATTATCTTCAGTCAAATTGTCACCGAGAACATACACACCATTCGGGGTTCGAACCCACGACCTTCAGATTCCTGTACAAGTAAGCGATACGTGTTGTCCGGCTTTTATATATGCTTTACATGTATGTTACCTCGTCGTTCGCTCTAATACAACATTTCCTTGCGGATTTATGTGATAAAAAACTAGAGTGTTAACGTAAAGCACATACATGCGGTAATGAATTTTCTAGTTGATGTCTCATAGCTCGGAGACTCGTTTGGGGAAGTATATTTTCAAGCCCCGAACTGACCACATTACCTCATACATGTATGTAGATTGGCGTTGCTTCATAGACGCGTCTTTATTTCGCATCGGGGCTAGTGGTATTATTTGTGAATCGTGGATTTAACCAATTCATCAGAGATTTTCATTTTGGTTGTACCAAAAGTATCTCATACATGTATATGAGAGTAAACGTCACCTGATTGTCTTAAAAATTGTATACCGTTTACCACATAGTACCAAGTGAGCAGTATGAAGGAACCATGGGTTTTCCACATAAAATGTCACACATGAATCATTGCTGAACGTAAATGCTATTTATCTATAAAATACTTTCGTTGAATAACCGGTATATGAGATGTCACGAAGGGAAATGCGTCGGACCGACTAAATTCCATACCGCGCATTTAGTGACGTGGTAAAACGCAGAGACGCTATAATTATATACATTAATATAATTTTATTTCGCCTCGGAATTAGGGGCAATGTAAAGGTTTGTTCGTGGGATGGGATCTGGTCAGTTTGGGCGATGGATATCGGTAGTATTGGATAATCCAAATGATTTTTCTATCATGATCACTATCCGACTATTTTTTATAAGATTCTTTTATGTAGTGTGCTGAAATATGTAATTCCATTTCTAGCAAACACAAGCAGGTTTAGCAACTATGATAATGAATTAATTCATGGTTCAACCATTCAATTACATCGTGATTCGAATAGAAACTTGCACAAGTATAACCTTGTGATAATCATGTACCAGAATCTCTCCCTGTATTATGGTAATTACACATGTAAGGGGGGTTGTCTCGTTCTCTATTCTTACATGTTCCACAAGATTGTCTCCCCTGAATCAAGTAGCTATAAAAGGGAGTGACTTTTCTACAGCCTAAAACGACTTGCCACATACTTATAACACAGGGAAGTGTGACATCAGAGGTGTTAACAAGCAAACCAGAGTTGAATGTTTGTAGAATTGTTTGGTGGATATCGTAAATGTCAATGCTATGCAACAGCGGTGCGTTAAAAATCAAAGGATTTCAAGCCCGTGGCCTCTTGCATTGATCACAACGGTACACCTGAGACAATAGCGAGCTTTGTTTTCAAGTCATCGATTCATGTAAGTACTCCATCGGGTGCAGGTAAAGATCACTGCCTTAATTCCACATTGTTTGCTTTATGACCAGTGTACGTGTTATGACGCAGACGAGTCAGAATGTCATCTCTGTGCTCCTATGCATCAATGTTGTCCATGACATTCCGTGGTATATTATGACTAAGGAGTCCCCATTCGGAAATCCTCGGCCAACTACGTCAAGTGCCTCGGATGTACGTTAGGCACTACTTTCGGAAATACCATTCGAATGTCATGAAAACAAGATGGCGGCATGAACGCTGGAGTGCTGATGAATGTAATATTTAAGCTATATGAAGACTGAAATATGTGAGTTTTTAACTAGAAATGACAACGATAATCCATCTCTTACGTGAATTTATCGAGTTATTGAAATTATAAATCCGTTTTACGAGAACTATTTCTTGACCACACAAAATGTTGAGTTTTGCTACATAGTGCTCCGCCTTACATACACTAGAGGGTGTTATCCGAGTAACGAAGTGGTACGGAAATGCCCGAGAGCTGTCGAGAATGAGGAAGCCCATGGACAAAGCACATTGAGGTAAGTAGGGGGTCTATTAAGTTCACTGCATAAGTTTTTATACAAAAAGTTGTCATTAAATGTTCTTATATTTCGGAAAACATTATTTGACTATATATTAGATAGAACTATAGATCCATTTTATAATGATTGTACAACCATTGTGATTTATTGGTGAAATGTATTAAGTAATCACCCATAGTGACCTACATGTGAATGTATTATGTTATCCGTAAATCCATTGTGTCTCATAGGTAAAAATTATCCGTACCCGCATTATCACTTGAAGGTGAAATGTATCAGGTTGTCTGTACGTCAATTGTGACTTACTGATGCGATGTATCAAGTTGTCTGTATGCCAATTGCGACTTACTGATGCGATGTATCAAGTTGTCTGTACGCCAATTGCGACTTTACTGATGCGATGTATCAAGTTGTCTGTACGCCAATTGCGACTTACTGATGCGATGTATCAAGTTGTCTGTACACCCATTGCGACTTACATATGGCATGAATCAAGTTGTCTGTACACCCATTGCGACTTACTGATGGGATGAATCAAGTTGTCTGTACGCCAATCGCGACTTACTGATGGGATGAATCAAGTTATCTGTACACCCATTGCGACTTAGAGATGGCATGAATCAAGTTGTCTGTACACCCATTGCTACTTACAGATGGGATGAATCAAGTTGTATGTACACCCATTGCGACTTACAGATGGGATGAGTCAAGTTGTCTGTACACCCATTGTGACTTACAGATGGCATAAATCAAGTTGTCTATACACCCATTGCTACTTACAGATGGGACGAATCAAGTTGTTTGTACACCCATTGCGACTTACTGATGGGATGTATCAGGTTGACTGTATACCCATTATGACGTACTTATTGAATGTTTCAAAGTATGTGTGCACCAATTGTGACTGACAATCTGTATCAAAGTATGTTAGTAAAGATTGTGACTTACTGGTGAAATGTATCACGTTATCTATGCAGTCATTGTGACTTTCTGGTGAAATGTATCACGTTATCTGTACAGCTATGACTTTCTGGTGAAATGTATCACGTTATCTGTACAGTCATTGTGACTTTCTGGTGAAATGTATCACGTTATATGTACAGTCATTGTGACTTTCTGGTGAAATGTATCACGTTATATGTACAGTCATTGTGACTTTCTGGTGAAATGTATCACGTTATATGTGCAGTCATTGTGACTTACTGGTGAAATGTATCACGTTATATGTACAGTCATTGTGACTTTCTGGTGAAATGTATCACGTTATCTGTACAGCTATGACTTTCTGGTGTAATGTATCACGTTATCTGTACAGCTATGACTTTCTGATGAAATGCATCACGTTATCTGTACACATATGACTTTCTGGTGAAATGTATCACGTTTTATGTACACCTATGACTTTCTGGTGAAATGTATCACGTTTTATGTACAGTCATTGTGACTTTCTGGTGAAATGTATCACGTTATATGTACACCTATGACTTTCTGGTGAAATGTATCACGTTTTATGTACAGTCATTGTGACTTTCTGGTGAAATGTATCACGTTATATGTGCAGTCATTGTGACTTTCTGGTGAAATGTATCACGTTATATGTACACCTATGACTTTCTGGTGAAATGTATCACGTTATATGTACACCTATGACTTACTGGTGAAATGTATCACGTTATCTGTACAGTCATTGTGACTTTCTGGTGAAATGTATCACGTTATATGTGCAGTCATTGTGACTTTCTGGTGAAATGTATCACGTTATATGTACAGTCATTGTGACTTTCTGGTGAAATGTATCACGTTATATGTACACCTATGACTTTCTGGTGAAATGTATCACGTTTTATGTACAGTCATTGTGACTTTCTGGTGAAATGTATCACGTTAAATGTGCAGTCATTGTGACTTTCTGGTGAAATGTATCACGTTATATGTACACCTATGACTTTCTGGTGAAATGTATCACGTTATATGTACAGCTATGACTTTCTGGTGAAATGTATCACGTTATATGTGCAGTCATTGTGACTTTCTGGTGAAATGTATCACGTTATATGTACACCTATGACTTTCTGGTGAAATGTATCACGTTTTATGTACAGTCATTGTGACTTTCTGGTGAAATGTATCACGTTATATGTGCAGTCATTGTGACTTCCTGGTGAAATGTATCACGTTATCTGTACAGCTATGACTTTCTGGTGAAATGTATCACGTTATATGTACAGTCATTGTGACTTTCTGGTGAAATGTATCACGTTATATGTACAGTCATTGTGACTTTCTGGTGAAATGTATCACGTTATATGTACAGTCATTGTGACTTACTGGTGAAATGTATCACGTTATATGTACAGTCATTGTGACTTTCTGGTGAAATGTATCACGTTATCTGTACAGCTATGACTTTCTGGTGAAATGTATCACGTTATCTGTACAGCTATGACTTTCTGGTGAAATGTATCACGTTATATGTGCAGTCATTGTGACTTTCTGGTGAAATGTATCACGTTATATGTACACCTATGACTTTCTGGTGAAATGTATCACGTTTTATGTACAGTCATTGTGACTTTCTGGTGAAATGTATCACGTTATATGTACAGTCATTGTGACTTTCTGGTGAAATGTATCACGTTATATGTGCAGCTATTGTGACTTTCTGGTGAAATGTATCACGTTATATGTACAGTCATTGTGACTTTCTGGTGAAATGTATCACGTTTTATGTACACATATGACTTTCTGGTGAAATGTATCACGTTATATGTACACATATGACTTTCTGGTGAAATGTATCACGTTTTATGTACAGTCATTGTGACTTTCTGGTGAAATGTATCACGTTATCTGTACAGTCATTGTGACTTTCTGGTGAAATGTATCACGTTATCTGTACAGTCATTGTGACTTTCTGGTGAAATGTATCACGTTATATGTACAGTCATTGTGACTTTCTGGTGAAATGTATCACGTTATATGTACAGCTATGACTTTCTGGTGAAATGTATCACGTTATATGTACACATATGACTTTCTAGTGAAATGTATCACGTTATATGTACACATATGACTTTCTGGTGAAATGTATCACGTTATATGTACACCTATGACTTTCTGGTGAAATGTATCACGTTATATGTACAGTCATTGTGACTTTCTGGTGAAATGTATCACGTTATATGTACAGTCATTGTGACTTTCTGGTGAAATGTATCACGTTATATGTACAGTCATTGTGACTTTCTGGTGAAATGTATCACGTTATATGTACACATATGACTTTCTGGTGAAATGTATCACGTTATATGTACACATGACTTTCTGGTGAAATGTATCACGTTATATGTACACCTATGACTTTCTGGTGAAATGTATCACGTTATATGTACAGTCATTGTGACTTTCTGGTGAAATGTATCACGTTATATGTACAGTCATTGTGACTTTCTGGTGAAATGTATCACGTTATATGTACAGTCATTGTGACTTTCTGGTGAAATGCATCACGTCATATGTACACATATGACTTTCTGGTGAAATGTATTCACGTTAAGGTCATTTTGTGATATGCAAGAATATCCAATGTCGGTATGTTGCACAGATATATAATAAGTAAAGACTACAACACAGTACATACCTGCTGATATAAGCATTTATTACACTGACTAACACCATCTACAGGAAAAAACACTCACTGAACGATCAAACATAATTACAATGCATACAATGATTACATTACTTGCTAATTCTGCCATACACACATTGTAGGTCAACTATGAACTAGATTGAACACACAATAACATTGTTGCACACAATTATATAAACAAAAGAAAAAAATTGCACCAAATATTTTCCAGTAAATTTACTAACAAAAGAAAAATTGCACCAAATATTTTCCGGTAAATTTACTATGTAAAAACAGTGATTCAGATTAACTTACCCGAATTAAAGTTACCTGATTAATATTTTTGAAAGCGGAATGGTAAGTAAAATTATCAGTACTCTGACCAATTTCTTTTGTAACAAAAATTCCACGGGTATTCTTTTTTACAACCTATTTAAAATACATTCAATATGATTGTTCCCTATCTCTTAAACTGACCTTTTTAAGATGTACAGGCTGACAAGACGAATGTTGTTGAAGCAACATACAGTAAGAAAGCTGATACGATATTCTTCAACTGCACCTACTCGAAATGTGCGCATAATATATACACTAACACAAGACAATCCACACAAGCTATGATAATATTATGTCAGACCACTGATATCCAATTCAAGTTTTCTTCCTACTGTTTTCATTGTCTTGTATAAAAAAAAAGTAGTTCTTCATACTTTACTCACAGTCTTGTAGCAGATAAAAAAGTAGTTCTTAATACTTTACTCACAGTCTTGTAGCAGATAAAAAAGTAGTTCTTAATACTTTACTCACGGTCTTGTAGCAGATAAAAAAGTAGTTCTTCATACTTTACTCACAGTCTTGTAGCAGATAAAAAAGTAGTTCTTCATACTTTACTCACAGTCTTGTAGCAGATAAAAAAGTAGTTCTTTCAACTAGATTCACTGTCTTGTATACATTATTCAGTCTTGTATCAAGTTAACACATCGTTCCACATACTATATTTATGTTAATGTATCCTTTTTCCTAGTATGCGATACCATCGGTCATTACTAATAAAAATGAATAAGGAAATGTAAGTCTAAAATGGCACAATTAAATGAGAATAATAGCACTCATTAATGAATACAAAAAATATTCAGAAGAATATCAAGAAATACAAGATCTAGCAATATAAGCACTTATAATTAAAGCCATACAGAAATCTGGCAGACCCGATGAAGCACTTTGAGTCATATACATGTGTAACGACCAAACAGGCATACAGCTGACCTGATATCTGCAAACAAATGGTCACAATAGTATGCTTAACAATACAACAAATCACGAAACTATAATAAACTTGTATCATAACAATATAATATTTTAGAAGTTATATAATATATACATTTCTCTTGATCACCGGCCATACCTCTATCTGTTTCCAATTTAGTGTCAAAATTAATAAATGTTCCTAGATACAGTGTTCAATATAAAAAGACTTTTGTGAATACAAGTACACAAGTATTTCAAGTCTTTTTGTGATTAGATTACACTTTCTATGCGAACAGTTCCTCATCAATACGTGTCTGCTGGGCTTTAAGCTCCTCCTTTATCTTTTCAGGCAAATCTTCACCAACTTGCAGCTCAAGGAAACGTTTGCTCTCAGCGATGTCATCCTCCCAGTAATGTTTGGGCAGACTGAAGAGTTCATCCCATTTCACCTGTATACCACTTGTGTTAATTGATCCTGCAGAATTAAAAGGAACATATTCTTGGGAACATGCTACTAACCAACTAACTAACTAAATAAAACTCATTATATAAACTATCAGAAAAATAGTAACCGTGGAGATAGATGACCATAGACCCTCAACTTTTTATCCTAACCACAATTTGGTTTTAAGCTCTTTGAATATCTTAGCTTCCTAAAGAAGGTATACCTAAAGAAGTTACAATAAATTTTCGTTGGTACAGAAATCTTTTTTTTTATATTTCTATTATGTACGCCAGCATTTTTATCCCTTGTTTGTCATAAACAAATCAAATGTCAGTGTCAGGTAAAAAAGGTAAAAGATTCAAGGTCAAATATTCCACAAGTTGTCACTAATGTTGTACAAAATATAGCAATAATAGTCTATAATTCTGCGTGGATTCGTTTCTGCTGATCCTCAAGCTGTTGTTTTATTGCTTCAGGCAGATCCTCGCCGACTTGCAGTTGTAAGAAGCGCTTGTTCTCCACCATATCGTCCTCCCAGTAATGTTTGGGCAGACTGAAGAGTTCATCCCATTTCACCTGTATACCACTTGTGTTAATTGATCCTGCAGAATTAAAAGGAACAATGTAAACTAAACAACTCTCCCAGTGAACATTACACAGACCTTTTAAGTTGATTGATCCTGTATGAAAGAAGAAACATATGTTATTCTAACAGGATCGTTTCAATTTGATACAAGAAATCTGCTTACTATTAATGTTCCGATAACATACAGTCGGACATTGAGCTTATCACTGCAAATTATATTAGACACCCAGCAGTTTTTTGGCTGATTTTATAGCCGATATTTGGCTATATTCCCAATCCAAAAAGTATCCTCTTTTGACGATGGGGGTGTGATATCTAACTGCATTTAGCAATTTTTCTTTTTTTATCTTATATTCCGAAATTTGAAAAAATGTGTTACTTCATCTTTAAAAAAATTCATATTCTACATTTGAATAATGAATTTTACCTGTCCACTCTGAATAGTAAGATTGACCACTTAACATGAAAACCATTATGCGTGCTACCGGATGGAACCGGAGCTGTATTGTCATACTATTTACCTGTCCCTTATTCAAGTCCACAAAAAATGGTTAAAAGAAGTCTTTTAGTATATTCAACATAAACAATTGTTTATAAAAAAATCTCAATTTTGTAAAAAACAATGCGAAAATTACCAGTTCCAAGGGTATAGGTCATTTTCCCAAAATACAAAAAAATCCTGATACCAGTGGAAACATATTGTTGAGCGAATGTAAAATTGTTGTTGCATCTTTGCCAATCTGCAGAAAAACTAGTTATGCATTGACCCACCAATTTGTTCAGGGAAG
Organism: Mactromeris polynyma; assembly: GCA_032209605.1. Lineage (NCBI taxonomy): Eukaryota > Metazoa > Mollusca > Bivalvia > Venerida > Mactridae > Mactromeris > Mactromeris polynyma. The sequence continues at coordinate 3,576,485 of JASFXZ010000016.1, read as the reverse complement.
CATTTTATAACTCATCTGTACCCGTGTTTTGCTATTGAAATGATCCTGTTAAAACCATAGAATTAGACACTTATTTGTAAAGACTTATTAACAGATAAACAGATATTTAATGCAGAATCAATAATCATTTTCCCCAACATTATGAAACATAAAGTTATTTTCACAAATTTATTTTAAAGTCTCAAATCAAGTAACAGAGTCTGGCATAGATGTTAGTCAATATAAGGTGCCAAATAAAATTATATCCACAGGCATATATCATTAACCAAGCAGGAAATATGATTGAAGATCAGAAATGGACCAGATTTTGTTTCTGCAAGAATTGATTCTGCATGAATGGATCAGCATGTATTCTATCGACTAAAACATAACCAATCTTATTGTGTCAATATTTAGCTTTGAAAGAAATATAAAAATTAAGTTAAAAGTTTAAATACTAAGACAGCCACACATTCATGCTATGCTTTTAAAAAGGTCAAGGCCATCCATAAAGCCACTACAATATAATACAGTAGGCCAATAGCTAAAGGGAGAATGGCAAGGGTAATATAGTTTCATATCATATAAGGATCCACACTTGGCACATATATTAGCAGTTTTTATATTTTTGCATGAAATTATGAAGACACAAAAAAGTTTCAAGGAAAATTTGATCAGACAATTGCACAATGGCTTTTAATGGAAAAAATAATAATGGGAAAAAGGGCAATCAGCCCAGTGTTCAGCAAAGGAAACCATTTCCACTTTTTGTAAATGAATAAGCAGGTCACGTCAAACGCTTTCAGCAGGGGGAGTGCTCGAAGAAAACTGCGTCTTACTGGGTTATCAGTGAGTTGAATTTGATTTGCTAGCATAAACTGATACTGAACATGGGTCAGGAATGACTTGCTAGCATAAACTGATACTGAACATGGGTCAGGAATGACTTGCTAGCATAAACTGATACTGAACATGGGTCAGAAATAAAGGTTGGGAGAAAATTTATATCCACCATACATATGGAAATTAACACATGAAATATAACAACTCTTTGAAACAAGTCAAAGGCAAAATATGTATCAGAAAGTATAATAACTCTTTGAAACAAGTCAAAGGCAAAAGATGTATCAGAAAGCTTTTGGGAGACAATTTTGTAAAATTTACAGATTTAACAAGGCATACAAGTAGGCTACCAAAAGATGTGATCTGTGAGCAAATTGACAGCAATATATGATTGTGAAAATGCAGCCCCATGTGAATTACTGGTAGATAGTCTTATTGTTTATCAAAATATGCTCAGTAACAATTTTGAGTAAATGGCATGTTATCTGATTCATACAGACAAACTGTAACTGTTCAGAAGTTTCTAGGAGCTGCATATAAAGAGTCAGGTATTTCCTATGCTAGCCCTAACTTGGCCCATAGGTAAGTATAGAAAAACCTATATCGGACTTCCATTCTTGTGGTTTTGGAAACCATGGAAACAAAAGTGACAACACAGTGGTGTAAGAGTAGCTCTGTATGAAGGCATTTACCACCAGTCAACTAACACTTACAACTAAGCATATTTTGACAAAACTCAAGACTATGTCCCTTTAAGTTTCTGAAAAGATTAAGTAGTTTTAACATATGGATACCTGGTTTCTTAATGAGATGCATAGTTCAGTGAATCATGAATTTCTCACGTGCCAGTACATTAATCGCCATCACATCAATACTATATAACATACATGTATTGCTTTACTGTAAATCAGGTTCCATTAGCAAGTGTTTAATTTTGCCAACACTGGTACTTGCAAATGTACTAGCACACTAATGCAAAATTATTCCAAAACAGGAGTATCTGCTAAGTAATAGCCATGCAAAATACGAGTTTTAAAGTATTTGATAAATGTTGTATAAACCACAAGTGACAGTGACACTGACCAGTAAAAATACAGTAAAACCTCACTTAAAGACCACCTCAATATTACCACCAGTTTTCAAGGGTCCCCTCGGTGGTCATATTATTGAGGTTTCATTGTAGATCATAATAAAATAGTATTCAATATAACAACAAATCACTTATATAATTTAAACAAATAATGAGATATTCAGGCTTTCCAGCAGCTTCCAACCAACACCAAGTAGGGCTAATTTTAGGGCTATTCTGAACAAATTTAAGGGCTAAAATTCCTCAATTCTAAAATATTAGGGCTGTTTCAGGAACCACTTACATCTGAAAAGTTGAGACAAAATCAACACATATCGGAAGTCATAGTATCTTTACCAGTGCTCAATAGTGTTCAGCTGGCCTTGGCTGTGTACTCAAAAATCAAATCTTTGTACACCAGTAACAGCCAGTACCAAGTACTATCGATCCACTTGTAAACTGTATGAAATGCCACCGTTTCAAAATAATTAAAACAAGAGATGTTTGTAAAACATTATGCCCCACTGTGCCTTGACCTTTGATCCCGTGACCCGGAAATCAATAGGGTCCTCTGCTCCCCAAGATGAATGTGTGGACCAAGTTTGAGGATGATAGGTCAAGGGGTTCTTGAGTTATTGATTGGAAACGAAAAGGTTACAGACGGACCGACGGACAAACCGACCACCAGACAGGTGCAAATCAATATACCCTCTCTTCTTCGAAAGGGGTCATAAAAATATGCAGTTTATATATAATATAAACAAGCGAAGTAATTCTAACTTCATTGACCATCACTTTCAAAAGAAACCTAGAAATTAGGAATATCAATTAAAACTTAAAAGGGCTTATTGAGATTTTTGACACTTTTTAGAAATTTTAGCAAAATTTCTAAATAATTGGACTTTATGGGAATTTTAGGGGCGCTGGGAAAGCCTGGATATTCTCTATAAAAGCTTCAAAGTCACCTAGGAAATTTAAATGTGTATTTATAACATACAGTCGGACCTCATTCATTCAAGTCGGAAATTTATTTTGCATCATACATCTTTTCAAATAGCCCATTTCAATTGGATGTGCCTAAGAAGATACATTGGAACCTGATATTTATTTTGGATAAAAACAAGTTTTCGTATAGAAAGTTGTCCAAAAAAACGAGGTCCTACTGAAGATGTTTTATAAATTAGAGCCTGTAATCCAATATGAATTAAAAACATCATTATTTTATTTTACACAACTCAATACAGTTGTACACAATATAAATACAATATAAAAACAACTTCATATACAATAATATTTTGGACACATTGCACAGCCACACTGATATATTCTTAATTTACTAAAAACGTTGTGATAGGATGAAACAAAAGTGCGACACTTGACAGAATTAATTAGCTACATAATTATAGAGCTGTCATTGATGACGATATCGATACATCGGATGAGAAATATCAACAAATAAAACAATTTCCTCAGTTTTCAGACATGTGTTTATGATTCATAAGCATTGATTTTTTTAAAATATACACTCAATGGCCAAAAGTGAGTTCCCAAAATTAAAATTTTGTGGAACGTTCTAGAGTATCAGTATGTTTGAGAGTAAATAATTATATCAATACATGCTCGATTGTAATGATACTTCGTAGGATTAAATATAGTTAAAAAGCGCATACTTTCTGTTTCAATATATTAGTAACAACTGTTAAGTCTACAACTTGCTTTGTTAAAAAAACGTCAATGAAAGTATATGCCTGGAATTATCATATTAAAAAATGACATGACGTTGAGAACTCAATTTTGGCCATTGAAAGTATATTAATAAAAAAGCAGTGATACATCAATATCGTTTCTATCAATGACAGCCCTACATAATTATTGGACATTTAAGTATATATCCATTTAAGAAATCTGAAATAAAAGATACAGTGAAAATTAATGAAACGCACACACATATATATATATAAATCATGACACAAGTTACAACTCACTAAAAGTACATGGCTATCTTCAAAAAGAATTTAACTTTAATCGATTCAATATTGGCTGAATTTAACATTTATATTACAAGGTATAATAAAGGTCTTAAGGTTTCACCATTGGCTCATCTTGGAAAGCACGACCGGTGTTTTAAATATTTCAATTTTGTTACTTCTCTAAACATATATTATCCCCTACAAAATGCCAAAATATAATACATATTTCTAACTTTGTACAATAAATTACTCTTTGGTAGGAAAGGACATTCTCTTTTTGAATTTAGAAATAATTCACTGAAATTAATGGCTATTTTTTTCCATTTTTAGTTACAATGACCTTGACTCTAACAGCCTGAAATGCATTCTAAACCTTTCCCTGTCAGCTACCTGAAGACCAAGTTGCATACAAATATCTCATTCCTTACTCACATATTGAGCAGAACAATTCATTTATTTGTAATACCAATGACCTTGACCCCAAACAAACTTAAGACCAACGACCCGAAGCCCTCACCAATGAAGTTTCGTAACAGAACAGACCTTAATATGAGATAAAAACCCTATTTTACTACATCAAGGGGCATAACTTTGATCTTATTGATTTAATCTGAGGTTATCACTCTACATGCACGTCTTCATGTGATGACTAATACCACTATGAATGAATAATTGTTGTTTTAAGGTGTATCAACAGCTTTGGACATGGAGACATTGTCTACTTGTAGCAGACCTAGTGCAGTCACATTGTGATATCATACCATAGACACCTCTATCAGTAACATCAACCCACCATCAGGCCAACCAATCCTAGTGCAGTCACATTGTGATATCATACCAAAGACACCTCTATCAGTAACATCAACTCGCCATCAGGCCAACCAATCCTAGTGCAGTCACATTGTGATATCATACCATAGACACCTCTATCAGTAACATCAACTCGCCATCAGGCCAACCAGTCATAGTAATAACCTTACAATGCTGAGGGTAGGATTGGTGGCTTCTGGTGCCATTTTTTAATAAAAAGTATGTCCGGTTGGGTGTTCAAACCGGCGACCTTCCACACATAAGGCAAGTGCTTTACCACTGAGCCACCCAGCCCCTTCAATACTCCTATGTAGTTTTGTTACCACAGGTTATATACATACATATTTGTTTAGATATGCTCGACACACAGTTTTGTGGCTGGGACAGAAACAGGAACAAACAAGAAAAAACTTAAATGCACCCACTTAGGGGTAAAACATGACATTTACACCAGTATTTATCTTTTTCTTGCACGGAAATATTACTGAGCCCATTATGTTAAAAATCTGCTTTGATAAACAAGAATATGTGTAACATACTAACTATTCATAGAAATGGTGGTTTTGAACAGCCAAACGAAAAACACAGCCAATAAAAGTACTCATACATTATATAAATTGGCATATACCATCCAGTAAATGAAAAACTTAATAAACCATTTAATCGAGAACAAAACAAATTCAAAAGCTTCAGTAGACATTATTTGTTCTCGTAAAAAAATATGACACACAAAATGTAAATCTCCGGGCTCATTATACAAATATTAACCATATTCGTCAAACAATTAACAGTCAATAAATATGTAACAGACAACGCACCTTTTTTCGGCAAGTAACCAATTGGTGACTTAAGGGCGATATCCTCTTCTCCTTCAACTCTTCGGATGATCCAGTCAAGGACACGGATGTTGTCACCAAATCCAGGCCACAAGAACTGTCCATCTTCATCAACACGGAACCAGTTGACATGGAAGATCTTAGGTACCTGATTAATTGAAGACAGGATTGTATGAACAACTACCAAGAGTTGATAAATTGAAGACAGGATTGTATAAAAACAACTACCAAGAGCTGATAAATTGAAGACAGGATTGTATTAACAACTACCAAGAGCTGATAAATTGAAGACAGGATTGTATTAACAACTACCAAGAGCTGATAAATTGAAGACAGGCTTGTATGAACAACTACCAAGAGTTGATAAATTGAAGACATAATTGTATGAACAACTACCAAGAGTTGATAAATTGAAGACATAATTGTATTAACAACTACCAAGAGTTGATAAATTGAAGACATAATTGTATTAACATTTACCAAGAGCTGATAAATTAAAGATGTTGTTAAAACAGCTTCTGAGAGTTGGTAAATAGAAGACAACATTGCATTAACAACTTCCAAGAGCTGATAAATTGAAGACAATAATGTATTAACAACTACTGAATCCTGATATATTGTAGACAACATTGTATTATGCAACAACTTGTAAGCGATAATTTTTGGCGCGGAATGTTTACACATGTTTAATGAGAACACAGCATCTTTGTTAGTTACAATAACTAATGAAGACTTAACGATTGGTTCAGGTTACGAAAATGATATCGTTAAAAATGCAAACGGCTCATTACGTTTTCATTGCAGGAAACTTAACAAAAGCTCCTGGTTACTAACCCCATGTCACTGTGACGATGGCATTAGACGAACTGACCCTCAACAATAAAGGTCATCTGCTGATTGCAGAAAAACACCCCATTACCCATGACTGCTGTATGCCAGAGTACAGATCAGAAACTAAATGTATTACAGGCCAACAGGGATTGACTGACCTGAAGAAAACAGCTGTGGCTGTTCCTCAAGTAAGATATGAAGAATTTCAGCAAATGAAAATGTTTTGTTTTTCATCATAGTGTTTTTTTTCTTGTTTTAAGCTAATGCACATTTTGGACACATCTTGTCCTAAAAAACAAAATATACTAACCTTGTTGGGTGCTTTGTTAAGTGATAACCAATGGTCGAGGTACTTTCCAAAGTTGTATCCCATGAAGGGTCTCATAGCCATGGGGTCGTGCATGATCTTCTTGCCAGTAAACTCAGCAGCAGCTGTGGCTTCTGACTTGACACAAGCTCCGACCATGACACCATGTTCCCAACTGAATGTCTCAAACACCAATGGTACTCCTGTAAAAAAACCAGATGGTTGTTATTGAAACCAAATAAATGACTCCCCATAGCAGCTTGTCAGTAATTGTAATAGGATGTTCGAATAAAATGGGTATGAACAGGATTTGTGACAAGCCAACCCTCTAAGTCTGATCTTGGCTATGTGCAAACAAATGGCTTACCAAGTATAAAAGACATTTTTTATCACCACCATCAGTTAATGTGATACGAAATTTCTTCTTAAGATAATTGGATATAGGGAAAAAAATATTTTCTACGGGGAATGATACCCATAAGCAGCACAGAAATACCCAAATGAGTGTCCTGAGGATACTTCGAGTAAAATATGTTCTGCTGCATTCAAATAAGAAATGACACACACTTCTTACCAGTTGGTCTTCTTCCTCCAAAAAGGATAGCACTGATTTTTACTCCCTTCTTGTCTTCCCATTTAGGGTGAATAATGGGGCATTGTCCAGCTGGACAACAGAAGCGGGAGTTAGGATGAGCAGCCTTGCCTTGCTGACCCAATTTGAATGGCTCATTGAGCCACGAGGTGATTTGAACGTTCTGAAGTAAAAGAAGCACAAACATTATTATTTCTTCAAACACTAGACAGTTTGACGAGATTTTGGTCATATAACTTCTCTTCCAGAAGCACTTTGAAATCTTGCCAGTCGTGTTTGTTGCAGACTTTGGAGAACAGCCCCGAAAAAATTCTTATCATTTTCAGACCAGCTCCTATTCTCTAAACCTTTGTTTCATCAAGACAAAAAGCAACACAAAAGAGAGCATATAGAAACGGTCGAATATTTTAAAAACTCTAGAATGATCAAATAAACTGGTTTTATATGACAGATAAAAAAGATGAATATATATATATACACCAACAAAAGCCATTGAACATGGACTGGGTTAAATCCAAAATAATTGAATATTATTCAAATGTGTGGAAAGCTGAATTCTAAAAGGTGCCAAAATTAAGAACCTACAAAACATTTAAAACCGAGTTTTCTTGTCAACAGTATTTAGTTTTAAACTTGACAAGAAACGAGCACGCAATATATTCACAATTAAGATGCGGTATTCTTCTGCTGCGTATAGAGACTGGACGATTTATTTGGGAAGCACCAACATCATGTCAGTGATAAACTTGTTTTTCTCATTAATAATTGCCCAAATAAAGTGATAACATTTTTAACAAAAGCATACCTCTTACAACAACAACTAATTTATGACAAATAATTTGTTTAGACTCTATGTAAAATATTTAATAGCTGTGTGTCTGTTTATCACATTTTGATTCTGTTATAATTTTTTGATCTCGTACACATGTTTTGCTTTTTTTTATGTAGAAGAATGGAAGAAGAAATTGCTTGCCAAATTTAAAAATGGTGATGCATAGGTGGAGCTTAGCAAAGTGACACTAAGGGGAAATTGATAAACCATTAGTCATTGTATTTTTTCGAGAGCTCTATACAATTAGAATGAGGTAGTGGCTTTTACATTTCTAAGTGGGAGTCCAGAAGTAAACTATAAATAAAATACACCATGAAACATTAGTGGAAATGAAATCCTATGCTCTTGGATCACTGTCCAGTCCCATGCAATATGCTTAGTGTATTCTAGATAACAGCTGCCACTTAATTTTATCATAAATGTGAGACATTTCATGCTTGTATAGATGGTTCTCGTGATTTCCCAGGACAATCTTCCATCTTTATGCATGAATTTGTAAGTAGATCTTTTAGGAAAACCTTATACCTCAATGGCTAAATTATCACTACAAATATGCAAGCCCACTGCAATTTCAATATATTGGTATGATAGCCTCTTTCTTAACATTAAATTTCTACATAACCGTACCTACCCATTTGTAATGATGGACCCAAGGTTGTAACATTTTTCCAACATTTAAATGCAGTTTTCCAAAATAAGCAAACAGATAAGCTTTATATTCTTTGTGCATTTTTACCATATTAGTCCTCATTTATGCACATGAAACATTTCAAAATACAGATCCCCATGTATTAGGGTCCAGAAAATGCAAAATCAAACCATAACAGGCCTACTGAATGAAAAAAATACTTAGTTATGTTAAGATAATGACAGTACGTGTTATTCGAAAGTCTATTTCTCAACTGTTTAAATAATGTGCAAGGCCCATGACTCTATCTTCCCTATGTGGAGATGGATGTGAAACTCCATGGGCACAACTTCACATGTTGATACACATTCCTATAAAGTCTGACAGCTCAGGAGATATGAATGAGTTTTGTGGCCCAGAAAGATAAACAGACCGACAGATGGAAAGACAAGGGTAAATCTAAATGCCCCCTCACAGCTGAGTGGGGGCACAAAAATTACATCAATGGTCTAGAGCTTCTGGGGTCATTCCTATAAAAAGTCACCAACTAAAAAATTATTGCCAATTGTCATGTCTAAATATGATAAAAACATGTGATGCTGTTAATGCACAAAGCGATAAGTTGTATCTTGATCAGTGTCTTCAAAGGCTTATTCCATGCTTGATAGCATCTTAATAACACTGAAAACATTGTATTTTACAACCAGCGTTCATCAGTTTGAAACATAAGTTCAGTGAACTAGTAGGAAATGAACTAAAAAATATCCCATAACAAAAATTTATGATGTTTATCTTCAAAATCCGGATATTGCGACTCCAGGTCAGGAAAGCATGAGTGGCCTATCAAATCCCTGAGTCTCCAGTGGAAATCAAGAGAGTCAACATGACTAGTAGGACATAACAGATTATCTATCATACCGATGAATATGCAAAGTATTACAGTCGGATCTCAGTTATTCGACAACCCTCTATCCAATTACTTAGAATCATCCAAAATAAATATCAGGTCCCGATGTATCTTCTTAGGCATGTCAAATTGAAATCGGCTGTTTCGAAACCATGTATTATATGAAATAAAATTTCGGACCTTATGAATACAAATGAACGAGGTACGAATGTATGACAAACATTTAATTTTGGCTGTTGAATAGATTTACATTTTGGGAATTGAAGGAGAAAAAAAGATCGCACATTTTATTTTTCTGCCCAGGTACATTTCAACAATTAAAAGGGTGTTTATTAGGGTGGGTATTTCTAACAAAGTTTACAGTATATGAGCAATTGATAATATCAACATATGAGCGCTGCTATGGGATTTACAACCTCTTCTGTAAGTGACGTCATTTCAAGAAAACACAACATGTGTTGACACTGTTTGCAAGCAGGAAACAATATTTACTGTATTATGGTCACTTCGTTTACATATTGCTATATGGGTCAAATATTGCTTACTTTCAGTACATGATGACGTCCCATGTGACGTTTTGTGGAAATGATGTCACTTAAAGAAGAGGTATGAAATCATACAGCGGCACTCATATGGTCATGAAATGAGTCAAACAGATATACCTTGCTGTCTAGTTCATCCTCCAAACCCTCCCAGAAGAAACCACCATCAGCTGTCTCAGCAATATTTGTAAAGATTGAATTTTTCATGCAAGTTAGCATGGCATTAGGGTTTGTCTTCATGTTAGTTCCAGGACAAACACCGAAAAATCCAGCTTCTGGGTTAATACCATACAATTCTCCGTTCTCATCAAATCTCATCCAGGCAATATCATCACCTACATATACAAAATGCCTTAATATTAAAGATGTATCTGGCTCATCTGAACATAAAATGTTTGAATTGGCTTCATCCAGTATTGTTGATACATTGGCTAAAACATCTCTACTAAGAACCAATGCAATGTATAACCGATCAAAAATATGTTTTTTTACCATATTACTAACAGACAAAACTTGTAAGTTTTTTTAAATTTTATGGTGTACCAACATCTTTCTTGAACAAATATGGATCAGTACATTATGAGTTCATTCTTTGCATGTTTATTGATGTACTACAGCAAGCATATTTTTCATGTTCGTTTAGGTAAACCAATGAACAAAAAAATAGCATAGTATTACTTTAAGCACTTCTCCTCCATAGCACTTAAATAAATTAAGTTTTCAGGCTTGGCATTCTTTAGTTGGTAAAATTCATTATGGTCATTTTATACATCAATTGACTAAAGTATGGTGGCAAGGCCTCAAGAATCAATAATATACTTAGAAGAATGCCTCCATGTATTGTTTCATTAATATCTAATATTATATGTTCAACTAGAAATAAAGATAAAGATAAGCTTTATTAAACGTCGCATATGATCAACAAGTAACACATGAGCTACAAAGCTTGTGTGCGACCAACAGGGTATCCAATAACAGATACTTACCTGGGGGGGTATTCACAAAGCATCTTAGATAAAAATGTTTCTCGTATCTGATAGAAAATTCTCAAATGTGACAAAATTTGACTTAAGTTTAAAATATTTCTTAAAAGCTATTCACAAAACATCTTAGAATTATTTTGGTCTTAAATAGCCCATTTTAGTCTTAATTATTCGTTTTTCATCTAAGATTTTTTTCAATAAATAAAATACATCTATAGGTATCTTATCTACTTGAGAAATTTCTTAAAAATGGCGACGGTACATTCTGTGATTTTAAACACAGTTATTCCCGGCTCTCTCAATTTATACAAGGTAAGTTTATCATATTTTAGAAACATATTTATGCAAAGATTCCGTTTAGATTAAATCTGTATATTTTACTTTATTACACGCACGGAAATAAGCTGTCAAAAAATCTTGTAAAAGCGTATTACCGAATACAGGTTCTAGTAAACTTCGTTTTTTGGACTGATATTAATCATAGTTGGTCGTTTTACCATATGCTTTGACTACAGGAAGCGTTTACTAAATGTCATAAACTGTGTGTTTGTCACATGAATTCGCGATGCGGAGGTAATCTTTTGCTTACTTATTTGTGTATTTTGCATACATATTAGTTTCTATTTGTTGATTTGAGTTCTTTGAATGGACGCTGTCGTAATGATTATGATCATTCCTACCAGATGGCGGCACAGGAATAAAATCATGCTCTCTGATGTGTCAGAAAACAATAATTTATTTACAGCTGTGATAAGATGTTTTATGAACCACATTCAATTGTTTTAGTTAATAGGTAACTTTAAGTTTGTGTAATGTACATGTTTTATAATTTTATTAAATATTTTACAGCCTTACAAATCTATTTGTTTAAATATCTTTTCAGGAAATACTTCATCTTATTACTTGAATCATTTTGATGTTTTGGTATGAGATGTATAGAACTATCCGTGGTACAACAGTTGACTGTAACAGGAGATTCACTGTACAGTGCCACAATGAAAATATGAAGATCCTAAATACTACACAAATTTACTGAAACTTCATTGCTAGACATCATTATTTGAAACAAAGATCTGTACTAAAAGACAAAATGTTTCAAACCTTGAAGTTTGTGTAATATGTATTTAGTTTTGTCAGCAATTTATTAGCACATGTGGAAAAATACAGTGTCATTCTTTTTTGATCAGCTCTTATCATTTGGTTGCTGATAACACACATGAGATTTTGGTAGTTATTGTGGAAAAACCATAAAAATATGAAAAATCAGTTGTATGCAGAGCATGTATGTCATGATTTCATGATTTATTGTTGTATGTAACCTGAATAAAAAATCTGGATCATGAATTGATTTGTTTTTGATTTTATTAGTACAAGAGATCTTTGCGCAAACATAAGTATTATAGTCTTCTTATCACCCACACCAAAAATGTGCAACATGTATATCATATATTAAAATAGTATCATTATTTAAGCACTCCACATTTACTTGCAAATGAACAAAATTATGTTTGTTCTGTAATCACTTAAAACTAGGAATAGTTATCATGATAAAAAATGCCCAATTGCATTTGAGATGGACATAATTGTAAATCAAGTGAAATGCTGCTTCAAGACCATGTAATGTATGGTACATCTATGCAAATTTTAAGTATCTTGTTCTTTAATGGATTGAAAACTCTGGATAGAGATTGTCATATATGTACTGCTGCATTTACTTCCGTTACTATTTTAAGGTTGGGAGATTCCACTTTTACATAGCAATGACGTTAAGAAATTTCTTAGGACAAAATTATAACCAAGATATTTCTCAAATTTAGAATATTATTTTATCTAAGATATTTCCTACGAGGCTTCTTGAATAGGACTTACAAGTAAAAAATATTTTACTCTTAGCAAAGAAATTTCTTAAAGTTAACGAAATTTCTTACGAAAAAATCTAAGATGCTTTTTGAATACCGTTCCTGGGCTAATATTATCTCCTGATACTACCCTTTATATACTGAGTGCCTATCAAGGGAGCTACCAGTACCATTTTTCACGTCTTTGGTATGACGCGGCCAGGGATCGAACCCTCGACCTCCCGCACTCAAAACGGACACTCTACCACCTGAGCTAACGAGGTGTGTCAATAAGGTGCACATGCTTTCTCTTTACTATGGTAGCATTTCAAAAAATTAGGACATAGCAATGGGAAATCGTTTTATTAAAGGTATTAAATAATTACTGTGTGCATGTTCAGTGAATGGTAAATCTACACTTACCAACAACCTTGACATCGTAATCCGGTAAAGATGGTGTCAACATAGCCATGTTTGTCTTGCCGCAGGCACTGGGGAACGCGGCAGCAATAAAAGTCTCCTTCTTCGTCTTCTTATGAGTGAGGCCCATAATCTATCAAAGAGACAATGCCACATGACTGAAAGATCTCAGCATCTTTTACCATAATGTAGTGTTTATCAAGCAACTTTCCTCCAAGTCCTGACGATTTTCAATGTGCACAATATACATGAATCATAATTTTAATGAGATCCTAGACCTTGTCTAAAAATCATTCAATTGTACAATCAGCTGCATTTTCGCTATTTCTTAACTTATATTTCACCATTTGTTTCAAAACTAATTGTGTTTACTTAAGTTGAGAAAACAAGCAATGACAGTAATTTTTCCCATTTGCTTATCTAAATTTTTACCAGTAAAAAATAGCTAGGCTAGAGATAAAACCCATACATTCTGCTACAATCATTAAATGTACACTACATGTATAAGTTTAAAATAAATTCAGTAAGTAATAGAAAATAATACATCTGCTTGAAAGTTGCAAACTTCTGCCAATGTTATGTAATTAACATGTCAAAAGATCCTCAAAGTGTACTCAATTGGGTTAAAAATAACTTCTGAAAAGTTAAACTGTTATGCTTGTTGTAATATTGTAGCAGTCACTGTACATAATGTCGTTGAATAAGCATCAGTGCATAAAACATTCCATGGTTAGTTCCCTTTTCACTTTAAAAATCTTGCAAACAATGACCTAGCTAGAATTACAGTCCTGAACTGGTTTCATCCGCAGGCAAGTGTGTGTGTGCATGTGTGTGCATGTACTTTGTGTGGAGGGGGGTCACTTTACAGATATCAAACACTAAATCCAAGTACTCTGGTAAAAATGAACAGCTAATATATTCGCACACACAGATATAAAATAGCATAAGAAATGTAAAAACAAACAAAACAATCTTCATGTTCAGCCATGTTAGGCTTGCATTGTTTTTGTTGACATTATTCATCATATGTAAAAGATTATACATCAAAATATTGACATACCAACATGTGTTCAGCCATCCAGCCTTCATCCCTAGCCAATGTACTAGCAATTCTCAAAGCAAAACATTTCTTGCCTAGGAGCGAGTTACCCCCGTAACCACTGCCAAATGAACAGATTTCCTTTAAGGCTGGGAAATGGCCAATAAATAACTTCTCTGGGTTACATGGCCAGTGGTTAACAGTCTTCCCTGAAAACAAGTAAAAATCCATTCTATTCATGTAGAAAAAAAGGATCTAAACAAGATGTGTACATGGATGCCCCCCCCCCCCTGCTATGGACTTCAAATAAGAAAAGGGCAATAACTCCTCCAAAAAATGGGTAGACTGTAACTGAAATCTACCTAGACCAGTTTTTTATTAGTCTATGCTTATGTGCCCGATATGAATTGAATCCATCCATCCTTTAGTTATTGATACTAGGAACCAATTTTTTGCATGGATAGACCCACAGACTCGACAAATGCACTGGTAACACTTAAAGCCATTCATTGAAAAAAAACAATAACATTACTAAAAACCTTTGTTTGACTTAACCCGATGTACATGTTTTATTTCAGTGTAACATAAGAAACAACCTAGTAAAAGTACTCTCTGTTAGTCAAGATACGTGTACATTGTAATAATTAAATACAATTCCATTCCTAGAACAGATGAGAAAAAATCAACAAGTAAAAAGTATTACTGGCTAATATACAGTTAAAACTCACCTCAACAATAAGATCACCTCAAATTTAAGACCACACTTTTCAAGTCCATTTTCACTGTTTTGCTCTTTATTCAACCTCAATATTAAGACCACATCAATAAGAAGACCAGTTTAAGGGTCCCAAAGGTGGTCTTATTATTGAGGTTTTACTGTAGTTTAACACCTTTCCAAACTGAGTAACAATGGACTTACTTTGGTTAGGTCTAGGGGATCCCATGGAATGGATACACCTGACAAAATCCCCTGTTTTTCCAAGGATGTCCCAGATGTCAGGAGACACTCTTGTCATAACGCGCATACACAGCAACACATAGTTTGAATCAGTTATCTCAATACCAATCTTGGACAACGGGGATCCAATAGGGCCCATACTAAATGGTATGATATACATACAACGACCTGAAATTATAATGAAAGTAATAATAATAATAACGACTTTATTTAAAGAGGCAACACAGTTTGGCAAGCCCAGTCTTCCCTGTGAGCCTAAGTAATATTGCATTAGCTCTACATGACAGATAAATACGGTATACTTCATGAGCGGTAATAAAAATGAATTTATTAAACAAGTTTGAAGAAATTAAAAATGAGCCTTTGGCTGCAGGTTGGTAAGAATTGAGTTTTTAAACAGTTCCACCTGGATAGTTACAAAACAAATTTTGCAATATTATGCAAAACTGTCTTCACTCTGCTAAAAGTATTGATAGTCGAGATAAAACCAGCTAAATGTGCACCAGTCTGTACATAATGCCCGTTTTTTGTGAATAAAGTTGAAGCTGAATATGACCTTTGTTCCTTACCTGCCATGCAACCACGGAACTTTTCCACATTTTCCTTGGCTTCTTTAGGTGGACACCATTTTCCAAGAATGCCAGGAACACCAGGAGCTACATGTGGAACAGTCTCATACTTGTCATCAGTACTGATCCATGTCTTTGACTCAACACGAGCAACATCAGCTGGGTCAGTGCGTGTAATGTAGCTGTAATACCAAGGAATAGCATGAGATTCCTGCTGGATTATTTCAATATATAGAGCACTCTATTGCAAAACTAGAGGCAGCAGGTTGGTACTGCAAATGAGTCATGGTTTCTCTGTGACAGTTTGAGTTTGTATTGAAATAAATACATCCAATGGCATTTGTCATCCACCTCTGATTCATGCTGATAGGTTGTGAGTTCCGCATGGGAGAACTATTGAGTATTGGTTTGTAACATAGGGACAGAGGTTAGGTCAACATAAGAACAGCGTTAAAAGAGTAAACCTTCAACACAACAATAACTATAATGAGAATATATAACATTACTCGGGCAATCTCTGAGCGCGAGTACTACATTGTACAGTCTAAGTCACATCATGGGTAACATCAGAGCGTGAGTACTGCATTGTACAGTCTAAGTCACATCATGGGCAACATCAGAGTGTGAGTACTACATTGTACAGTCTAAGTCAATTCATGGGTAACATCAGAGCGTGAGTACTGCATTGTACAGTCTAAGTCACATCATGGGTAACATCAGAGTGTGAGTACTACATTGTACAGTCTAAGTCACATCATGGGTATCATCAGAGTGTGAGTACTGCATTGTACAGTCTAAGTCACATTGTGGGTAACATCAGAGTGTGAGTACTACATTGTACAGTCTAAGTCACATCATGGGTAACATCAGAGTGTGAGTACTGCATTGTACAGTCTAAGTCACATCATGGGTAACATCAGAGTGTGAGTACTACATTGTACAGTCTAAGTCACATTGTGGGTAACATCAGAGTGTGAGTACTGCATTGTACAGTCTAAGTCACATCATGGGTAACATCAGAGTGTGAGTACTACATTGTACAGTCTAAGTCACATCATGGGTAACATCAGAGTGTGAGTACTACATTGTACAGTCTAAGTCACATCATGGGTAACATCAGAGCGTGAGTACTGCATTGTACAGTCTAAGTCACATTGTGGGTAACATCAGAGCGTGAGTACTGCATTGTTCAGTCTAAGTCACATTGTGGGTAACATCAGAGCGTGAGTACTGCATTGTTCAGTCTAATTCACATTGTGGGTAACATCAGAGTGTGAGTACTACATTGTTAAGGCCAAACTTCAGTCCACATTACATTGTTGGTATCATCATAACATGAATTCTACACAGCTCAGTACAGGTCGTGATGTGGGTAACATCAGAGTGCGAGTTCAGTACAGTCACCTAAGAAAATGTTTTTTGATCATCACTGTTACAGTATAAATTAGGGAAGGACATTTTCAACAATTTTGCTGACTGGTTTACTGAACATTCTTTCTGACATTTAACAGAACGATAATACAGGAATGAGAATTTAGTAAGGGGTCCAGAAGGTCACAGAAGCTCCCGACTTTTAAGCATCTAATGGCTTAAATTGTCTCAAAAACGGCCCTTGGGAGGGTCAAATCTATGAATTTCTGTGAGAAATTCTATGCCTGATAATATGCGGCAGAAAACGAAAATCCTCTGACAGAACGGACATGAAGCTGCTGAATGTAGTCAAATGCAACAGAAGAAGAACTCTCTCAGAATTGACTTCAACATTCAATGAAAATACACCCCATAAACTGTCCAGACTTACGATTCAAAGGAGATTGCACCAACATGGATATCACAGGACAGTTGTAAAGAAGACCACACAATAACAGCAAACTAGATGCCCAATGGCAACATGTCGAGCCCACAAATTGTCAAGAGATGAAGAGAGACATTTTTGACGTTTGACCTCTAAGTGTGACCTTGACCTTTAATGTAGGGACATGGGTCTTGCACGCGACACTCCATCTTGTATTAGTGAACATTTGTGCCAAGTTATATGAAAATCCTCCAATAAGTGACAGAGTAATGGTCCAGACAATGAAAATCCGGACGCACGCACTTACACCGGACCGCCATGGTGGCGACAATGTCGAGCCCGCTTGCAGTGAGCTCGACAAGAAGCGGGCTTGACAAAAATAGATTGAAACGACAAGCTTTCTGTCATTCTCATTTACACTGGACTGTGGAAAAGGTTGGTCGAAAATAATATTTTCAGATGAAACACAAATAGTAATAGGAAGAAATAAAAGGATATTTGTATGGAGGAACAAAAGTGGAAAACTGTCACAAAATATGCCCGTCATAAGTCAGAGCTCAGAGTTAAAAAAACAAGACAAATTTTAGGTAATTTCTAAAATCAAAGGGTGATAACTCCCGAGTGACTAGAGCGATATGGCTGGTTATCGATCTTGCCCGAGATATTATGCCCACAAACATTTTCACAAAGTTAGGTAAAGATCGGAAGAAAACTCTTTGACTTAGAGAGCGGAAACCATGTGGACGCCGCCTGCCACGGGTGTTCCCATAATACGTTCCGTTTTTCAAACAGGCGTATAAAAATGATGAAAAATGGAAACTGCGATGTTTAGGTATGTACAATGACAAATCCATTCCAGTGATAAGTGTTATGTTATAGGTCTAATGCTAAATCAGGCTAATAACAGTTGAGGTGAAGTTAGTCTCGGACAAGTCTTTTTTTAAAGCCAACGTTGTTCAGTTTTAAGTCAAACCTTAGAATCCCACAAACACATACATGTGATTATCAATTTTAGACTGTGGAGCTATCATTGTGTATGTTTATTTGTTACTAAATCGACCGATATTCTCGGACAACTAGCTACCTATGTCAGACAAGTCAAATTTTACATTTCCATTAGTCTGAAACAAGTGTTTTTGAAAATAAATTTTGGGCCCTGTAGCGCTCAAATAATGTTGCTGTATATAAAGAAGTTTTACTGTACTTGTTCTCATATTTTGTCAGTTTGTGGAGGGTGCCACGTTCCTCCAGTTTATGGATTACTTCATCAGCCTCAGCCTGACCTCCATCACAGATGTACAGACATCTTGGTTTGCAGATTTTCACCTAAAAATATGAAATATAACCATAGATATCTACCATTCATTAAACCTTCCAGGACCAAGCAATGAATCATGATCTTGCAGAAAGTCTACCTGTATCAATATTAATTTATGATGCAATGCTTTTGAATTTACTAAATTTTCGAGGCATCAGAATCCGGATTTACCTTGTACATAATTATGCTTCTTTTATTTGAGTTTTATATGCTTTAAATTTTGTTACTTGACAAAATTAATACACACAAGAAATTATATCGAAATTGCGTCAGTAGTTTTGGCAAGAAGATTTTTTAAATTATTACATGGGAAACAGAATTATGCATGGATTGGAATTCTGTGAACAATTTTGAATAAGGATTATTTCTTTGAACTTTGTTCAAAGTCGGCAAAGTGGTTTAGGAGGAGAAGAAAATTAAGATAAGTGTGGATGGACAGACGGACAAAGGACGTACAGAAAGACGGTTAGTGATCACAAAAACTCAAGGAGGACATTACCATCTGTCATGTCCTAACCACTACCAGCCCACCTTCTCCAGTGCTTGACAACAATTCTGGGAAAGACCTTGCACCTATCAAATGTCTGAATAGTTTAAAACATCACATACCCATTTGGCAATGAACTGTTTAGCCTCCTTTGGTAGCTTCTCGAAGTCACCTTTAGCAATAGGTACTGGTCCTACCTTCTGCAAGACAATCTGGTGCACATAATAAACTGTGTCATCTTCTTTCCAGTCTAAGCAAGCAGTGTCATCCTCTTCATCCTTTTTCTGCTGCTTTTGCTGTTTTTGCTGGGCCATGCTTTTTGTCCTTAAAAATCAATAAAAATTCTTACTAGCATAGAGCAGGTTCAGATCTGTATGGATGTCAATACAACTCAGCAAGCATCGTAAAAAATGTTTTCATGTGCACTAGAAACTGCTTTCCTTCAAGTACATGTATTGCAAATAAAATTCCAACTGGCAAGGACTCACAATTTTGCATAAAAGTCAACTTAATCATTTGCATAGGTCAATTACACACTTTCTATTCATAACGAACATAAGAGTCCCATGTATGAATCCTAGCTTTCATGAGTAATTTGTGTAACCAGTAGACAGAATAATACTGCAGACATTATAAGAAATGTATAAGAAAACAGTTTATAACAACAGCTGATTTAAGTCTAAATAAGAAAGATTGTGTCTTGTCTGCTCATCCGATTTAATTCTATACACAAATACAAACAAATATTATTTCAATTTTGAATCAAGAAGTGATACAGCTGTATATTTACATAATGTGACCTCCGATGCAATGAAGAGAAGTTAATTAAGGACAAACGTGAGAGAAGTTAATTAAGGACAAACGTGACAATTGTTACATTACTAGTCCCAACTATAAACATATGCAGACAATTTTGATAAATTGGCTTGTTCCACTGACAAGCATTTTGTGTTAAGAATAAGATAAGACAATAACTAACAAAGAAATTATTTATTTTGTGTATTTCACAAGTGGCCCATGAGGGTCCGACACTCTTACTTGCTACATTGTGTACATAGACCTTTGATAAGCATTTTTCTGGACAAGACAATTTTTGAAGATATTCCCTATACATGTATCTATATAACTCTATAGAAAACACAAGACCCCTAGGCGGGGCGGGTTTTGACCCCAGATGCATAATTTGAACAATCTTGGTAGGAGACCACTAAACAATACTGCATACCAAGTATCTAAACCCTAGGCCGTGCGTTTTTGAAGACTTCTCAGGGCTAGGCTAATTTTGACCTCAGAGGCATAATTTGACCGATCTTGATATGAGACCACTTAACAATGCTACATAACACATATTAAAAGCCATGGACTGTACGGTTTTGGAAAGAGGACCACCCAAGGAACACAGGGGTTTCCCGGATGTGTGTTTTCTGCATCTGTGATGCAATTTTCAGGCAGAGGACCCGCATTAATGAGCAGGTGTGTATCTGCGCCACCACCAAGCATCCCATTAGCCCATTTTGACAATTTGGCATTTTTTCTTATTTAATCACCTTTAAGATAATTACTTTCACTCAATATCACCTCAGAGCTTTCACCTTGTATATTACTATTACATAATCACAAGGGCTGATGAAAAACTCACTGTCAATAATTTACTCTTGGGACCCCTAAAATTCATCAGGGAAACCCAATTTGCAATGTGCGAGTTTCTGAACCCCCATTTGAAAAATCGAAGGGAAAACCCTGGGAACGTTCATGTGAAGTTTAGAGATTTAGGAGATGTTGTTTGAAAGAAAAGTTAACAGACTGACGCATGCATGCACACACGACAAACAAATTGACCTGAAAGTACGCAGATTGACCTGATAATACTCAAACATATATACAAAACTGACTGGTTTACCATGTACCATAGTAATGAACAAAATTATCTCACTTCACAGAGTCCAGTCTATTTTTAGATTCAAAACATGCTGAAACTAAAATTTATGTAGACAAGGCCACTACTTTTATATAAATTGGATTACAAAACCGGCGTGTGTATTTTTTGCTAAAGTGGAAAAAAATAAAATTTAAACTTTTGACTTCATTTTAAATATTTTGTTTCCGACCGTAGCGATTGTGGACGAAAATAATGAAAATACGAACGAAAATGAGTACGAATCCGAAACCGTTTTTAGACTGGTGTACGAAAAATCGATCAATATACGTAGCATAATAGAATAAACGGTGCGCACATGTAAAACCGATTGTCACCACATTGGCTTGTCTTTCGAACAATAAAACTTTGATTGTGTCGTCAAAAAGGCAATTCAGGAGGGAATGTTAAAGTTACTTATAATTTTTAAATGTTATTTATCGAAATACGCCAATTAATTGCCCATTTCTGTTTGATTTGTTAATTTTCACTTTGAAATGAGCGGTCATATGCAAGTTATAGCCGTACGAAATCCCATCAGAAAATGGAAATAAACGGTTCTTTTCTTGCAAAATTTTGTGTTGTAAACGATTGTTAGAGTTGTCAAAATTGTTAAATTCTGAAAGATTTTTTTTCAATGCAGTACGATTCAAATCAATATCTTAATATTTTGAGAGTTGTCAATGTTACGAATGTAATGATTTTGACAACCCTCAATTTTGCATGTTACTCCCCTTGAATTACAATACCAAATATTCCCTTATAAACGCGCCCCCCCCCCCCCCCTATTTTGAAAAAAACTTATTTTGATCTCAAAAAATCTTACGTTGATCCGTCATTTATATCCTACACCCGTATCAAAGAATCAAAATGACATTATAAAAAGCAATGTTCACACAACAATAGATGCATATGAGACTGAAGTACTTATTCTAAAAGATGCATATAAGACTGAATTTTTACCTCTATTAAACGCCCCCTCCTCTCAAAATGTAACGCAGTTTATTTGGGAATTTTCGGTATGTAGAACATAAATGATACTGAACTAAGAAAAATGGTACTCAGCTATCATTACAGTCCCCTTTGCTTTGCTTCCCAAATCACATTTTATTTATGAATGTATGTATGCTGAATGTGATAGGCTACTGTTTACTTTACCTAACAAACGTATGTCCAAATAATGTAATTTTTAACAACATGTTTTCTATCTGACAAGTTTTCCAAGGTTATCAGACCGAATGTCGTCACGTGGATGTATTTTCAATGTTGAATTTTTTTTTTTTTTCGACCATCCAGTGGACATTTTTTTAAAAAGATTTTGTAATCCAACAAATAAACAAGAAACGGGCAATGCCCACAGACCAGGTTAGTACGTAGTTATTTGTAACCAAGGCTCAATTTGTATAATGAATACATGATGATCATCAATGCTGCAAAGGTGCCATAGGTGATACATGCATATACACACTCACACTTAGATATATTATATATATATGCAACAAATATACACCAATGCATAGCAAAGATATTAAGTGGAAACTGAATTTTATATTTTAAGTGACCTTGACCTTGGACGGAACGAACCCAAAAGCAATCCCAAGCGAGCTCTCCACATGTTCTTACTATACACCATGTTTGATGTCAATGTAATCAACAAAACTCAAGTTATTCGCCGGAAACCAAATTTCTATTTTAAGTAACGGTGAGCTTGACCTTTGACGGACCAAACCCAAAAGCAATCCCAATTAAGCTCTCCACACGTTCTTACTATACACCATGTTTGATGTCAATACGATGAACGGAACATATTAGTTATTTGCCGGAAACCAAATTTCTATTTTTAGAAACTGTGACCTTGACCTTGGATGGACTGAAACCAAAAGCAGTCCCAAGCGAGCTCTCAACATGTTCTTACTATACACTAAGTTTGATGTCAATACGATGAACGGAACTCAAGTTATTCGACGGAAACCACCAGTTTGACGCCCGCTTAGACATCCACCATTCTAATAACCTGGTTTTCGTTGAAAACCTGGTTAAAAAGGAGTGGCCCAGAGGATTTTAATGGTATCTATAGCTTAGGCTGCCAAACAGACCAGAACCCTCTCTAGATAAATTAAATATGGTGAAATCGCTTTCATTAATTTCAATTTCTTTTGGAAATTTAGATAAAATTGTGCATATAATGTAAACAGTAAATTGACTGACATATTTAGCTTTCTGTACCTTCAATTTAAAATGAATCAGACACATGTCTCAAATAAACTCTAATATCATGGGAATTTCTAATTCTGTAATTACATGAGAACCCGGAATTAAGTATGCAGAACAGAAATGCAGTAAATCTCATCATTTTCTCGGCTGTCAAACTAACTTTATAGATCTAATAAACAAGTGATCATATTTTGAATATAATGTAATAGTCTATAGTAATACAGATGCACTATCTAAAAGATGTTGAAGAACAAATAATAATGAGATATACAGAGCTCTACAATATTCTCATCCTGAATAAATCTAAACTCTAGATCTGCTTAATTATTACAAAATGAAATGTAAAACAATATTATATTTCTTACCTAGGTGATGTTCGAGAGAAACTTCAAACAGTATCTGCAAAAAATGAGAGATAAAATTACTAAAAGTGACCTCCGAACGAATAGACAGCAATCCCTAACACTGTATCTGTACACAATATAGGCCTACTAATGACCTTCCTCCGTCACAGTCAAGGCCGTAGTCGTAACCTTCAACTTCTAATGTTTCTAATTTTAGACCGCCAGTAGCTGTCAAGAAGCCGCCAGACAAAAATATCTGCAAATTCATAGAAAATTGAGCATTTTAACTTAACATACGAACGCACGATAATTTATAGATGCATTATGCAGTCTCTAGATCTATTCTAGATCTATAAACTAGGCTAACAGAATCGAGATACGCCAGGTGCTGAAAAAAGGAAGTTATCGTCATTTGCACGAAAAATACCAGCTAGTGTAGAGAATGACATTCAACGTTGAACGTTGATACACATTAAATACTCTATTATCTTCACTTTAGATAGCATAACAATACTTATCACAAGTTTTAATCAGCTGTCCGCAGAAAAAAACACAACGAAAGTACACTTACCGGGAAGGAAGGCTGCCGCTACCGGAAATGATTAACTAGCGTCTTTTCCACAAGAAAGATAACTGCGTAACGACTGACTTTGTCCTTAAACAAGGTCGTGAAGTTACGTGCGCAAGAGCTCAGTCTGATAACAGTAAACAAACTATTTTGCAATATGATAAAATGTTTGGTTACCGTCCCATCAGCTGTCATGATCACTCGTATGTATTTAAGATCTTGGTCGATTTAAGATTTAAGTAGAGCTAGATTTATATCTAAATAATAATAGAGCTATTTAGATCTAAAAATTGTGTTTTATTAAACCAGTGACCGTTATAGATCTAGCGTGTTCCAGATTAAACTAAACAATGAGGCACAAAATAGTAATTGTTAATTTCAATGAAGGGTATCATTGTTTTAAACCTGCCTTGTGTTCAGAAGGCACCATTTAATAACATCTAGGACATATTATAAACATACCTATACAAGTCTGTGATAACACATCGTTATGTTTGCGTGACCTTTTAAAATTCTGCTGAATTGTGCAAAATAATTGTTTAGTATGACTGTGACAAATTGTTGAGTGAGTAATTGTATACATGAACCGAGTATCTAAGCAGGTTATTTTTCGTAACACCGCGTCAGCTGACCATTTTGTGGAAACATATAATTAGATGTAGTTTACGTGACAAACGTTGACAGAAAATAGTAAGATCAATGAACAGGGTCAGTGAAGGCCATTGAACTTTATCAGTTGACCCGAAGCCGTTATTGTGTCTGTGAGTATCAGTATAACAAGGCTAAAATTTGTCAATTTTAGTGTCAAATTGTTTTCATGATTTATATCAATTCCTCAGATTTTGAAAGTTATTTTTGTTTCTATAATTTATAAAACTTCTTTGTGTTATTTGGGTACATCACGATACTATAGCAACGCATTACTATGACTTATAAACGTTCTTTGTTTCGATTGATACTATTAAGTGACGAACGGATGTCTTACAAACACGAGTTTACCAACATTTCTATATTGGTTGTTTAGTCATATGATTGATTTCATTTTTGTATTTTATCCTTATATGGGGCAATTAAGTCATTTTGAGAGTATTAGCATATGTTTCCCTTCTTCTTCAAACTGCCACAAGTTGCAAAATATTGAGACTTGAATGGTGGCATATATAAAAACAAAGCACAAGAGTGCTGTGGGACGGTACCACACGTCTCTGTAGCCAAGCTGGCAACTAGTTGCATACAAGTTTCCGTTCTGTAACTAAACAGTTTTATAATATCAAAGTACAATGTACACGTATTTGTAAATCTGTCAGATGGTTTGCATGGAATATGGAATAAAACAAAAACTTAAGACAGAAATGCGAAAACGAATATCATTTATTGAAAAAATAGTAAACATTTTTTCCAAGAGATCTTCAATCCGACTTGTTCTAGAAATGCTAGATTTTCAAACCGAAATAAAGAGAGAGTCAGTAATAATGGTAGAATCTAAAGATTGTAAAACAAGTGAAATGCTTGTCACGATTGTAAATAAATGAAATTCAAAGATAGCAGACCCTTTATGTAACTTTTGTGAATAGCTCTATTAAATTATAAAATGACATAGATCTATCAAATTGTATCAGCACTAAATAAGAGTAAAATTGGTATGCCCAGGCTTGCTTCATGTCTCCAAGACTTCGCTATTGTTTGCTGCATAGTGCACTTCCTTTAGTGGAACACTCACGGGCATCCATCTATGTATGAATAAATGTTATAACTTACAAGCAGCAAACACATTTTCGGAAAATATCATTTTAAAAGTAATGGATTTTGCGCCTGTGAAATGTGATTTCCTAAAGCTTTTCTCATCCGGAGGGGATATCCCTCCCGCACCGACCCCAACCGCGGCCCCAATGCTCAATAACTTCCTACGCGCATGTAAACGTAAAACGTACAGTTTAAGTATCAACTCGTTAAATACCAGTAATTGGAATGTACATGTACTTATATCTTGACAAGTCTTCTGCAAATATAGTATAGTGCTGTTTCATTATATTATTCCGCCCTAAATAATTGTCACGTAAACATCATACTAATACTTAAAACAACCCCAACTCGGTTCTCGTTTACCTGTAGCATAAGGGTGTTAACAGTACTGTCTGTACCTCTGATTTTCGTCTGCTTTGTATATTATGCATTGATGATCCACCAATAAAATGTTGTTGTCTTGTTTCGGTCACTTCAAAACCAACCGTTCAAATTAGTGTATGCATGTACCAGACTTTCATTTTTAAAAGTCCGAAATGTACAGTTTATAGTATCACTGGCTATTTGATTACCGTGTATGGCTATTGATAGATATAACAGAACATTACATAATGTTAAACTGTTTAAACGAAGGTCGTGTTACGTGTACAAAGGCAATTTATGCTTTTATTGTTTTCAGGAACTTGGCATGTGACGAAGAGAGAGAATAATTTGCTACAGGGAATGCCACATCCATAAGACAGTGTCTCTCCACACAGACCTCCAGGAAAATTACAATCCATAAAACATAAGGAATTTGAAGAGGGAAGGGAAATTTAACATACATTTAAAACACACACAAAAAATAATACCCATACAGCGATTTACAGCCTTGGAACTGTCAATAAAATTACTGGGGGTTTAAATCGATTTAACAGCTAGCTGACGTCACACTTTATCGCTATATATTGATTTCCAACATATCACATAAATTGACTAAGTAGGCAGTAGCTAATCATTTAAAATCAATTAACCATTTACGTACATGTTATTTATAGATATGCCTCAATGATAATTAACATTAAGTTAATAAGTATAATGATATGAAATGCTTTCATAATGAAGAAAGAAGCTGGAGAAATCCAACTGAACAGAACAGAACATATCTTTATGAAACTGATATGATCCAATGTATGTAATGCATAGAGAAGAGGATGGCCGATTAATAAACGTGAGAAAATATGTTGCTACCTGGAACGCCACCTACATAAGACAGTGCCTCTCTGGGAAAACAACAATCCATAAAACATAAGACATTTGAGGAGGATCAATGGTACATACGTAAGGGAACAGTGACACCTAATAATAAAAACTAAAACTGATCATCACATCTAATACTTCGACGTACATAGACAAACACTGTACAAAACAAAATCAAACAAGGAAAACACCATCGTAAACCCCAAACATCATAGACATCACACCACAACACAATCCCAAAAAGGGCTGAAACCAACATAGAATTGAAAGACAATTTTTGTTAAATTTATTGCATGCTGCAAATCTAAAACAGTTAATTCCTGCTATTTTGGTACTCAACACATTTATAGACCCATGCACCTTATATCCTTGCATTGTTCACTTGAAATTGTCGTTCTTCAAGTGTTGCTTTGATTTTTGTTCATAAAGAAGACACACTCTAACTTTGACCAACACATGACATTAACGTTATTATAATTGTAGACTAGTGTTGCGTTTTTTTAAACTATTCATAGCTAGATATTACGGTTTGGTGAAACTATTGTTCACTGTATACTGATGAAGGTTAGATTCAAATCCAAGAACGCACAGTTCATAGATATAAAAGGAAGAGTGTTTAGCTCTGGAATGTCACATTCACAAAACAAGCATAACGTGAATCTTTTTGATGACCGGACGTGCTTCGGCAATACGTTAGTAATATTTCTATTTTAGTTTTAGGTGTTCATGTCTTTACTTTTCTCGCACCATAATCCTCACTTGCATGAGATAATGAAGTTAACCAAATAAAACGAGCTATTGACACGAACTTCCGTTGACATGCACACAAACATGCTTGAAAACATTCCACGAACAATTTGCATGAAATAAAATATATGTTTTCATATAAAGCCTACGTAATATTGAAATGTATGGGCCAAAAGTCAATTGGACTTCAAATTTAACGTCAACATATGTGTATAAAATGTTGAATTTAAAATGTTAGTGATTATACACCAGCGTTTGTGAAGTTTACGTTGCAACGAAAGTATTTTACATGACTGTCTTTACCATTGCATATTGCATAACATGGTTTACAATTTCGAATTTAATTAAAACTGTTCATCAATTTTTCACCTTCGGGTTTATATGTATATACATACACGCAGACACAATAACGGCTTCGGGTCAACTGATAAAGTTCAATGGCCTTCATTGACACTGTATATTGATCTTACTATTTTCTGTCAACGTGTTTAAACTGTTATCAATAAACTGATATGGTTTCTACATCCACGTACTCATCTGGTGGGATAAAAGAAAGGATTATTGTTGCGTCGAAATCCACTTCAATGACTGATAATAATGCCGCGTAAGGTTTCGTCACGTGAATAACATTTCATATGATTAAATCCATTTTCATCAAGATAACGTACAAGAGAGGCCTGGTGCTTGATCTTAGAACATGTGTGGAACCGAGTCACACGCATTTATTATATTCTAACTTATATTATATGCTGTCACGTAAAGATACGCGATTAAAATCCCCCTTGAAATCTTTAGTTTTGAGCTGTTCTGCAAACCGTAAGTACTAATACTTTCTGGCTAATCAATTTAGTATTTATAGAATATATGCTTCATACACAACCAAATAAGAGGTTTTAAAACAGCTTAAGCAGCATTCTTCTGTCGCTGAGGTTGAGTTCAAAATTGTTTCACATAAAAGTCATGATCCCTGTGACATCACATTGTTGAACTATAGCTTTTTTATAGTTGAGAATTATATTGACGTAACATTTATTACATTCACTTTACATATAAGTAGTCACATTGTTGTTGTAACGCTCCCACACAGCGCTTTGATTCCACTACCGTTACATTCACATGAATATGAAGGTATCGGAATAAGCGTCCGCTGCTACAGGAGAGTATGCTGTTGTATGCTGGGTTCTACCTGGCTGATACAGCGGTAGTAAAGCTATTTAGCATATATAGAGAGTAGGCTGGGCTTATCTGACAGATGGATGATAATACTGAAACATTATCTCTAGTAAACAGAACCTCATGTGTGTTTATACAGAAACAATCTGATATTTTTTAATCTTATAGAAGTGTTCGCTACATAAATTTGTAGCTAAATATTTATTTAAATTATATGTATATTTTCATTTATAAATTAAATAGGAATCTGATAGTGACATTACGTATGTTATAAAACACATAAACTATTTACACATGCAAACTAATCTGCTCTGTAACTCGCTGAGAGGGAGGTCGTGACCTTTATGTGGGCTGGCTTTAGCAGTTGGAGGTAAATTTGAATTTTTAGCAGACAATAAAATATTTTTTCTGAAACACAATAATTACTAAACATAAATTAGTAAAGTTTTACACATTTGACTACTATATGCTAGAGAGCACTTGTACCAAATTTCAAAGGGAAAGGTTTAACGAAACTTAAGATATTTACAAAATATTATAATATCATATCTACAAAAACTCAAAACGCATCCAAATTCACTTGGCAAAATATATCTACTTCGCTATGTCAAAAAGAAATTCTACAAATCTGTGAAAACTATACTGTTCTTATGTTACTATTCATGTTAAATATTTGTCTGACTTTTTGTAACTACCATCATATTTCATTTTAAATCTTCACGGCTCTGATGACTATTTCTCTCTCACCGACTATATATGTGGCAAAAAACTTCAAATAGTTTAAATGCCGAAATAAAATGTATTGTATTGTATATACATGTACAACTTATATTATTTAGAAAAAATCTTGTAGATTTCTGTTGTTCTCAGTAGTACTGTATTCAACTGGAAAGTAGACATTTTGTTTAGTTGATAGCTGATATAATTTGGAAAACAAGAAAATGCTTAATATAGAAGGGACTTATAAATTGCTCGAACTAATTTCACAAACTCTTAATGCCATAATTGCAATTATTTTTATTTGTGTTTCCCTTTCAATGGTGTTGATTTATGTCACAGTAAAGACACAAACACAAGTGTAGATTGTAAATGACTGACACGTAACCAATGTCAGACATTTTATAAAATATATAACATAGTTGAGTAAACAAACTATAAAGGTTTGAAAATGATAATATTATTATCAGTGTGACAAAAAGTTGGACACAGTATGTATTTTTCACACTTCCATGTTACACGGTTCTTTTATAATGCTGTTGAAGAGAGGTTGTTGCTAAAGAGAGGGCCGCTCTGGAAGGGTTGTACTATATGTCTCAATCCAGTTTCCATATACAAAAGCTCATTTGATTGGCTATGATTTCTATTATTCGAACATATAACTTCCTGAACATTTGAATTAGAGACAGATCTCCAATTGTGGTTCTGTTTCATTTTATATTTAGACGATTGCTTATTTGGCGTGTTTCACTTCTATCCCCAGGGTAACTTCTTGTTGATAAGCCCGTCATTGTGACAATGAAAACATATTTTTACATAAACAACGTATACAACCGTAATGTAAGTACATGCTAGTTACTTTCGAGTTGTCTCCCTTTGACCACCAGTTTCAAACTAACAATTTTTTCTTTCATTATTATTTTATTTATTTTTCATGTTTTAAATGTCTATCATCAGTTGTAATAAGAACTACATTACTTCTTTTACTTTCATTTAATGTATTGTAGAAGATCCTTTTTATTGATTTTACCACAATTGGTCTTTCTTTGGGGTCTGAAAAACCAAAGCTTCATAATTACCATCATCTGTAGGGTAGAACATTGTACAGTAAAACCTCACTTAAAGACCACCTCAGTAATAAGATCACCTCCAAATTAAGGACACAATTTTCAAGTCCATTTTCTCTATTCAACCTCAATATTAAGACCGCCTCAATAAGAAGACCAGTTTTCAAGGGAGGTCTTACTAATGAGGTTTTACTGTATTAGAGAGTTACAGTGATGGAGGGGTACAGAGTCTGAATCATGATTGCAAGGTCATGAGTTTGAGTTCTGCATGGAGCGGGTTTGATAATGAACTATGTAATGCACCTACCAATGTTTTGCCCCAGGGGGAGAGGGGTGGCAGGCCGACCAACCTATGGGGTTAGACAATTTGTCTCTTTGGGGGTCTAATTTCCTGCCCTAGAGCCAAATATTTTGTCTAAATCCCCAATTATTCGGCAAGTCAAACATACTTCTATTTAAAGGCCTGTGTATCCCGGGGCAAAACATTGACAGAAGCATAACAGTTTTTATTTCAGAAAGAGGACGATTCGAAAAAACACACTGACCTCACAGTTTTATTACATGCATATATATCGTCTATTAAGTACAAATATTTTCAAACAGGAACAATGACTATATTACAAATATTTTCAAACAGGAAGAATGACTATATTACAAAAAAAAAAATTTTTAACACATATTGACCAATGAAACCACAGTACAGATAATATCATTTGCTGCAGAAAAACATTCCATTCTATATAGGTTTTCAAGGTTGATGGTGCCTTTTGTAAGTATGATTTCAAATCGATACATAAGTACTTAAGAATTTTGTAAATTTGAAATCGATATGTGGGTTTAAAATTATAAAAAACACATTGAATACAATTCCTTTCACATGCAAATTTAATAAGTACCGGTATTTATATTTTCTAACACATCCTCATTGTCTTCTGAAGGAACCATTTTGATTAGTCTGTTTAGTTAAGAGACAACAAGTTTAAGTCTTTGTCAAACTGTGTCTGAAAACATGCTGTTTGTAGATCAACTGCTTAATAGTCCTTTGGTGCTCTTAGGTAACCTGTGTGTGATCATTCCCACATAAACATTAATTCAAGAGAAACGACCATAATGTTCTGATTATTATACGATACAGTATGAATGACTAAATATAAACATGTGAAGGAGTTATTCTCTCATGAAGCACACTTTCCCTCTGATGGCTCCTATTACAGTGTCGTAAAGTCAAATATTAAAAATTCATTAGATTAAGTAACATTGTTTTAATTCCTTGATTCTTATTTTTTTGTCTATGCAATTACAAATGTACACGTGATCCAATGCTACATCTTTATAGATGACAATTACATTCTTACATATTGATAGTTCCCACATCTACAATATTTACCTCCCTTGTTATTAATTGATAGGAAAAAACTGATAAGCCCAAATATGTGATAACTTGAGAAAATACCAAGAGAATTTGCATGTGACAACCTTTTTTTCTTCAGCTCACATGAGCATAATTAATAAGTTTTTTGTATATCTGATTAGTTTATCAGCATTTACATTACATTCCCTGGAAATTTGGCCGACAATTCAGAACAAGGGAGGTAAATATTGTAAATGTGGGAACTATCTATACTTAACAATCCAATACAAGGACTGTAACCAAACGTCTGCCATCAAAAGTAAGAACATGGAGTAGTGGAAAATATGCAACATATGAGCTATTGAGTTGCCCATCAATGAGAGTACATAGACTATTCCCCCCCCTAGTGATAAAATCAGTGATTCAGAAGAGGGATTTTTGTGTATTGCTTTAACTGTGGGTGATAAATACAAGTACATGTAGTCAACCCTAACTTAAAGGTTGATAGTCTAATTTTTTATAAAAATATGTCAAGTGATCACTTTTGTAAAATGGCATGTTAATGCCTTCATACAGACGTACTCTAAAACATTGAATTGTAACTTGAGTCTATGCAGATATCTCTAATGCTAGCGCTAACTTGGCGCGTAGGTCAGGATAGAAAATACTGGTATCGAACAGTTGTATTTGAGGTTTTGGGAAACATGTAAGAAAAGTGACAATGCAGTGTTGTAGAGTACATCTGTATGAAGGCAAATGACCAACGAATTTCTCATATTTATGACTAAGGATATTTTGCCGAAAACAATTAAGACTTTGTACCTTTGAATATTTCTGTGTACGTTGGACATAAACGTTGTACTGAAATTGTGTATCCTGCGATACATTATTGGTTTGTTTACATGGCTTACAATATTCAACTTGACAACTTCTGTAATTCAATCATCCAAATGAATCACGACATAACACACATGAGAAATTTAATACATGTACATATGTTGTTATGTGTTTAATGTAGGTGTGTGTAACTCACACATTTATGATGATATTGGTATTAAAATAGAGGAATAATGTTAACCGAGTCATATTTTCCTGGTGCGTGAAAAAAAATCCATAAAGAAATCAAGAAATTTCTTGAAAAAGGATGATTGGCGCAATTTGAAGGTTAAGATTTGTTGTGCCACATAAAAAATTTTAACGTATGATTTAATTGGTTTACTTAACACTGATATGCAAATAGCAAAACCATGTTAGTACGGCTGAGCCGGAAAAAAACCGGGAATAAGAACTTGAAAATTTACAGCTCCTGTAAGAAAATTGATAATAGCATTAATGGGCAGCAGTATAACCACCATCTACGCCACCCGACGTGTATGCCACCCGACGTGTATTCGGGTGTTTTTATTAATTGACACAATGAACACTGATTACTTCCCTAAAAGCGAGAAAGAGAAGTTAACAGAAGACTCATACTGAAACAGGGCAAAGTTGAATCCATGTTTCATTTTCCCTTTTAAACTATTAGCATGATCTATGTGTCTACTGCTTTAATTAATTTGTGCAGTGTCATATATCGTACCATATCTGGTTCATGTAGTTCAAGGATAAGACAGTTCAAAACGGTAAGTAAGCAGGACAATTTTGTAAGTTAACTGAAGTTGCACAGAATTTTCCAGTGACTTTGCAACAACACATTGTGTTTGTTTTGTGGTATCCAAGACCTTATTGTACAAGTACATGTATTGATAGTTTCTCGCTCAGTTATTTTTGTAATAGGGCTTTCAGTTACTTTACAGTAAGGGCCGTGTGTAGTGACTTTTCCAGCTATTATGGTGAAGGAATACACCTGCAGGAGCTCATTTAAGCATTATTTGAGCATACATGTATATGGCACCTGTGTAGAACCTCTCACAGTCCTGAAGCCAGCTGGATACTTTTCATAACTACCAAGTCATAGAAGGTTCCGTAAGTAAACTGTAACCTTTTCCCAATCAGGTAATTAACTCTCATTTTGTACAGTGACATCTTAGAATGAGATAGATAACTGGTACCACATTACAGTTGGACCGCGTTTATTAGAGAGCCTTCCAGGCCCGTAGCCAGAGGCAAAATTAAACGGAGGCAATAAAGGCGGAGGTTTTGGTCTATCGTCCTTCATGAATATGCACTCATGGAATCTACCAGAATAGACTTCCAATATGCATTTAGAAGTATAACTATGCAATATTCAACATTTTATGTAGTTTTAAGCAATTCTCCCTGCATTCTATTTATATATTTATTCATATCCTTTATGTTTGTATTATGATGCAAATTTTGACATTTTTATTCAGAAATTCTTACACAACAAATTGTTAATCATGTTATTTAAAAATTGGCTTTTAACTTAAATTGCTCAGCAGATCATCTCACTATTTGACATATGTCAATTTACCCACTATGAATTTTAATTTATTACTTATCTTCTCATTTATATTTTATCCATTGAGATCAAGACATATCATTTATGACATGTGACAAACTTTCTTTGTTGTATTGTTTTCCATTGTTAAATAATTACTCAATAATATCTTAATATAGTTATCTCATATTGTTTAATTATATAGTGTGACACTGGCTTCCTCTTCTACTAAACATGTCACATCTGAGAAACAGTATTTAAAGCCTGGAACTTTTAATAAGAATAACATGACTAACAATCTTCCGGAGGCGTCGCCCATGTGGAAAACAGGTGGCGACAATAAATAAAAGCATATACAACAACAAATAAGAATGTAATATAATAAGATACAGTTAGGTTTAGGAATATTGCTCTGTGTAAATTTTGTACTTTGTGTACTCTATTTATGAATCTTATGACTTAGTGAACTATTTGATAACTTTGTGAAATATCTATTAACTTTGTGGAAAAATCATATTTAGTGTTAATTATCAGTCTGCAAATAAATTTGTTAAACATTAGCTGACTTTGTGATTTTGGAACATTGCTTGCAAATAGCGACACGCCTTGGTGACACTCGGAAAGCAGAACAAGACCACACACTAAAAACCTGTTCATAATAGTTGCATTGAAAATTTTAACGGAGGCAGCTTCCTCGCTCTGCCTCAGCATAGCTACAGGCCTGCCTTCAATCTGAATATATGGCATCATCGTAAAAAAACATAAGGTCCCGATGTATCTTCTCAGCAAGTCAATTCAAATGCGCTATT
The DNA here is from genome assembly GCA_032209605.1 of Mactromeris polynyma. Classification (NCBI taxonomy): domain Eukaryota; kingdom Metazoa; phylum Mollusca; class Bivalvia; order Venerida; family Mactridae; genus Mactromeris; species Mactromeris polynyma. The sequence continues at coordinate 3,540,644 of JASFXZ010000016.1, read as the reverse complement.
CGAAACCATGTATTATTTGAAATAAAATTTCGGACATGATTTATTCGAATGAATGAGGTCCAACTGTATCCAGTAGTCAGTTATAGTGAAACAGAACAGGATATCTGATCGCTGTAGGATGTTAATCTGGTGTCCTTGAAATAATTTACGTAATCCTGTATTACAAAACAAGTACATGTACTTAAAATGTAATCCAACACTCGAGGTTCTATGCAAAACATGTTTTGTGCTAGTTTCTCTTCAATAACATTTAAAATATTAGGGCTGTAAAAATTGAGGGCTGTGTGAAATGTGCGCTATGTAAAATGAGGACTGTAGAAATTGAGGGCTGTGTAAAATGTTTGCTATGTAAAAATGAGGGCTGTATAGAAGAAAGGTATAAACACAATAACACAATGTATAGCATTTTATCAACAACCTTTACTCAGGTAATCCATTCATCTTTTAGATAACCACATTTTTTCTACATATTTATAAAAAAACAACATAGTGAACTTAATTTTAATAAAATATGAGATCATTGCTGGCTATCTCGCCTTGCCCTTTAACTTTCTATCTCACTGACAATGTATTCATGCATTTGATTAAAATGCTGGATAAAGAATAATGAAGACATTTTGATAAAAAGAAGCATACTACTGTATTACGGTGACAAACATAAGAATTAAATGGAAGTATGAAAATAAAATGACGATCAGTACATAAAAATAGATCAATATTTACAATATACAATCTAAGAGATTTATAACATGCAGACAGACTAATACGAATGAAATTATCACAGATCAGCGATAAGTTTAAGAAACTCTGAACACTTCAACTGAAATTTTAAAAATGTCACAACCAAATATACAAGTATTTGTAACTGTAGCCCATGGCAAGATTACTTCATCATATAGTGTCCTTGAATCAGTGAACTCATTTCAACTTCCACCACAGAAGAAAATATTTACAAAGGTTTATATGAATATCACATAATCCAACAGGTATGTATTACCATCACATAAATAATGGATCAAATAATGTAGTGCACTGAAATATCTCTCATTGCACACTGCCTGTGTCGAGACCCATTTAACTCGCAAAATAAAACACAGTACTTAAAAATTTATGATTTTAACGACTTTCTATGAGGATGCAAAAATATAGGAGATGAAATGAATGTGATGTATTTTGAGCTTATTTCTGAGAAAACAAGAAAAGAATGGAATAATCCTGATTACTGGAATAAAGGACAAAATGACAAAATTACATGTACACATTAAAGCAACCCGAACCTTACATGCTTAAACTTACTAAGCATCAAAATCCCAGCAACGAGATTCATTAAAACAAAACTAGTTCAATACAAACAAGCATATACACGGTGACATACAGAAATATTGCGTATATTTATAGTTGTCAATCATTGGTCCTCTATCACTTTAGATATTGCATAACAACAAGTTTGGAATCTGTAATATTCACTCGTCTCCATAGTAACAGTTACAATTCAGCCTCAATTCTCTGCTCTAACTTTTTCAATTCTTGTCTGATTTTAGCAGGCAAGTCCTCACCGACCTGATCCTCGAAGTATTTTTCAACTTCTTTCACTTCCGTTTGCCAGAAGGCTTTTGGAAGTTGGAATAAACTGTCCATGTCAACTTTTTCTGACAACCCAGACAAGTCAATAGAACCTGGTTTTGGAATGTAGCCAACTGCCGACTTAATAGCACAGTCCTCGCCGTTAACTCTACGGAACATCCAGTCTAATACACGGGAATTCTCACCAAAACCTGGCCACAAAAATCCACTTGGACCCTTTCTGAACCAATTCACATGAAAGATTTTAGGCAACTTATAGTTAGCCTTGTCTTGGAAACTTAACCAATGCTCAAGATAGTGTCCAAAGTTGTAGCCAAAGAATGGCCTCATCGCAAATGGATCATGCATAATCACCTTGCCTGAAACAGAAATGACACAAATGATAAAACTATATAAAAAGTAGTAATATCAAAGCAAACAAAGCTATTTGTGTACAAAAAGATTACACTATTATCATGACTTTTTGAAACACACTTAAAACTCTTCTTTCAATATTGACTATCAAGATTTTACTACTTCAGTCTTCAGTCAGTAAATGTTTTACTTTTTTCAAGCACATTTATCTAATAGGAGATATGACTTGTTCCAGTAGTTTATTTTGAAGATTTCATGCCTTATCAAATTCTAAACTTCAGATTTTTTATAATTCAAAAAGCAATTTTTTAAATTATTCTGTCCATCTGTATAAGTCATTCTACATACAGATATTGGACACACAATGAACAGACACCCACCTTTGTGTTCAGCCGCAGCTGTTGCCTCAGATTTTAATGCTGCACCAACAAACACGCCATGTTGCCAATCAAATGCTTCGTAAATAAGTGGAACACCTTCAGGACGTCTGCCACCGAATATGATTCCTTCGATTGGTACTCCCTCGGGGCTCTCCCAATTCTCGTCCATGATTGGACACTGACCAGCAGGCGTACAGAATCTAGAGTTAGGGTGTGCACTCGGTTTTCCAGTTTTCTTGTTCCAGTCCTGATCACCAAGCCACGAGGTAACGGAGACATTGTCTGGGACTTCATTCTCCATACCTTCCCAGTACACCCCACCATCACTTGTTCCAGCCACATTAGTGAATATGGTATTCTTCAATATTGTCTTCATTGCATTTGGGTTTGTTTTCATAGAAGTTCCTGAAAAGGAAAGCCCTTAAAATAAGCTATCTATCGGAACAAGGCAAATATTTGCACTTCATCAACAAAAGATGGTTTCCCACAGGTACAACACTGCATTTACATTTAATACCAGAAGCTGTTTGAAATAAGACTTAACATCAGACTTATCTCCAACATATCAAAATTCTTTTGTCAACAAGCACATCATTCTAAAACCTAGCAAAAGATGAATGTGCACTTTATGTACATTTTAATGCTTAAAGATATTACCTGGCGCTACTCCAAAGAATCCGGCCTCGGGGTTAATTGCACGTAATTGACCATTTTTATCAAATCTCATCCAAGCTATGTCATCACCGACACAAGTAATCTTGTATCCAGGCAACGTAGGCTCCATCATGGCAAGATTTGTTTTACCACAAGCACTAGGGAATGCGGCCGCAAAATATTTCTTTTCACCCTTAGGATTTTCAACGCCCATGATCTGAAAATTTCCATCCACGCACATTAAATAAAGATCAAACTTAATCTATCAATAGGAATACAGTAATGTTGTAGCTTTCAAGGTATGAATGCCTTATCTATACATGCCCATACTACAGATAAATAAGCTGGATTAAGGATAAAAGTAAGAAACTATAAATTTAATTAATCTCATAAAAAGATATAAAATGTCCATAAAATCTTAAGCTTGAACAAGCACTGTTGATTCAAATCAAATTTACTCACCAGCATGTGTTCAGCAAACCATCCTTCACGTCTAGCCAGAATTGAACCAATTCTTAGAGCAAAACATTTCTTTCCTAGCAATGAGTTGCCACCATAACCACTGCCATATGAGCAGATTTCATTTCTCTCTGGCAAATGAGCCACAATGACATCTTTAGGATTGCATGGCCACTGACTTTTGACATTTTCTGCTGCAAAAAATAATGAAAATATACAAATACACTGATTTTTAGTTAAATATGTTTAACTGAACAGTTTTAAAATCAGATTAATTCAAACTTAGAACTACCAAAATATACTTCATAAAATGCTTTTAAATAAAATTATTGAAAATGGATTATAATTATCTGAAATTGAACAGAAGTAAAATACATCAACTACACAATTATAGAAAAGTTGGTGAATAAAGATTTATACATAGTAAAATGCATGCTTACCGCTGGTACCCGAAGTAATTGGTTGTCCAACCGAGTGTAGACATTTGATGAAATCACCATCCTTCAAAGTGTTCAGTACATTTGAACCCATTCTTGTCATGACTCTCATACTGGCAACAACATAGGCCGAGTCTGTGAGCTGAATTCCGATCTTAGATAATGGAGACCCGACTGGTCCCATGCTAAATGGGATCACATACATGGTCCGGCCCCTCATACATCCTGGGAAACGGGAGTCTAAAGCTGTTTCCATGTCTTTTGGGGACATCCAGTTTGAAAGAGTGCCCTTGATCCCTTCTTTGGTGCGAGGTACAGTGTCGTGTTTCTCATCAGTGGAAATGAATGTTTTACTTTCAACCCTGGCCACATCAGCAGGGTCCGTTGTCGCAAGCCAGCTGTGATAAGGAAACAATTAAATGAATACTCTTATGTTCCCACAATACATTTAAACAGCCTCTTAATATTGAAGTACACATAGTAAATATTGTTCAAGTAACATTTAATTATCAATCTAATGAAATTGCTGTGTCATTATAACAGAAGTTCTACATGAAAAGATTAAGTTGGTACACCACAAAGAGCAGTTGTTTATTACAGGCAGTTAATAATGGGACAATCTTGAATTTTACTCATTATAATTCAACCTACCAATTTTCGTATTTCCCGAGTGGTTTGATTGTTCCATCCCGTTGAAGCATATAATAAAGAAGCTCTTTCTCTTTTTCCGATCCATCACATATATGTACTGCATCTGGCTGACAGACTTTGGCATTTTCCTCAACATAAAATCTGACTCGTTTTGGTAATCTGTTCAAGTTCCCATACAAGACATCATATCGTCTCTGCGGCTCAATCCTGCTCGCATACTTTGAAGAAGATGCAGCCTCTTTTAAGAAGTGTGAGGCAAACCTATATATACAAGAGATAGCTTTATCAAATTTCGTCTGACAAATATCTATTTGATTAAATTCAATGTGGCGTGCGTGACAAGTGGACTGTTTACAACTTTAACTGTGACAATATGATTATCGCGCGACCTTCACCTTTCATGATCTGATGGAAGTTCACAAAATAAAACGATTTTTTTTTAATGTTTTGATACAAAGTATAAATCCTACATCAAGCAAATTGCATGCAGCTCCTATGCAAATAAAGTATTTTTGACGCGTTAATTTTTACCGATTTTAAAAATGACAGGTCTTAAACATTTCGCGTTTTCACAGGCCACACCCAATGACGGGCCTCGTCGCCGGTTCGCGATCAGCTGATGACTCGTGGCAATTTTGTTGTCGCCGCCAGATCTAGATCTGTATCCACGTCCACGTTAGGATTTTAATTTATTTTATCGTGATATAATTAGAACTGAAAAAAGAAAAGAATACCTTAAAATTCGTGTTACTCCGACCATGTTTATGCCGGTTGGCAGTTAAAGTAAAGTAAACGCGTAGTAATTAATGCTGAGAAAAGAAATCATCAACAATCGAATGTCCACCCTAATGCGTAAAAATAGTTAACTTAATATAAACGTGGTAACGTCGCGATGTATACCGCTCCGAATATTTTCCATATATGACACCGTAAGATGTAAAACCCTGGACTACTTTATCTTCCAAATGCGCTCTCATATCGCAATGCCTGCGTTTTCATTGGTTACGAAGTTAGTAATGTAAAGGTCATTCGCGTTGGAGGTGTGTCAAGATAAAGCTGTACGATTGGTTAATCGAGACACGCCTATTTTCCCACGACAAAATATCAGCTGATCGTCGTTCGATTTAAGTGTCTAGTCTAAATGTTTTGTACGGTACAGTCACAGCAGTCAACAAAACGCATTGTTCGACCCTATCTAAGATCCACAAAGAGCCGTAAGGATTTTTCACAGTTTATATGAATAGAATATATATTAAGATTAAATTTGTAATGCAATTATGTACAGTGCATCTTACAAGTATGACCACATTAGAGCTATATATTCAAACACAGTTGTAAAACGATTATTTTTATAGCTTCTTAAAATGACTTTCAAGAAAAGAAATTTCCACTTCAACGATAATGGTTTTAAAAACTTAGCAACTAATTAAATCACATGTTATTTTTACTAATGGACTTTTTAACAATATTAGAATCTATTAGTGCTATAAACACATAGAAAAAATGACGTCTTTAAATTATTAGATAGATCTATATTAAAACATCATTTTACATTCTAAAAAAGATTAAGATATACATAAATTTGTAGCAAATAATAACAAAATTCTACTTACATTTCTATAGGCAACTGAGTATTATTATCAATTCCCATCTTGCTTTGTTCAAAATGTTCAGCAAAGATGCAACATTTATTTCAGAAGATTTTGAGAAGCTCACACGAGTACATAGATCGTCATAGAACTATTGAATATAATGGTAGGCACCACGCTTCTTTTATACACACGCGCTGCCCGAATTCAGCGTTTCTGACGCGCGAATCACTGAACTGGTACGTATGACTTCATGAGGCTAAAAATAGTTGTTCCAAGGTCAAGTGTCTCTATTTACCTCACCGTAAAATATATACAAAACGTGGTTATTGGAATATTACTTGATTGGTAAACAAAGTGTTTGCGTTGTGTAAGAACAGGTAAATCAGTCAGGCATGGCGGGGTGATGAAATTGGGGCTATTTCTGACGTGCTAAAAAGTAAAGTTGATCTGTATCGGTTTTCACGCGCGGCAACATCACGTGACCGCAACGTATGTTATCAGCTGTAATATCGCGGTCGAACAACCGCACAATGAGCATCGTTTGCAGATCGGAGACTATTGGGGAGGCGGCGAAAATTCAGTCACGCCCTGTTTTTGTCTTATGACAATTCGTCCAGTATGACAGAAAAGATACAAGGTAGATCTACTTATAAACAAGTCCCGACTGTATATTTTGTACGAGTGAACGAATTATAATGGGACGTTGACCCGTGCTTACCGAGATAACGGAAAATTGTTGAAAAAATCGTCTGGCTACGCTCTGTTGTCTTGAGAAAATATCAAAGTTCGAGTGATGCAACCGGAAAGATCGGTGAATCAACAACACGTGATGTGGTAAGAATGCTACCAGGAAATTATGTGTTGAAAAGTACTTCTCATTGATCGAGATCGGAAGTGCTGTCTTAATATTTCATTTGTAGAACATCACACTGCTATGAATAATGTTACACTATTATTATATTTTAAGTGTTGGGTGCTTTCAAGTTTATAAGTATTTTGAAGTATTTATTAAGTCAGACTACGAATTGTAAGAACTTTGATCGAATTACTCACCGTCACAAAATCGTAAGGTTTCAGTTTGTGTCAGCAAACTCGAAAGGTCAAGGTAAGGTAAAGTTAAACAGCTGATTATCTTGGATTGTCAACTAAACAGGACAATCGGCTGGTTTTAAACCGGTTGAATAAATGCGGTAACATAACATGTTGTTTATTTGTCTATTTTGTAAGGTTGTAGTCGCAGTAATCATGATAAGTTTTAATCCAGATATCGGACTTCTTGTTTTTAGACCCATTTTAGGTCGGTAAGTCGGTAAAACAACAATTCGATCAATAGACCGAATTCATGATAGCCACATACTATACTATATATATCGCAGGCTTGGATTATTTCATACGTTAGGTTATGCTGTGGTACCTTTCCAACTTATTGAACCATTATATTACGTATTTCACTTTCACCAGTTAGTATTCTGAATAATGTCCTAGATCTAGTTCATGTACAAAGTCGATGGAAAATATTCCCTGCCTTTTACACATCGTCAGCATATTTAGTGATTTCAACAGCCGTTGCATTTCATGACCTTGCCATTTGAATACTTAACTATTGTGGAAAACATTTCTAGATTCCTCCACTTCATGTAATGTTATGTATCGAGAAATGATCACATGTGGACAGTAAAGACATTTTCTGTTCGATATTCTCAGTCTAGCAACAGGATTTACCAGTATGCACCAGTCTGTGATGCGTACTCCGTTCTATCCATACAATAAGGTATGCGTTTAAAGACTCTATATCCGATTACGGACAGGATGTTACGATCGATCGAGAAACTAAAAGTTGAACACATACAGGTATACCGCCGCTCCCGTCTTTCCCAAACCGGAAGACACAGGGACAGGGGGAGCATCCACGGAAAAACCATCCCGATATAAGCGTACATTGAGTTACGACTGATGACAGTTGGGGTCAAGGAAGGGGCCTTGGTCCCTAAATTTTGGTCTTAGGAAAGTTTTAATTTATGTTTTATTCGTGCAAACTTACCTTTTAAATGTCAAGTTATTTATGTTTTATTCGTGCAAACGTACCTTTTAAATGTCAAGTTATTTATGTTTTATTCCGGCGTGCAAACTTGACATCAACTTGACATTTAAAAGTAAGTTTGCACGAATAAAACGTATATGCTTACAGTAAAACCTCAGTAATAAGACCACCTTTAGGGACCCGCCTTAAAACGGTCTTATTATAGAGGTGGTCTGAATATTGAGATTGAAGTGAGAGCAAAACTGTGAAAATGGACTTGAGATTGTGTCTAGTTATTATTGAGGTGTTCTTTAAGTGAGGTCTTACTATATATATATATGTGTATTTTTCTCAACTTTGGGTAACATTGCTGCAGCACAATTGTGCGTGACGATAAGTATTGTTTGTATATATATCGAATGCTTATAGAGATGGAACTCATTTTAATTCAGAAAAAAATGTCGGCTGTTGCAGACAGGTATCATGAGAAGGAAATATCGAGTAAACTGATTTTACTCTCAATCAGACGATCAAGATGTTCTAATCGATGGTATCTATCACGTGTCAGTCTGAAAGTTTCCCGTTTGTCATTGTAAATCTAATATCAGTCGTCTGCGTGATGACGTTTCTAAAGAAAGAAATCTATATATAATGCATGATGTAAAGTTTCCGTGTATGCAATCAGATTTGTTTCCTCTTACGTAGCCAGTTTAACCTACAGAAAAACCTCAATAACAAGACCACCCTTGGGACCCTTGAAAACTTATCTTCTTATTGAGGTGGTCTAAATACTGAGGTTGAATAAAGAGCAAAACAGTGACAATGGACTTGAACATTGTGTTCTTAAATTGCGAGTTGGCCTTATTAATGAGGTGGTCTTAAGGGGAGGTTTTATTGTACGTCATCCTCAAATTGTTCATTTCGATGCATTTTCAAGCATGATGCGTTCACCGAGTTATACAGTTAATTCGTCGAATTTTAACTTGGTATCCTTATTGAAATAAGTACATGTACGTATTTGACGGACGTTTAATTGTCGTCTGCCATCTGGCGCGACAAAAGCTTTTCGAGTTCATTAAGTAAAACTATTCATATTTACACGGACAAGCCATGAAGATAAAAGTATCGAAATAATCAAAAGGATAACCACAATTACTTTAATATTATGTGATTTAGATAAAGTGTTCCAAATATAGCCTATGTGAATACTTTATCTGTGACAACAAGGTGTTATGTGTTCTTGTTTATTGTATGTTATTTTGTGAGCAGCCGAGTGTGACCATGACAACACCCATCTATAATTTTCCACTAGGTACAATATTTTTTTATATTAATAGGAAATGTTACGTATATGTACTCAATACATTTCAACATGTTTGTTAAGCGTCATTTACAGCATGAAACTTGATGTTCGTACTAAAAAAACAAGTTTATTGCAATGAATTAAGTTGCATAAACACGAACCGATATCGTGTCGAGTCTTTCTGGTATCCCTATCTAAGTTCAAATCAAACAAGAATTATCTTGAAAAAATATGGTTGGCGCAATTCGAAGGTTAATTATTGTTGTGCAACATAAAAAAAATCCGAGATGTTACGATTCCTGATCACTCCAGATCAAAAATGGATTTCGGTAAATTCACCGAATTTCAGTGGAATTCGGTAAAGTATCGTATACCCTTTATCGAAAGGTTACCCAATCCGCGTCCAAGTTTAAAACGTTGTTCGGTTGGAGAGAAAATCATACAAATTTTATTTATTTGACAAACTTAAATTGTTTATCGTTAACACCCCTTCAGTTAACATATGTTCCACTCGAACAATTTTTAAAAAGCGATCCCGGAGGATCCCGGATCACTGATCCTGGATAACGGATTTCAGTCCCACCCGAGAAATTGCCTTGGTGGTTTACATAAGATTTGATTGGTTTACCCCTCACTGATATGCATATAGCAAAACCATGTTAGTACGGCTGCACCGAACAATAAAAGTACAATATAACGCAGCGAATATAAGCGCGTTTAAGGAACTGCTATTTATGCAAACTGGTGACAGTGATATGCCACCATAATTTGTAATTATTGGTTCAAAATGTCATAATAATAAACATATTATAAGAGAAGCAATCGGTATTTGTGTTGTTTCAGATAATTTGATGAAACTTAAGAATACCCGTTTTCGAACAATTCAACATTATTTTTCGCATAAGTACTGCGCAAAGATTTAATTTCCATTGAATTTGACTGCAGCCATTCTCTTTGAAAGCGTCGCGTTTAAATATAATTCGAAGACAAAAAAAACTGAAACGCAGCAATTTTTTAAGGATCTTGTGATGTCTGACGCAAGACCAATGCACGACACGTGCGAGTGATCTAATTGAAAACATTGTCAATTAAGATGATTGAATACTTGCTTGAAATAGACTGTTAAAAGAAGATTAAGACGACCATAAATGAGCTAATATTATCCCAAATTAATTCATATATTGTCTTAATGATGATTGAATGTTAATTATACCTAATCAAAACAAAGTTTGATTATCCCTATTTCTGTTAATTCTATAATTCAAAGCATTTTTGTATAAGTTTTTGTGGTATTGATGTCTGCATGAAAAACCTTGACTTCTTTTACATAGGAGGAAATATTGATCACATGATACTAGTTACTTAAATTCGGTCACGCAGTGTTTAAATAGTGAGACTTGTCTTAAAGTACTTGTAAAACTACTGTATAATGTTTTACAAGTACTTTAAGACAAGTCTTAAGTGAATTTCGCGAATTTGAGTTATTAAGTAACATAATAAGTGGTCAACTAGATAAGATTCGTGTTACCACTTAAATCTAGTGTAATACATCATAATTAAGGTAAAAGGTGTCAGTTCTGGGCACTTTCAAGCCTGTTTCTAGTTGCATGATGTTTATCTTACCGAAAATTTATCACGAATATTAACTAGATAGCTAGATAATTATCGTAATAATTAAGTGGTTAACACGAAACAATTCGCGAACGCTATCATGCTATCTGGTGGCAGTAATATGCCACCATACATTTGTCAATATTTTATCATCTCACAATAAGAAGGTGATACATGTATTTGTGTAAAGATAGAATCCTTAAACTTTTATCAGTAATCTGTACTTATCGACTTTGAATGTTTTTATTATTTGTCGTTCAAACGGATTCGTGGAAGTTAGCATTGATAACACGATAACAAATCTTTACATGCATTCGAGTCTAAATATTCCGACAAGAGTGACGGTCCATATTTTATCATTTTTAGTTCAACTGAGCAATTTCTGTTCGTGATGATTTGTTGTTATCCTACATCGTTCGTAGTCTTACCCTCCGTCTGTCGGTTCCACTTGCTCTCTGCATACGATGTTTTATTTTTTCAGATTCAGTTCAACCCAATGTGTGACTCGAACTCACTGCCTTCGGATCAGGAGGCAGACGCCCTACCCCCTCTATCACTTCGTCCGATTTTTTTTCAGATTCAAGTTTAACTCCATGTGGGACTCGAACTCACTGCCTTCGGACCAGGAGGCAGACCCCCCCCCCCCTCTAAGACTACGTCCGAATTTTCAGAATTGTCGAAAACATGGCCGTCAGGGGACACGGTTATCCCTCTACATTGTATATGTATAACGTGAAAACTTCAAGTCTTATTGTCAAACACTGCTAGCACGAAGCCGAAATAATTTACCACAAAATGTCATTGGGTTACCGCCTACAAATATTGTTAAAAAAGCGCCTATGGAAGGCCCAGTCATTCCCCAAAGCAATAGCCCGATTGCATACGAATATCGCAAGAATCACCATTGCGTGACCCCTACCCAGATTTATCAAATTAACGTGATTTGGCAAAAAAAAGGTCGCAAGGCTCGGAGTAACATTTCTTTCGCGACCGATACTAAAATAATTTAATTCATTTGTATTCGTCTTTATAAAACACGACACACTATCTGGAAGGCGAGACTCGTTTTGCCAGTAAAGTTATATACAGTCAAGCTTTCAGAGTAATTTGGCAGAATGTTACTAGAATTCGGTCGACTTTCTTAAACGTTATTGAAGCATCAGCGATTTGACAAAGGGCCGGTTCTGGTTTCCATATATAGCGCACGACATCATCATATCAATATTACTCAGGTGAGCGATATATGGCTTGTGGGTCATCTCATTGACAAACTATCTTATCGCGACCCTTGAAGTAATGCGATTTTTTTTTCATATTTAACTGCATATTTTATCTTATCAATATCGTCAGTCAGTACACAACATAAATTTGTTTCTGGAACTTCAACAGCACGAATACCACGTAGTATCGTAACATCGGAGGCCCGGCAGGGGTACTAAGGTGGGTATGTTAAATATCTGGTTAGGCAGATTAGCCTGATTTCGTTAGCCACAAATTCTGTAAGAAAATGCGCCTTATGACCCTAACATGCAAACTTCAATAACGCGACCATACGTGGGACTCTTATGGTCTTAATATTGAGGTGGTCTTACTATTGAGGTTGCATGGAGGGCAAAAACAATGAAAATGGACTTGAAATTTGTGTTCTTAATTTTGAGGTGGTTGTATTATTGAGGTAATCATTAAGTGAGGTTTTGCTGTATTGTTAAACGAGGTTGTTGATCAAGAGAATGTCGCTTTGGAGAGGGTACAATGTACTGCACATCAGTGTCCCTGGTTGACACAGAACTCGCCGTCCTCGAGTTTCTCTTTCCGGAGTGGTCATATTTTTGTGTTATGATTGTATCTTGACCGAATTAAATCACACGATTTGATGGTATACTTAATATGCATCTTACCAAGCAAATCATATGATTAACCAACTTATTGATGTTGTAAAGCGTAAACATTACTACAATGCATATATAAACAAACTTAAACGAGTTAAAATGCAACATCAAGAGAAGGTAAACATGCTGTTTACTGATGAACATTTTCTTGCATTGAAATCTAGCGTGACAAATATAGTACCGTTGTGTACGACAATATGATGTTATGTAATATATATGTGCACTTTTTAGTTGATGGATTATCAAGTGAAACACGCTACAGCTCAGTGAAACAGGTGGAGTGTGGTAAATACAATGTATGTAACAGCAAAACGTATATGTGGACTGAATGATTGTTTTGCTAGCGAGATGCACTTAAGCTACAAATATTAAATGCCTTAATTAACATATGTATGTACAGTACAATCTCACTTAAAGACCACCTCAATAATATGACCATAATTTTCATGTCCATTTTCACTGTTTTTCTCTTCATTCAAACTCGTTTGTTTGTTTCATCGGGTTAACGCCGTTTCTCAACGATATTTCAGTTATATAAGGCGGCCGGTTCACCTAACAAGTTTTTCCTGGACTGAAATCTAACCAGTACTAACTTACCCTTCCACAAGGAGCCGGCAACTTCTCCACATGTGGAGGAAAATCGACATTTTTGTCAATTTTTTATGGAAGGGTATGACCTGCCGCGACCGGGAATCGAATCCGGATCGCCGGGTTACAAGTCCAGCGCACTAACCACTGGACCCCGGCCGCGGCTTCATTCAGACTCGATATTAAGAGCAACCCAATAAGACCAGTTTTCAAGGGTCCCAAGGGTGGTCTTATTATCCAGGTTTTACTGTACATGTATGAGGGATGTCCCGAAATAGCGGGCAACATGATCTGGAAGAGACGCTGGAAAGTAAACGTGTTATGTTTTGTAACGCCATTTTGAGGCATCCCTCGCAAAACCTTGTAACTGTATGCATTTGTAAACAACAAATACTTCATTGTTAGATAACAGTTTTGCAGATAAAGACACGAACCGGACATGTGGACAGTTTATACATTAAAAGTACACAAAATGTTGACTGCCTTGGATTATCAATCCATGTGTCCAAACTATGAATCGTGTTTAAAAATAGAGCCCCGAGTAATGAAAATGATAGCAGTTGATTTACGCTCAAGATTATTATTTGTTTAAGAGCAAAAACAACTATATGTAAGGTATCTTAAATGTATCACGGTGTACATTTTCCCAAGACACATCAGTCGAAATTTTTACTTTAAATTGCTCGTGTTTTTAGCATTTCAATAATTAACGCACTGTTTCCATGTCAACAATACACCACCAAAAACCAGACCACCACCATCCTCATCATCGTCAACCGTTACATCATCACCATTATCAAAACATCATCTCCATCATCAGCAGAGCATCATCTCAATCAGCATCGTCATTATCACCATCATCATCGTCGTCATCGCGATTGCTTTCATATTTATTATCATGGTTGCACTACCGCGACACACTCATAGCAGTTTTGCAGAGATTAGTCCCAGACATGACATCTGAGATATTTGTACAGGTAATTCGCACTAACAATTATTTCTTGCGCCATGGTTTCATTGAGCAGAGCGCATGTTAGTAGTTTTAAGCACAGGTATACAGACTAAGTTTTATCATTCCAGTGCAATTGTAAGTAGACGGAAGAAACCTAGTGAGGTGTACACGTGTCTGGAGACGCGATTGTACATAGCTTTGCTCTTGAAAATTCATAGTGATTTGGACTTAAGAAAATTGTGATCAGTTGGTGTAAAGGAGATAATTCTGTATAACATTTTGTCTTTTTTACGACGATGCGCGGCAATTATTTTCAGGACTCATAGGCCTACACTGTTATTTTGATGAACATTTTGAAAACCCATCGTGTAAATGCATTGAGAAATGCTTAGTACTACGGAAGGGGTAGATGCCATGGGTATGCGAGGATGTCTCCTGGTAAACGAGACTCTCGTTGTAGACGACATTGATCGAGGACCAAATCCTACACAAGGCGCTGTCAGTATTCAGATTCTTAGATTTGCGTACCAGTATGGAAATCCCGTAGAAACCAGATAGAAGTGGTATTACACGTTCCTGGTAAAGTTATTGACTGTTCATGTTCCGAGAAATAGTGCAGGAGTGTTCAAGTTCGACAGATTGTCAAATGAAATTTTCCATTTTCCCGTAGGAAGAGAGATTGTATCGTCTTACATCAGCTGCTAATCTACATTATATCTTACAAGCTGTCTATGAACAGAAAGAGGTACGATGTAGTTTTAAAAATGTTAGTGAAATATATTCAGGCATTTTCCTTCGGTTTGCCAGCATTATATGATGAAACAAGAGAAACCATAACTTAAATTTATTAACTCATTTATTCATTGCCTTTTTAATATCTCTCTTGGTGCATTCCTTAAAAGAGTACGCGCGCAATCATCGTATTGTAGCTTAAGTACAACAGTAGATTTTCGAATCGACATTGTGAGCTGTGAATGAAATATTTCATCTGTTGGTTACAAATCATATTTTTCTTAATTGTTGTGCCTTTAAAATCTCTTAACCGCCAACAAATCATTTTCTTGATTCGTCGAACCATGATATTGCAAGGGAAGTAACTCTAGATAAAGAGTTTAGTTACACTATCTGGATTACCTCCCTTGTAAATGGGAAGTTACTTGTCAAAAACAGTACAATTGCTTTAGATTTTTCTCTGTAGAGTTACTGGTTGTATAGTGAGCGAGGTACAATTGCTGTTTGATTGATGTTGCTAAGGTCCCAAAGTGTTAAGGAATAATGGTCACTCCGTAAGTAGTATTGTTGTTTATTATCTGGTGTATGTGAAGTGATCCTAGATCCTGTGTAACCGTGCAAACTATTTCCTGTTTTTTTTCCAATTAGCAGCAGTGGTGTTGTCAGTTGGTAACTAACTTTGAAAATAAATGACCACGAAAAATTGACTTTAAATTTTTAATCAAATTTGTATTTGATACTAATGATTCTGCAAATTATCAGTCTCGAAAATGTCATTATATGAAAGATGCGTCAGTGTGTTCTTGAACATTTCTAGATTTACGGTAAAGTATCAAAATGGTAATATTGCTTGTTTGATGAAAAGGTATCAATCTCTTGTAGTCACTTTAATGTGTAAGTAGTTGTAAGTGTATAAGTGCCAACATTTCCATCATATTCCATGTTTGTACATAGACAGAAACAATGCTATACCTTAACGTGTAAGTAGTTGTAAGTGTATAAGTGCCAACATTTCCATCATATTTCATGTTTGTACATAGACAGAAGCAATGCTGTACCTTAATGTGTAAGTAGTTGTTAGTGTATAAGTGCCAACATTTCCATCATATTCCATGTTTGTACATAGACAGAAGCAATGCTATACCTTAATGTGTAAGTAGTTGTAAGTGTATAAGTGCCAACATTTCCATCATATTTCATGTTTGTACATAGACAGAAACAATGCTATACCTTAACGGTAAGTAGTTGTAAGTGTATAAGTGCCAACATTTCCATCATATTTCATGTTTGTACATAGACAGAAACAATGCTATACCTTAACGGTAAGTAGTTGTAAGTGTATAAGTGCCAACATTTCCATCATATTTCATGTTTGTACATAGACAGAAGCAATGCTATACCTTAATGTGTAAGTAGTTGTAAGTGTATAAGTGCCAACATTTCCATCATATTTCATGTTTGTACATAGACAGAAGCAATGCTATACCTTAACGTGTAAGTAGTTGTAAGTGTATAAGTGCCAACATTTCCATCATATTTCATGTTTGTACATAGACAGAAGCAATGCTATACCTTAACGGTAAGTAGTTGTAAGTGTATAAGTGCCAACATCTCCATCATATTTCATGTTTGTACATAGACAGAAGCAATGCTATACCTTAACGTGTAAGTAGTTGTAAGTGTATAAGTGCCAACATCTCCATCATATTTCATGTTTGTACATAGACAGAAACAATGCTATACCTTAACGTGTAAGTAGTTGTAAGTGTATAAGTGCCAACATTTCCATCATATTTCATGTTTGTACATAGACAGAAACAATGCTATACCTTAATGTGTAAGTAGTTGTAAGTGTATAAGTGCCAACATTTCCATCATATTCCATGTTTGTACATAGACAGAAGCAATGCTATACCTTAATGTGTAAGTAGTTGTAAGTGTATAAGTGCCAACATTTCCATCATATTTCATGTTTGTACATAGACAGAAGCAATGCTATACCTTAACGTGTAAGTAGTTGTAAGTGTATAAGTGCCAACATTTCCATCATATTTCATGTTTGTACATAGACAGAAGCAATGCTATACCTTAACGTGTAAGTAGTTGTAAGTGTATAAGTGCCAACATTTCCATCATATTTCATGTTTGTACATAGACAGAAGCAATGCTATACCTTAACGGTAAGTAGTTGTAAGTGTATAAGTGCCAACATCTCCATCATATTTCATGTTTGTACATAGACAGAAGCAATGCTATACCTTAACGTGTAAGTAGTTGTAAGTGTATAAGTGCCAACATCTCCATCATATTTCATGTTTGTACATAGACAGAAGCAATGCTATACCTTAACGGTAAGTAGTTGTAAGTGTATAAGTGCTAACATTTCCATCATATTTCATGTTTGTACATAGACAGAAGCAATGCTATACTTTAATGTGTAAGTAGTTGTAGGTGTATAAGTGCTAACATTTCCATCATATTTCATGTTTGTACATAGACAGAAACAATGCTATACCTTAATGTGTAAGTAGTTGTAAGTGTATAAGTGCCAACATTTCCATCATATTTCATGTTTGTACATAGACAGAAACAATGCTATACCTTAATGTGTAAGTAGTTGTAAGTGTATAAGTGCCAACATTTCCATCATATTTCATGTTTGTACATAGACAGAAACAATGCTATACCTTAATGTGCAAGTAGTTGTAAGTGTATAAGTGCCAACATTTCCATCATATTTCATGTTTGTACATAGACAGAAGCAATGCTATACCTTAACGTGTAAGTAGTTGTAAGTGTATAAGTGCCAACATTTCCATCATATTTCATGTTTGTACATAGACAGAAACAATGCTATACCTTAATGTGTAAGTAGTTGTAAGTGTATAAGTGCCAACATTTCCATCATATTTCATGTTTGTACATAGACAGAAACAATGCTTTACTTTAATGTGCAAGTAGTTGTAAGTGTATGAGTGCCAACATTTCCATCATATTTCATGTTTGTACATAGACAGAAGCAATGCTATACCTTAATGTGTAAGTAGTTGTAAGTGTATAAGTGCTAACATTTCCATCATATTTCATGTTTGTACATAGACAGAAGCAATGCTATACCTTAATGTGTAAGTAGTTGTAAGTGTATAAGTGCCAACATTTCCATCATATTTCATGTTTGTACATAGACAGAAACAATGCTATACCTTAATGTGTAAGTAGTTGTAAGTGTATAAGTGCCAACATCTCCATCATATTTCATGTTTGTACATAGACAGAAGCAATGCTATACCTTAACGTGTAAGTAGTTGTAAGTGTATAAGTGCCAACATTTCCATCATATTTCATGTTTGTACATAGACAGAAGCAATGCTTTACTTTAATGTGTAAGTAGTTGAAGTGTATAAGTGCCAACATTTCCATCATATTTCATGTTTGTACATAGACAGAAGCAATGCTATACCTTAATGTGTAAGTAGTTGTAAGTGTATAAGTGCCAACATTTCCATCATATTTCATGTTTGTACATAGACAGAAGCAATGCTATACCTTAACGTGTAAGTAGTTGTAAGTGTATAAGTGCCAACATCTCCATCATATTTCATGTTTGTACATAGACAGAAGCAATGCTATACCTTAACGTGTAAGTAGTTGTAAGTGTATAAGTGCCAACATTTCCATCATATTTCATGTTTGTACATAGACAGAAGCAATGCTATACCTTAACGTGTAAGTAGTTGTAAGTGTATAAGTGCCAACATTTCCATCATATTCCATGTTTGTACACAGACAGAAGCAATGCTTTACTTTAATGTGTAAGTAGTTGCAAGTGTATAAGTGCCAACATTTCCATCATATTCCATGTTTGTACATAGACAGAAGCAATGCTATACCTTAACGGTAAGTAGTTGTAAGTGTATAAGTGCTAACATCTCCATCATATTTCATGTTTGTACATAGACAGAAGCAATGCTATACCTTAACGGTAAGTAGTTGTAAGTGTATAAGTGCTAACATTTCCATCATATTTCATGTTTGTACATAGACAGAAGCAATGCTATACTTTAATGTGTAAGTAGTTGTAAGTGTATAAGTGCTAACATTTCCATCATATTTCATGTTTGTACATAGACAGAAGCAATGCTATACCTTAATGTGTAAGTAGTTGTTAGTGTATAAGTGCCAACATTTCCATCATATTTCATGTTTGTACATAGACAGAAACAATGCTATACCTTAATGTGTAAGTAGTTGTAAGTGTATAAGTACCAACATTTCCATCATATTTCATGTTTGTACATAGACAGAAGCAATGCTATACTTTAATGTGTAAGTAGTTGTAAGTGTATAAGTGCTAACATTTCCATCATATTTCATGTTTGTACATAGACAGAAACAATGCTATACCTTAACGTGTAAGTAGTTGTAAGTGTATAAGTGCTAACATTTCCATCATATTCCATGTTTGTACATAGACAGAAGCAATGCTATACTTTAATGTGTAAGTAGTTGTAAGTGTATAAGTGCCAACATTTCCATCATATTTCATGTTTGTACATAGACAGAAGCAATGCTATACCTTAATGTGTAAGTAGTTGTAAGTGTATAAGTGCCAACATTTCCATCATATTTCATGTTTGTACATAGACAGAAACAATGCTATACCTTAATGTGTAAGTAGTTGTAAGTGTATAAGTGCTAACATTTCCATCATATTTCATGTTTGTACATAGACAGAAACAATGCTGTACCTTAATGTGTAAGTAGTTGTTAGTGTATAAGTGCCAACATTTCCATCATATTTCATGTTTGTACATAGACAGAAGCAATGCTATACCTTAATGTGTAAGTAGTTGTTAGTGTATAAGTGCCAACATTTCCATCATATTTCATGTTTGTACATAGACAGAAGCAATGCTATACCTTAACGGTAAGTAGTTGTAAGTGTATAAGTGCCAACATTTCCATCATATTTCATGTTTGTACATAGACAGAAGCAATGCTATACCTTAACGTGTAAGTAGTTGTAAGTGTATAAGTGCCAACATTTCCATCATATTTCATGTTTGTACATAGACAGAAGCAATGCTATACCTTAATGTGTAAGTAGTTGTTAGTGTATAAGTGCCAACATTTCCATCATATTTCATGTTTGTACATAGACAGAAACAATGCTATACCTTAATGTGTAAGTAGTTGTAAGTGTATAAGTGCCAACATTTCCATCATATTTCATGTTTGTACATAGACAGAAACAATGCTATACCTTAATGTGTAAGTAGTTGTAAGTGTATAAGTGCCAACATTTCCATCATATTTCATGTTTGTACATAGACAGAAACAATGCTATACCTTAACGTGTAAGTAGTTGCAAGTGTATAAGTGCCAACATTTCCATCATATTTCATGTTTGTACATAGACAGAAGCAATGCTGTACTTTAATGTGTAAGTAGTTGTAAGTGTATAAGTGCTAACATTTCCATCATATTCCATGTTTGTACATAGACAGAAGCAATGCTATACCTTAATGTGTAAGTAGTTGTAAGTGTATAAGTGCTAACATTTCCATCATATTCCATGTTTGTACATAGACAGAAGCAATGCTGTACTTTAATGTGTAAGTAGTTGTAGGTGTATAAGTGCTAACATTTCCATCATATTCCATGTTTGTACATAGACAGAAGCAATGCTGTACTTTAATGTGCAAGTAGTTGTAAGTGTATAAGTGCTAACATTTCCATCATATTCCATGTTTGTACATAGACAGAAGCAATGCTGTACTTTAATGTGTAAGTAGTTGTAGGTGTATAAGTGCTAACATTTCCATCATATTCCATGTTTGTACATAGACAGAAGCAATGCTATACCTTAATGTGCAAGTAGTTGTAAGTGTATAAGTGCTAACATTTCCATCATATTCCATGTTTGTACATAGACAGAAGCAATGCTATACCTTAATGTGTAAGTAGTTGTAAGTGTATAAGTGCCAACATTTCCATCATATTTCATGTTTGTACATAGACAGAAGCAATGCTGTACTTTAATGTGCAAGTAGTTGTAAGTGTATAAGTGCTAACATTTACATCATATTCCATGTTTGTACATAGACAGAAGCAATGCTATACCTTAATGTGTAAGTAGTTGTAAGTGTATAAGTGCCAACATTTCCATCATATTCCATGTTTGTACATAGACAGAAGCAATGCTGTACTTTAATGTGCAAGTAGTTGTAAGTGTATAAGTGCTAACATTTCCATCATATTCCATGTTTGTACATAGACAGAAGCAATGCTGTACTTTAATGTGCAAGTAGTTGTAAGTGTATAAGTGCCAACATTTCCATCATATTTCATGTTTGTACATAGACAGAAGCAATGCTATACCTTAATGTGTAAGTAGTTGTAAGTGTATAAGTGCCAACATTTCCATCATATTTCATGTTTGTACATAGACAGAAGCAATGCTATACCTTAACGGTAAGTAGTTGTAAGTGTATAAGTGCTAACATTTTCATCATATTTCATGTTTGTACATAGACAGAAGCAATGCTATACCTTAACGGTAAGTAGTTGTAAGTGTATAAGTGCCAACATTTCCATCATATTTCATGTTTGTACATAGACAGAAGCAATGCTATACCTTAACGTGTAAGTAGTTGTAAGTGTATAAGTGCTAACATTTCCATCATATTTCATGTTTGTACATAGACAGAAACAATGCTGTACCTTAATGTGTAAGTAGTTGTAAGTGTATAAGTGCCAACATTTCCATCATATTTCATGTTTGTACATAGACAGAAGCAATGCTATACCTTAACGGTAAGTAGTTGTAAGTGTATAAGTGCCAACATTTCCATCATATTTCATGTTTGTACATAGACAGAAGCAATGCTATACCTTAACGGTAAGTAGTTGTAAGTGTATAAGTGCCAACATTTCCATCATATTTCATGTTTGTACATAGACAGAAGCAATGCTATACCTTAATGTGTAAGTAGTTGTAAGTGTATAAGTGCCAACATTTCCATCATATTCCATGTTTGTACATAGACAGAAGCAATGCTATACCTTAATGTGTAAGTAGTTGTAAGTGTATAAGTGCTAACATTTCCATCATATTTCATGTTTGTACATAGACAGAAGCAATGCTGTACTTTAATGTGTAAGTAGTTGTAGGTGTATAAGTGCCAACATTTCCATCATATTTCATGTTTGTACATAGACAGAAGCAATGCTATACCTTAACGTGTAAGTAGTTGTTAGTGTATAAGTACCAACATTTCCATCATATTTCATGTTTGTACATAGACAGAAGCAATGCTATACCTTAACGTGTAAGTAGTTGTAGGTGTATAAGTGCCAACATTTCCATCATATTTCATGTTTGTACATAGACAGAAGCAATGCTATACCTTAACGTGTAAGTAGTTGTTAGTGTATAAGTACCAACATTTCCATCATATTTCATGTTTGTACATAGACAGAAGCAATGCTATACTTTAATGTGTAAGTAGTTGTTAGTGTATAAGTGCCAACATTTCCATCATATTTCATGTTTGTACATAGACAGAAGCAATGCTATACCTTAACGTGTAAGTAGTTGTTAGTGTATAAGTACCAACATTTCCATCATATTTCATGTTTGTACATAGACAGAAGCAATGCTATACTTTAATGTGTAAGTAGTTGTTAGTGTATAAGTGCCAACATTTCCATCATATTTCATGTTTGTACATAGACAGAAGCAATGCTATACCTTAATGTGTAAGTAGTTGTTAGTGTATAAGTGCCAACATTTCCATCATATTTCATGTTTGTACATAGACAGAAGCAATGCTATACCTTAATGCGGAACAGTTCTAGTAAGGCTGAGTTAAGCTGCTCATATAATTGCAACATCATTTTTCAACAGAACAAGCAACTTCTCATTGGCTAGAATCTGATGTACAGTTGAGATAACTCAACTCAAGACTTACTCTAAGGTGATTTATTCTAAGGCTGTATTGATTACTTCCCTTGCATCAAAAGATTAACCATATTTCTAGTAATCTTCTTAAATAATAACACGGACCTATATATGGTATTTAGGTCCGTGTTAATAATCAACATGTAATAAATAGTATAATAATGTAGAATTCTGAATGACCGGAACACAATAACAGACAGAATCAAACTGATATACATAAAACATGTTTCCTTTCATATAAAATACAAACTCGGATATCTACTTTATAACGCTTTTATTGCATCTAGCTTCAAATGTTTTAAAGTTGCTATAGGATTCAAAATCAATTGACTAGCCTACGTACAATGTCTAGCACTTATTCAGTCAAATTGCATCTGTGTCGCAATCATTCATGTAATCGCCCTCTAATTACATGAATTTGCCGTGCAATTCTGTTCAGATTATCTCCGTTTAATTTCGTACACGAATGTATTTCACCAATATTCAAGGGAGACGGCAGCAAAATCGAAAATGTGCCAGTTTGTGCCCAGCTGCATTGTAATAACGGTTCAAAATACGAGAAAAGTAACAATCTGATTCGACTTGCTACTATATATTTGAACCATCCACATAATTGTTATTTAATGATTTTATATCTTTCCAATTACTTTATCTGAATCCCATGGCAACTTTAAATCAGGACGGATAATAAATACTGTATACAAATAAATACATCAATGTCAGAGCATATGATTTAAAAGCGTAATGACATTGAACATTATGATACAGAAACCTAGAGCTATAATAGAATAATAAAAAATATATACAGTACATCTAAATCAAATATAAGTATGAAAATTTAAAATTTCAGTCAAATCATCTTTGTTTTTAATAATACTCAGAAATTAAAAATGTTAAGTGACTGTTATATGAAACAAAGTGGAAAAGAAAAATATCTGAATGTCAGGGACATTAAGATCATGGACTAAGCCACATTTCATAAATATCCTTTCAAGGGTTTAGTGCACAGGGATCAATTTCTAACTCTTTAGCCTATATATTCTATAGCGTAATTTTTTTCTAGCAAAATTATAGAAACATGCCCCTGTGGTTTAGAACAAAACTATTGAAATGTTCCTATATTAAAACAGAGCAATAATAGTTATGTTCCAAACCGTAACTTCGTAATTACATATCTTGCAATCTTAAATACAAAATAAACAGTTGCATAATTATGGAGAAATAGAATAGGTCACATGATGATGTTGGAATGTTGAGTAACGAACCCATGGTACGTCACAACGCTGGGGAATTTCATGTTACACAGAGTACAAAATGCTTTGAAATTTTAGTACTACATGTAGAAGAAAAAATCCAAGTGAGTCATATCCATAAAAATCCAATGGGATTTGCTGCTTAAATTTACAAATTGTCTCTATATAATGTTTTGACCCGAGGCCTTTATCAAGTAATGGAATAGATTTTCCAATCTTTTTTTCAAGAAACGACAGACAAAAGTCTGAAACACTTACATATAAATAAAACTGACATCCCAATTATGTCGCCCCATTACAAAACATTGGCTTAAGTCATGAAACATTTTCTGTATACGTACAATTTCATATTTTTTGTCAAACGATTCACAAATAAAAAAAACAATAAATAAAAAACATGTAAAAATGAAAATAATTCAGAAATTCTACTTCAATGCTAGAGGAAACATTTTACTGCATGAGGAGAAAATATAAGCATACCGAGTCACATCTGCTTACATATAACATCCAAAAGTCATTATATTTATGTATGATTGTTTTTTTCAGGTAAATTTGTGTTGCATAATGTTGTAAACATGTATATATCATAGAGGCTCACATGGAAGACTGGGCTCGCTCAACTTTGTTGCCTCTTTTAATAAAGTTGTTAATACTATTATTATTTAAATGTGATTCGCAATATGGTACAGAATTGTCAGTGATGGACTCCCAGACAAATACAGTACATATACCTTCATACAATATATGGCAATACTATCATCAGAAAAATATCTGTAAATGCTATTTTCTCCAAAAAATAATAATGTATAAGTGGGTAATATCGCTTGTTGAAAAGTTTGCAAATCGCCGATTCCAGTTGTTTTGCATGCAGAAATGTTTGCGAATTGCCGAAGTCACTGTGTTCATAATATCTACATCGTAAAATTGCTTTTGATAATTGACTCTGGGGGAAATGTTTGCGAATTTTGTGCATTGGCGAAATTTAACCACGCCAATTTTACCACTTATACAGTTAGTTTAATTTACAGTTTCAGTCAACATTGTTAGACAATACAGATTTAGACAGTCATACATGCCATATCTCACGCCGTGAGACCTTTCCTCACGTATTTTCATGCCTCCTCACGGTCTAACGCCGTTAGATTAAAACCTCACGTAAATTTGAACCTCCAAGAAAAAAAGAAAATATCACTGATCGTGCGAAATTTTGTATCTCGGACATGCTATGATTCTTCGATACTACCCGAAAATGCCGATTTAAGGTGACACTTTGTTGATTGGCTTTGATCAGCTGTTGATTTGCGTGTTTTTAAACACCTCAGACAGTACGTTAATTGTTTGTTAAAGCGGTGATTTAACTTTAATCATTTTATTGACAGGAAAGGTGTTAATCTGCTTGTTTTAATGCAGGGTTTTCCCTGACGCACAAATTTATGCGTTTTGACGTACTTTTTGGCTAAATAAAAAACCTGCAAAAATTCTTACTTTGATCCGTAATTTAGCCTACATGTATATCCATCACGTGTATCCCATGAATCAAAGAATCAAAAAAGCAATGTTCACACAATAAAAGCATAACTGTTACTATAGAATATTAAATTTATTGGTATTAAAAACTTCAAAACTCGGTGAACTGAGGCAAATGATAAAGGTCACGTAGGCACATGTAAGACAGGCAATACTGCTAGCTGTGACGTAATACTGTACTCTATGTGACGTAAAACCGTCAGGCAGATCAAAGGGTTTAGTTTGGAAGATATTTTAGGCTGGCAAGTGGAAGTTTCGACACATCGGCTTTGATCAAAGGTTAGAAAACTGCTATTGGATACCGTACTTATTCTAATAGATGCACATAAGACTTAAAAAATATGTGATTTTTCTACCTTTCTTAAACACCCACTCCTCTCAAAATATTCGGTAGATGTTATAATGTATACAATATTTGCATACCAGTATGACTTGCCTTTGAGTATCATATCTGGTCACTTGTATAAATGACCCCCAAATTTTACACATGACCCCAAATGAAGCCCACTGTGGCCCCTAAAAGCCAATTCAAGGGAAACCCTGTTTAATGCTAATTGATGAAGGAATTTACGCGACAAAGTAACACTGTAATTACGCATGAAAACAGTTGGGTGGGGTAATGTTAATGAGTGTTGGTGTATTAAGCGCCCCAAAAAATCGCGATTTACAGTCTCACTTATTTTTCCCAAATCTCACTTAAAAACAGCCCTGCTGAGGAAAATCTCACTTATTGACCATCTGAAAATATGGCATGTATGGACAGTGATAAGTTTTCTGTTAATCATCACTGGTATAAATCAGTCTGTAGATCTGTCATAGCTTGTGTAAGTCGTTTCATCTTGTCTTCCATGGCTTTCTTCGAAGCTTGATTTTCAGATAACAGTTCTCTCATTTCCTCCTCTACTTCGGCAATCTGTCGGTGAAAATGTAGACTAATGACAATCAGGCTCAAAAAACATTCAATAAATGCTAGACACATTAAGCCACCATATTTTCTAATTAATTAACAATAAATCAAGTTATATCTTTGTCAACAATGGTTTCCGTCTCTCAAGATTTATCGTGAAGGCAATTTTCTTTTCAAACAGCTGATGCAAATAATAAGATGACTTGCCTCTGTTAGCACATTACAAAATACAGAGTTCAAGAACCTAATTTATTAACACGATTTCGGATTATTGTACACCAGACGAACATTGAGACCAAAATTACTTATTAATTTCACACATACTTCACACTGTGAGGCCTAAATTAAAATTATGTTTCTTTCTCTCTGGTGACAGACTTACTCTGAGATATGCTTGATCAATTTCCTGTTGTTTATCTTGTTCTAATTGGGCCATCTGATCCTGATAAGCGTGTACCTTGTCCTCTAACTGTCGGCAGAATGCATCATCAGCTGATTTCAAACGATCAATTGCCAAACTGATAAAACAAAAGATGAGACTTTGTAATCTTTTATGTTGAAGTTTGTCCATGCAATGTAACAGAAGTGGAACAATATTACACAAAATATTATGAATGCAAGATCCATTCTAAGTGTACTCATTTAATTATAATCTAATTAGGAGTATTTCATTTCAAAACTTTTGAGTCAAGACAAAAGGATAGCATAGGGATATCCTTAAACATTTTATGGCATAGCAAACTTTTAGTGGGTTGGTAGGTAGGTTATTTTTTTACGGTCACACTAGTGTAAACTATTGATACGCTGCACAAGATTCCCCTCAGACCCCTCAAATTATTTTTTAGTAGGGGCCATTTTCATGGGTAGGTAGGGTTATGCCACACGCACAATTTTTTAATAGTGGCCTAAGCAAAGGGTGAAAGCGAAACTAATCTATCTGATTCATTCTTGATACAGTAAAACCTCACTTAACTTGTACCACCTCAATAATAGTACCTACTCAAAATTAAGAACACAATTTTCAAGTCCATTTTCACTGTTTTGCTCTTAATCCTATCTCAATATTGAGCCCATCTCAATAATAAGACCAGGTTTCAAGGATTCCAAATGTGGTTGCATTATTGAGGTTTTACTATAAGCAGTTAGATTAATTTCACTTTTACCCATCCATCTAAATGGTGGAAAAACTTGCGTCCAACAATTATGTCAGATTGTTCTTGACATTCCATCCATGTTGATTACATTACCATATGGCCTAGTCTGTGCAGTCTGTTGCCAGACGTCTGGTACAAGTTAATTGGTTTAGTTCAGCTGTGGGGATACATAGGACTTTAGACTAAAGACGATTTTTGACACTCCAAATGAATCTGGGAAATGGACTTTTTAGCCAAATTTTTAAAAGATCCCGAAAGTAGGGAATTGACATCTCTCACTGTGTGGAAGCATGAAAGAATGAAACAGTCTTAATTCCCCATGGTCAGCCTGTCACCCACCTCTCCCCTGGGGCAAATATTGATAGAAGCATTACATATGTCACTATCAAACCCTGCTCCACACAGAGCAGAAACTCATGACCTTCCAATCAGGATTCCGGCTCTCTACCACTCCATCACAGAAACTCCCTAATGCAATGTTCTACCTTACGGATATGGTAATGTTGAAATGTTGGTTTCTGGCAACACATACATCTGACTGATTTTAATGATAAACATTTCGTTTCTGGCAAAGAAGCACAGAAAACTGACATTTCAATTTCATGAAATCACAAACAACATAAGTACCATGCAAAATGCATTATAATTCAAAGTTTGCAAGTTCAAATAATGCAAATCTGTTGCCTAGAAACCATTAAATATCAATAAGAAAATCAGAATGCTATACTTTGCCATTTTTGTAAGAAAATGCAAACTTCAGCACCGATCTTTACTGGTAGGAAATGGAGGAACATGCAACAATATCATCTTAACATTAATACTCGGAGTAACAATATTTGAGAAAATATAGAATAATGGCAATAATGTTCCCCATTCATCTACAATTGCTTTCATCCGAAACTGGAAATGGAAATTGTTTCATAGGATTACAGGATTGTTCAATCTCCATAGGAAATAATTAAACAAAAACTGTAACTAAAGATTATTGCTTAAGATTTCAAGGACAGAAAATACAAAGAAACAATGTTTTGATTAAAAATGTAGAAATTACAGATAACAGATAATAGATAAAATAAACTAATTTATTGAAATTTCCATTAAAACAAATCCCAAGAAGTAAGGCAAAATGGTAATATCGTTCTTTTATGATAAATATTAATATTTTAATTATTTCTTTCATTTCCCTTTCTAAGAGAAGTTTCAAAGCAGGACGACACATATACAGTAAAACCTCAATCTTATACCACCCCAATGTTAAGACCACTTCAATATCAAGACCACCTCAATATCAAGACCACCTCAAAATTAAGACCACCTCATAATTAAGAACACAATTTCAAGTCCATTTTCACTTTTTTACTGTTTCTTCAACCTCCTTATAAGACCACCTAAATAGTAAGACCAGTGGATCTCAATGGTGGTCTCATTATTGAGGTTTTACTGTAGAAGTCAGAAGCATCAAATGCAATGTTAAACATTTGTGTGGATGCGAGCGCTGATGCAAACCATGATCAAGCTACTACAATAGAACTTCATCTTTCAAAAACAGATGAAAAAACAATTGGTAAGATGCTCGACCACTGCTGTATTCAGAATGGTGTCATCATGAAGCAAAAGTTGTGAATGTTCGGTCAGTGCTCTTGGAATAGAACACCCGAGGTTATTGGTTTGAATCCAACAATGACTGAAATTCATTCAGAAATAGCACAATTCCTGAATTAGGTATGAGCACTGATTAAGCCCCAGTCCCACTGTCATGACTTTGGGCACGAATGCCGGCGAGTAGGGAAGAATGAAAAAATCGTAGTGGTTCGTCATGTACTGACCCTAGAGAGAGTTCCATTTCAAATCTGTTGTGGCGAATAGAGAACTGCCCCGAATCACCAGGACTCCCAACAAGAACCCTGTAAGAATTATGAGGAATGTCCACGATTTCTACATTTGTACCCATTCGCCACTCAAAGTCGTGATGGTGGCACTTAGGCTTTAGTAACCAAGAAAGCAGTCATTATGAGTGTATTAACTTCTTTCAAGAACGACGTTTAAACTACAAATGTTCGAAACACCTACATGACCATATATGAATAACATGCTATTATATGCCTTACTTTGCCGCCTCCAATGCTTTGTCACGTTCTTGTGTCAGCTTCTTTTCCTTTGATTCCCAGGAATCTTTCATTTCCCTCACCTGTTTCTCTAGCTGACCAATCAATTGCGACTTCTCCTTCCAACGATTGTTTAATACGCTGAAAATGAAATCAATCACATGTACACCTAGCAATATTCAAAATGGTTTAATGCTGACATCAGAAATGAAAGAATTAAAAACTTTTTCTTTAAAAGAAATGGACGCTTCCTCGACTAAACCTGTAAGAGTGACAGTGGTTATGATGTCCAATATTGATAAGGGTTACATATTCTCTCTACTTTCTTAGAAGTGTCTTTGGTCCCTTAATTTTCATTTTTAGAATTAAATGAACATGAAACTGTTTATATGTATAGCAAAATATTCTTCTTTTTTTTCCACCAGAAGATTTTTTAAGAATTAATGTACATTTAAGTAAAGCGCTTGACACAAAGTCATTTTGTAGTTTACTTTTGCATTAAAAAATTCTGTTCCCAATTCTTGAATCGCAAAAAAGTAGACGTTGTTTGATCTTTTGGTATGAAATGGAACTAGAAAAATATCAAATTAGCAAATGTCAAAGCCATAAAATGGTTGTTTGATCACTAATACTGGTTTTGTTGTGGAACAGCTGAATTATTTGTTTTCTTACAGAAAACATGGAAATAGCTGATAAGAACTTACAACACGACTGTTGATATTTTCTCCTCGAGCTGTCATTTTGATGCAGAAGTCTAGCACATTAAAAAAACATTTCTATGTATTTGTAAATGATAAAGTTATCACAAGTAAACAGACCAATGAATATATGAATATATTAATTACTAAGATGAATATAGGACCATATGTCATACTTTATGGAGATATTTTATACTGAACAAAACCTTATCACATGGTAGATTTACAATATTACAACAATTCAGCATGTAAATTTTGTATTATTGCATTGAGTATAAATTGTTCTCCTCATATTAAAAGAGAACATAAGTTGTTACAGGGAATGTCACAAGCACAAAACAATGCCTCCCCATACAGACCCCAGGAAAACAACAGTCTACAAAACATAAGGCACTGAGGAGGTACAAGGGTAAACATGTCTGGGAATAAGGACACAAGACAACATCCATAATGGTACTGTATGATGGGAATGATTAAAATTGCACAGGCGTGATAATCCAAACTTTCTAAATCAGCTGAAAATTCGGCAAGGGGTCCAGGGGGTCGCTGAAGCTCCTTGTTTTTAAGCATCTAAGATGGCTTAAATTGTATCAAAAATGGCCCTTGCGAGCATCAAATCCATCCGCAGATTCACAGAAATCTGCGGAAAATTCTCATGCCTGATTGTATTTATCAATAACCAGAAATTAGGTAAAATTGTGTTCAGTCAGTGTTGAATGTTTTTTGTGACCATCCACACAATGGGATATAGCTTGTCTAGAAGCGTACCTGTGTGCCTTTCTAGAATCATCCAATTCTTTCTGAACGTCTGACAACTGAAGCTTCAAATCCTGTTTCCTCTCACGTAATCTTTCTAGCATTTCCTTAAAAAACAAACAACAATAAAAATAAACAAGAAATATCTTTAAAAAAGATGGTTGGCTCAATTTGAAGGTTGTGCAACATAAAAATGCCGAGATGTTATGATTGCTGGTCACTCCATATCCAAAATGGATTTCGGTAAATTCACCGAAATTCAGGATTTTGGTAAGGTAACGTACCCTTTATCGGAAGGTAAACCAATCCTCGTCAAGGTTACAAACATTGTTCTGTTGAAGAGAAATTGCCTTGGTGGTTAACATAAGATTTGATTGGTTTACACAACACTGATAATCAAGTAGCAAAACCATGTTAGTACAGCTGTGCCAAAAAACATTTTCTCTCAAAGTGATAGAAAGAAAAATTTGTTCTTAGCTTCCCTGAAGGCAAAAACATCAGATGCTCTTAACAGTTTGAAACACTCAAATATGCACTCCTATGTAATTACATGTAACTACATTTAGCAAAATTGTCAGATATGAATACAAGGTTAGGAAAAACTAGTAACGCGAAAATGTTATATTTGACAGAATTTTTATTAGAATTCCATTTGAATTGTACTTTACAGTTTGAAATTCTTCTCAACTTATAAGAATGTTCAAGCATCATTGGATGGTTTTAACTTAATTTTTCATTAGGTTGCATTACACAACTTTAACACTTCTAGAGATTCTACTTTTTTCGACATGATCGAGATTCTTAAAGATATATCTGGCTCATCGAAACATGAAATGTTTGAAAGGGCTTCATCCAATATTGTTGTTACAGTGGCTAAAACATCTCTTATAAGAACCATTGGAATGTATAACCGATTGAAAATATATTTTTTTACCATCTTATATACTTGATTTTTTAAATTTTATGATGTACAAACATCTTTCTTCAACAAATACGGATCAATACATTATGAGTTCATTCTTTGTTAATGCATGTTTATTGATGTTTTAACTTTAGGAAATATATTTTTCACGTTTGTTTAGGTAAACAAATGAACAAAAATTTAGCATAATATATCTTTAAATATTAGATTCAGAAATTTAAATACAGAAATAAATCTTTGATCATTTTGTCCATGAACGAATTTTGTCAATGATTACAAAACTAAAAGAAACATGTAAATGCTTTTAATACTGATAATACTTATGGACAAGTTTATTGGAGCTATAAATTTAAACCAGATGTATCCATAGGACATGGATTTCCTTGCAATGGGCTTATAAGTCGAAAAAGGGCCATAACTCCTCCAAAAAATGGCGAATTGAAACTAAAATCAACCTTGACCTGTCTTTTTTTATGTGCCATATATGAATTGAATCCATTCATCCTTTCAAGAATTATTGATTGAACACCAATTTGTTTGCATGGACAGATAGATGGACAGAAATAACACTTAATGCTCCTTCGTCATTCTATGGCAGGGTGATACAAACGAAAGATTGCTGGTAAATATATCAAGATCTGGTAAATGTATGAAAATCAAACAAAGAGTAAAGATCTGGTAATTTAACAGTATGTACAATCTGGTAAATATATTTCAAAATCTGGTTAATATATTTCAAAATCAGGTAAGTATATTTCAAAATCTGGTTAATATATTTCAAAATCAGGTAAATATATTTCAAAATCTGGTATTTACATAAGATTACCATATTAAAATGTAATAAAATAATCATTGGAGTTGACGAACAACAGACAAGCACCACACCTTCACAAAATAGAAAACAGTTTGTTTTTTCACGAGTTCACATGTAACACTCCTTCCAGCCATATACAATACTTAATACAGAATTCCATCTTATTGTCACACTAAATGACTCGCGTAATCCAGGCACACATCTTACATTCAGAAGGCAGGCTAATTACTTTTTAAGAACATTATAATTTAAAATTTTGTATGTTACACAAATATTTCAGAGCATTATTCCTGTCAGATGAGCAATTGAGAGGCTTTATTCCATACTTATATGTCAAATCTATGGTTTCCATGACAAACCCTTACTAATGAGATTATATTCATAGGCAGATCAACAATGTACATAAGGAAATACACTGCCCTGCAAAAGTTCCTTCACACTTCGACAATTCCCATTGCAATTAATGTATTTTCATATTTGTGTCACATGCAATGAATTGAAAATACTTTTTAACACAGCAATAATAGAAGTATTTATAAATTTGTACTGAAACAAATTATCTTATTTTCTGTGTCAGACCAATCAGTATCACACATATTAGTTTCGGATACAGGCCGATCGATGCTGCTGCCGAGATTCGCAAATTGTTAATTCTTAACTATCCATCACAGAAGAGGGATGAATAATTTTACTTCATGGTCATACATGTTTTATTTGAAACTCTGTAAGAAAAAGTAACAAAATATTCAAAATATTCAAGTGTGAAGGAAGTTTTGGAGGGCAGTGTATACTCTTGTAACAGCATTATATAGTATTCTGGCAAATAAGTAATTCTTGAGAATGCTTTGACCTAGAATACTGTATGCAGTATATCAGTGTTACATGATCACAAACCCTTTTAAGCCAGCTTGATTAGCTCAGTAGATAGAGCACTGAGCGGTCACCTTTGAGGTCTGGGAGTTATTGTCACACCATGGCAACCAGAAATATACATGACAGACAAACACTAACCTGTGAATCCTGGCTGTTAGATCTTTCCTCTCCCAGCTGATCTTCAAGACTTTGTTGTATTTTTAGGTTTTCTTGTCGACATTTCTTTATCTCCACATCTCTCTCCTCCACGCCCTGGTATTGCAAATGTTATATCTTACACAAAATATAGATACAATACACCTGAAGCGACCACCAGGATATATTAGCAACACATTACAATACATTGTATGCACCACAATATATTGCTTCATGATCATAAGATAAGACTGTAGATATCTATTCATTTGCTATTATTCAAATCGAAACTTTTAACAATGTGTTGGAAAAATAAAAATGCTTGAGCTAAAATAATACATTTAACATCTTTTTACTGTTTGACTAGTAATTAAAAATGAGATTTTCATGACTAGATAATTTCAACATATTTTGAGTTTGAAGTCAGTAACTTTCAAGCAGAGAGCAGAAATACATATGAGCGCTGCGGTTGGATTTACAACCTCTTCTGTAAGTGATGTCATTTCAAGGAAACGCAACATGTGATGTCACTATTTGCAAGCAGGAAACAATATTAACAAATACGAGGGGTGATAAAAAAATACGTGGACTTTTATTATAACTTTTGAATGCATAATTGTATTACATCTGATGTAAATTTCGGACGCCATTTCCGCTCAGGTGAAACAAACTGCTTGTTTGAGTAGTACCACTCACCACGTAACAGAGTTTTTTTCATGGCGTCATCAGACTCTTTAGAAAGGCGGGCCGTCATTAAGTTTTGTGTTAATCGTCGATTAACACCGACTCATACTCTAGAAATGCGCAAAACGGAGATGAAAGAAAACACATGTCGCTAACTGGTTTTAAGTGGCATAAACGTTTTAGAGAGGGTCTGCAAACACTTTCTGACGACAAGGGAAGAGGACGACGACCAAATATTTGGCTGCAACTGGTGACGTCAATTCAAAACTTCGCCGTATTTACCGGACCTGGCCCCAATGGATTTCGCTATATTCCCCGAGGTATTTATTTTTACAACAAAGAAAAACATCCGCGCATTGTTCACTTTTATACCAGCGCTGATATATATTTAAGTTTTACGTAAAAAATAATAAAGCATGCATCGTATGTGTGATAATGGTAGATTCAGTTTGACATTGACGCTGAAAAACGCCGCAGTGAACCTTGGCGTGCTCCGCGGTTGTGTTTATCACTGTTTTGAAGTGGCTGTATTTCTGTTGTGTGTATTCAAATTCAGTGAAACTTGTTAAACAGGTTTCATATACAGTAGAATTCCGCTTTACGACCACGCCGAAAATACGACCACGCCGCTAATACGACCATTGTTTTAAAGTCCCAACTGTTTTTATTATATATTGTATTGGTCATTAATACCAGTAAACCGACCACCCCGCTATTCCACTAAAACGACCATCATATCCTGTCACTAATAAGCGATTTACACTGTTTTATTATCCGCTAAACAGACCACAGCATTTATCCCTGTCTGGCGCCTCTGGCTATTACAACTTAATTTTATCCCGCCGCGTACCTCCAGAAGTTTATCTACACGCGCGTGTCGCTTTGGTAGTTTGTTGATTACGTCATTAACAGTACATTGTGTACAATGTTCCAGACATGGGGTGTGAAATAATTCCAAATATTGTATGAAACCTTAATTGGTTAACAAAAGGATGTAATTGACAGGTAAGAATAAATAAACGTAATCTATTGAGGTAACATCATTTGATGGGACCGCCGATTGTAATTTTGAGAACTTACGGACCAAACTGCAGACTAATTTGCACGACATGTACAGTATGTTTTTACACATTTGGGTTTTGTCATTGTCTTCAGTAATTATGATGATCTGCACCTGGGCAATTAATTCGCGAGTAAATCAATATTGTTTTGATTGGTTGATTCTCATTCATCTAATTCTTCTGCACAAGATAAAAAATAAAAAGTGTCATTAATTTACCAATCTCGTTTCTGTTAAGACTGATTAATTTATAAGCCTGAAATAATTCTTACTTTCCAACTGATTGATTGTGGCTGACCATTCAGTTTAATTTTTTTTGCAAGATATATGAAATGACTCATTTAAAATGTTGTTTTTAATGTTTTTATTATTGTTTTTTTTTCAGGTGCAGACCATCCTTAAACGGAAAGCTGAATTCATGGAGGGTTATGTGATGAACATTTTGTGTTGTACATGTATATAAAAATGCTATAAATGTTTTCTGTTTCAATAATAGTTTACAAATATGATGCAAATACATTTTAGAAATATGCAAGTCTTTTTTTATTTTCTCTCATTTTGTTTATCTTACATATTTACTGTACATAAAGCAGAAGAAAGTATGGATAGGATAACACTAGAATATTGTCTTTTATGACAGATAGGTCTGCAAAGTCATTTCACTATTAAGACCACTCCGCTATTAAGACCATTTAGCAAAAGTACGGAAGGTGGTCTTAATAGCGGAATTCTACTGTAGTTTGAACTGTGTTATATGTAAGTATGAAATACATTGTATGTGTATCTTGGAAGCTATAAGAAAAGTCCACATATTTTTTTATCACCCCTCGTATGGTCACTTTGTTTTCATATTGCCACATGCCACTCATATGATCATTTCATATCATGGTACAAAACAGTTTGGCTGCATAATGCAATACACTGATGTACCAAAGCAATCAACAAATAGACTAATTCCAATAAGAGTATGTGACCAAATAGACTAATTCCAATAAGAGTATGTGACCTACTAACTAAACTAAAAGTTTAAAAGTCTAAAAATTCAACAATAATAATGACCTAGCATTTAGCGGAGTTTGTGCTCAAGGTAAGTAAACTACCAGTAAATTGACATTAAACATTAAAACATTTCTATACAGGGAAGTCATTATAGTCATACAAAGTATATCACCAAGAACAATATATAAGGGTACTTACCTCCTTTAACTTCCTGATGGTCTCAGTTTGATCTTCCAACATTTTTGTCTTAATCTTTAATCCATCTGTCTCTCGCTGTAAATAGAAGTACTTATAAATATTAAATGAGACTTTGGAGAATGCTACCACGCAACATGTGATGTCACTATTAGCAAGCAAGAAACAATATTTACTCCATTTCATATTGCCATATGGGGCAAATATTGCTTACCAGGAAATGACGTCACTTAAAGAAGAAGTTTGGAATCGTACAGCCGCGCTCATATAGTCTGACCTCATTTATTCCACAAAATTCTATCTGAATAGTTGGTATCATCAGAAATAAATATCTAATCTTCTAACTGTGATGTAACTGTGTTCTTAAGTTATTTTGCAAATACCCATTTCTTCCACAAAGTAACTGACATCTCCCCAACATGAATCTTATTTCACATACCAGTGAAAAAGAGCTAACCTGCCATCTGGTATTCAGGGTATCTTCACTACATTATGACAATGAACTGATTTTTGACACGTGTTCATTGACTTCTTTAGAAAGTTTACTTCATTTGAATCATAAATGTTAAAGCTTACAACAATCAAACTCAACAGAAGATGAATGCAGTAGAAACTATGCAAAATAGTACTAGCTGGTTAGCGCATTTGACCAGTGCAGATAAACATCTTACAGACATATTTCAGTCAAAGTGCCATACAGGTCACATGACTTATACTGGGACCATTAAAGCTCAAGTCCTCCAAGAAGGTCAATCTGTACTCTACATTTAGTCAACATAAATAAAGCAATAGCAATCCTATTACTAAAACTAATCGAGACAAACAATCCCAAGCCTCGTATAGACCTATTTCCCTAACATCAACTGTCACAAAGTTAATGCAAAGAATGATTAAAACAAGAATATATATATGTAACTATTTGGAAGAAACTAATTTAATCTTTGATGTCCAATCTGGTTGTCGCTCATTCCATCCATGTCAAGATAATTTGGTCCGATTAGAAGCCGATAGCAGAAGTGCTCATATATAAATAATATAAATATCTAGTAGCTACATTTTTAGATCTTAGTAATGCATTTTAGAAATATTTCCTATCCTATAATTGCATTTTTTAAAACAAGAGGATGCACATGCTGAGCTGACTGTTACCAGAACTTTATCATGTGACTCATACTGTCCCAGAAACTGAGCTACATGCATCTGCCAACATTTAACAGTTTTGTTGTCGCTGATGCTGCTGATGCTGACAAGAAATGATAAAGCTATGACCGTTATCACTACTCACTTCAAGTTGTTTCTTCAAAATAGCGATTTCTGATTTCTGAGCTTCAAGTTTTGCTTGTAGGCTTCCACGATCTTGTGCCAAAGATACGCCTGAAATAAACAATGAATGTATGTCAGCATATTCATCTTATTTGCCTTTTTTTATGAAGGATACCACAACAATACCTCGACAATAAAACATGTTCATTAGTTCTGCTAAAAGTCGGTCTCAGTTGTGAGGTGGTCCGGTTATCAAGTTATAATATAGAAGAAAAAATTAAAAAACCTGGTCCCTAAAGATACAGGATCTTAATTTCCAGGTAGCCTTTAAATAAGGTTTTACTGTATATGGCTGGAACAGTAATACACTATCAGCTTGTTGACATAAAACATAATAAAACCGTAAGTACAAACATTTATTATTATCATGTTGTTTTATGGCGCATCGACAGCTTTGGTCATTTAGCGCGCAAGAAATGTGAAATTATATATATACATGTACTTGTAAATGTTAACTAGTTAGCGGACTGGTTGAAGGTCAACACAGCCAACAAGAAAAAATGTACTGTGAAAGGCGTATTTCATGGAATACAGTCCAGATTTATTAAAAATAAGTTAAAAATAAAATAAAAGACTAAGTTTCTTCATCAGAGAGCATGCTCTCACCCCCTGAGACGGAGATTCCATCACTGTCATCCTCCATGTCACTAAGACATTCAAACTTGTTTTTGAGGGGGGTTTCATAATTTTTTGTTTTACATGGTTTTTTACATGGTTTTGGTGTTGGTGATGGTGGTGAAGATTTGTGACCTGCAGGTTTTTCTTTAGGAGGTTGGGAAGTGGGTTTGTTGTTATTTTTGTTTACTGGTGCAGATTTCACCTTAGGTTGTAAGTACAAACAGGGCATAAATAAAGCCATGAGGACAGAATGACCGATTTACTACGATACAGAATGAGAAATCACTGAAGGCGAGATGTTTGTAGTTGTCGTGAATATCACAATTTCGATGTATTGCAGTGATATCCCAACAGTGTAATCCTGATGGAATAGAACGATTCTTGGAGCAATTCTGATCTTTTATATTATCACTATATTCTTACTTTCCATATGTTATTCATGCATATCAATACCATGAATACCTTAACAACAGTATGATTGGGGACCATTTTACTTTGTTGTATCATTGGATTACATGTATTATATCAGATCAGAAAGACAAACCAATATAGGGATAATTTATCAATAATAATCTTTTTCCAAAATAGCAATTAAATAATTAATTAAGGCTTAAGAGGCCATGGCAGTTTCTACTCAAACTTGATTAGCCAATAGGACAGGTATGCCCCGCTTTGGGATTATAAGTCCAAAATGGGCCATAACTCCTCATAACACTTGATGGATTGTGGCTGAAATTGTATTTTATTATCCTATGTAAGACCTGTCTGCGACATCTTTCGATTTGGAATCACGGATCAGAAAGTTTGAACATGACCATTGACCTTGCTGGGACTGATTTTGCTCTGGTGATCACCTACGACCAGTTGTGCGCTCTTTCTACGATTTGCCCGCAATGACTGGGGCTTTATTGAATGTAACCAAACTTCCGCATGCATGGACGGACAGGGATAACACTTCATGCCCCTTGGGTATACAATAAGCTCACAAGCAGAAGGGAAAAAGTTATATTCTACTGGTCGAAAGAGCCAACCCGAAATTTGGTATTTTAGAATCTTCACATTATGAGAAAGTGATCTGGAATGATGAATGTGATTTTTGCATGTTAACATAGAATATTTTCCAATTTGTTCTGTTCATTTAGATCATAAACTTAATAGTTTACTGCAATCAAAGTTAACAGATGTATCCAACAGCTTTTTAGAAACTATGTGAAAAATAAAACTTGCTGGTTAGCAGTTTGGACCAGTATAGTATCATTGTCAGGAAAATGTCCATAAATACTATAAAATAAAAGGAAATGTACATAAACACTTCCATTAGTGAAGCAAGAACTGTGACAGATGAAACGGGAATAAGAGATTTGTTATGTCAGTTTGATTATGCACAAAGAGTTCAATGTAAATACACTATGTACCTACCATGCGAAGAAATTCTATGATGTAATATTAACAACAGCAAATGTACAAACAACATAGATATGACACAAGAGAAACTTACAAACTCCAAAATTCTTATTTCCGCCACACCGAGGCATTAATTTTCATTTTTCAAGATAAAAAAATGGACCAATTTATATGCAAATATACAACTGCTTAAGTTCTGCTGAACATTTGAAGGCAAACAGATTATACTGGTATGAAACCTGACTTCCCGCCAATCAAAGCATTAAAGAGTGGGAAGCAATTTGTCAGAAGAAGGCATAAAGCCATGCAAGGCATAAAGCCATGCATAATTTTCCGTAAATGTGGAAATAAGTCAGTATCAGTTCGCTACAAACTTGTGCAGTAATTAAATAGAACAGGGGTATGATTGAATTGAAAATTCATTACATCAAGGAACATCACAAGCTAGAGTTATATCCTCCTATGATAACCTTGAATTTCGGGGATAAAACTTGGTGTGTTCAGACTATCAAACAAGAGCACCACTCATCGAGCACCACTCATCGAGCACCACTCGTCGATGTAGACGCTTGTCTGTAGGTAACTTTATCATTTGGACTTGTACTTTCTCAGACAATGAACTATACACAGTATTTAACAGTTTTTGGATGCAGACGTAGATACTGATGACAATGACTACCAAGCTCTTTGATTTTCAAAACAGACCAGCTAAAACGGCAAAGTCATGCATCAATTCTCATTGTTTATTTGTATTTTTCGTATTAAGATGAATTTCCCACAATGATGTTTATTTAAATTTCCTTGGATATATTCCACTATCTAACATTTTGCTTTCCTTCATTGGCGCTACTTCTTCATCACCAATCATGCGCACGGCACTCTGACAGCTGAAAAGTGATCCTACCAAATGTCAACAAAGCAGACACAGAAATCCAGGATTGAAAACACATATTTCATATTTATCGACCCATGTTTTACGTCTTTTCTATTTGAAAGTTCTTAATTACCACATGTCATCAGTGATGAATTAAAAAAACAACTACCCATGTAAACAAGTTTATTGTGATTTTTTCAGTCAATCCTGCATCATGTCTAAACATACAAAAAGAGAATAATAGACCATATTTCGATAACGACCTACAATATAATAATTTAGGATTCAATTCCAGTCTGTTAAGTGTATTCTATGTCTGCATACAAACATACAGAATAAAGAGAATAGAAATACCAGTACTGTCAATCAAGACAAAAATTGCAATCAGAATATCTCCTCTAGTCATAATTGTCTGATGTAAATGGTGTGCAATACAGTATTATGTTGTACATTTGTCTATAAAACATTCAATCGGGCAATAAACTGATCAAGCTGGACTACAATGAAGTAAAATGAACATATTCAATCCAGCAGAGCTTCATTATTACAGACGAAAGAAATTACCATACATTGATTTGGAATTGTTCACCTGCAATACAACTAAGTAACAATCATTGTCCAGTTGGGAGCAGATTAAACACCCATTGCTTTGCCCTATGGTCAATGTCTGGTCAATATCCGACAAGGCAGACACCAAATGGACAAGCAGCAGGGATCTTAAATAAGGTACACCTACACTTGTCAACAACATAGCTTTATAAATTACATCATATTGCCATATGGTAAACCCTGCTAATGTCATTTTTAACCAGCGCGCCTAACTGCGGCTGGTTTTAGGTTTTATGGTTTTCGAACATAGCTACACGCATCAACAAGAAATAGTCGAACGATTTCAATGAGGATAAACCCAATATAAGATAACAAATCGGCACTTTGCTTAGTTTTGTACAATAAATATTTTTTACTTAGTAAATTTTTATAAAGAAAAATTCTATTGGATTTCGAAAATGTTATATTTTTTCCAATTACACCCGAACAGCTTCAAGAATAAAAGGAGTATTCACATATCCAGTATATAAACATACATAACTATAAGCAATTACCATTATTTTTTATCTAATATCTCCTAAAAATCACAACAGTTTAAGACAATTCGATAGCAAGGCATTAAAAGCAACTAGAATTTGATATCACGAAGTCACGCTGTGTGCGATAAAAGAAGTCATGCTTCAATACTGCATCAGTCACAGTAAAAGTACAAGCAGAAAACAATGCACTAGATGGAATTTCAGGACAATGACCAGTTTTCGTGTTCACTAACAGGGCTATGACCATCTTTCAAGTTCACTGACTTATTAGCAGAAAATGAAACTCTTAAGCCTAACCTGTAATAGCTTTTGACTTGATTTTTACAGCGTGGAATAGATTTGTTTTGACACTAGACTTCAGTGTGGCACTTTCAATTCCAAGCCAGACATCAAACTTTGCCCCACATCCAATGAGACATATCAGCCTCTAAGCAAGTGAGTTAATTAAATTATACTGAATAAGTACCAGACATCAGGTGGAGCTGCCGGCAAAAATAGAACGTACAGAAGCACAAGATAATAAAATCACCAACAAAAGGAAAATTAACATTCTACAAAATGTAATACATGATATTTTATGAGTCTCATAATTATAAGACATTCTATCTCTACATTGTATAACAGAATTATATTACACCTATATACCCGTTAGACAGATATTACATTCTACCGGTATGTTCTCCTTTGTAAGTTAATATAACTGTTCTATAATAGCTTTTATAGTAGTTTCTTGTCTGAACTATATTCATTATATAGGAGGCAAACGCTTTTTTCAAATTAACATTGGTAACTTCTTTGTGGGTGAACTGTATATATATATAAATCTATGTTTTAACACCCATACTGCTGCTAATGATGTCTGTGGTTTCCTGACAGATAGGATTTCTTTTATTTCTTGATTTATCTTTAATTAAAGTGAATTGTTCATTCAATCGGGATTGTAAAGAAAAGGTATACATAGTAAATTCAGAGCAGACTTTTTTATATGTTTAGTTTAATGTTGAA
Organism: Mactromeris polynyma; assembly: GCA_032209605.1. Taxonomy (NCBI): domain Eukaryota; kingdom Metazoa; phylum Mollusca; class Bivalvia; order Venerida; family Mactridae; genus Mactromeris; species Mactromeris polynyma. Next base: position 3,497,081 of record JASFXZ010000016.1, on the reverse strand, counting down.
ATAGTCTGGGTCACTCATGCATTTTACCATACAGTTTATTTATGGGCAAACATTAAGTACAGTTGTTTATCCATTTAAAACAAGAATATGGTCCCCAGTTTTTAGCAGTGGAAATAACATATGTTATAATATCTCACATGACTTTGCCTTATTAAATTTCCATATACCAGTACTCATTATGAGTCATTCCAAACAATTACCCTGACAGTGATAGTGATAGTATACTATCACATGGCTCAAAAAAGACAATTCTGGTTTCCCAAGTTCATGATGGTGGTCGCCTTTTGAAATGCATTGTAAATCAGTAACTTCTGTTGCTCGCAACTATTCCAAACGATACAAAATGACGACAACTGTAAACAAACAGTCCGTAGTATTGAAATTTTTCGGCACAGCTGTATACTAACATAGTTTTGCTATTTGCATATCAGTGTTGTTTATACCATTTAGTTCTTACGTTTACCACCGAGGCAATTTCTCTTCAACCGAACAAAGTTTGTAACCTTGACGTGGATTGGTTAAACTTTTAATATAGGGTACGTTACCTTACCGAAATCCACTGAATTTCAGTGAATTTACCGAAATCCATTTTGGATCTGGAGTGACCAGCAATCGTAACATCTCGGCATTTATGTAGCACAACAAATATTAACCTTCAAATTGTGCCAATCATCTTTTTTCAAGACATTTCTTGTTTCATTTATATTTTGTTCGTTATAATAAAATAGATATCAGATGGCTTCCCAGCGTGACAGTACATATTGTAAACATTCGAGAAAATACTAGGCTTTGCCTCGGGTGACAGTATTTCCTTCATGTTGACAATATGTACTGTCACACAGTAAGCCATCTGATATTGATATATATTTTCATGGTCATTCTAAAAGGGCATATGAATGCATGTGATGCAGGAATCTTAAGATTCAAGGTTAAACCAAAATAAAGTTTTCAAATTAATTTGTTTTATATTCTATTTATGCAAATAATGACAAAACTTGAGCCTTTCACAAGTGTAAATAATGTAAATAATTTGGAAGAACTATTTTAACATGACGGGATGAAGAACATTGGCACTCGGCCCAATGACGTCACGTTTAATTTCCAAGCACTTTAAATGCAATAATATGACAAAACCTACTGAAAAAAGCTTGAAATAAGAAAAAAACTGGTTGGTTTCGGTGAAAGATTGAAAATAATTGAAACAAAAGACTTAAATTTTCACTCATGAAAATATTTTATAACATTTTTTTTGATCTTCCACCAAAACAAACAAATATCCCCTCCATATGATTTTCATGAACGAGTATCAAATAAATCTGCTGCACAAACAAGTATTGGGCAGCACCCAGCATTATTTCATATACTGTGTTTTATTTCATATAGAGCTACAACACTTTACCTTGATGAGCTAGTTCTTGTTCCCATAATTTTCTCTCCGCTCTGAGTCCTTCAATCACCGATTCTTGTCCATGCACTTGGGATTTCAATTTTATATTGTCCTGAAACAGTAACAGAAAGTACTATGTATGTGTAAATCTTAAACCGAAATATCAGTAACTACACAAGCCAGTCCATCAATTATCAACATAAAAACATGAGGAAAAGCTATAAATTAGTAAACATACGATATATGAGATCAAGAGTGGACTGACCCCATTGAGAAAACATTAACAAGCTTTTAAAAAAAGTACAAAAAAATGATCACATGGGTTCAGTATCACTGTGCAATATTCTAACCATTCTGTGTGATTAACTGCAAAAATTCAGTGAGTTATAACTTTTCAATGATTTTTTCCGCACTCTTTTACTGTCAATTCACTAAAATGGCAAGAGGTTATGACTTTGTTTTAAAACAGGAACAGAAATGCACAAATGTTATGGTATATTAGAAATGCCATGCACAGTAAATCACAACACAATTAGCTGTCATACAAAGACTGATAAGTAACTTAGTATCTTTGCATTTTCATTTTTTCAGGTGTCTCTCATTTATTTGCATGAGATTCTGTGTATGTATAAGTAAGTTTTGGCGCTAAATGTCCATTCAGCTCTGGGAACGACCGACAGTTGTACGTATTTTCTTTTTTTAGAATTCTACGCAGATGTTATTGTGAAATAATGTGTACAATAAGACTGATATGTATTACTTTCATGTGCATTTATCTTGTAAGTGTATGTAGGTATCAACCGTGTATCAAGATTGATTATTGTATAAGCTTGTACTAGATGATTTGTGTATTATCTGTATAATGTTGTGATTCATTATGTTATAATATAATATAATGAATGTACATTTGTATTGGTATTATATATATATATAAATATGCAGTCGGTCAATGATTCCCACGGCTCATACCAAAAACGATTTGTTTGTATGTTGTCAATTATATCCTAATGGAGGTTTAGTAATAAGGGATGATTTATTGACAATATTTCCACACTGAAAAATGGACACATTCATTTGCTGCCACTTATTAATACTTTTAAATGTCATTCCTGATCAAATATTAATTCTACAAATGCCAATCTGACAGCTGATAGAACACATAGGGGAGGATGCCATCAGCAAACAGCATGAAGCTTTAAGCCTTAAGTCTTAGGTTTAAGTCACTACTATGTAAGTTTTGATTGAATTCCATTTCCAAATGAACAGCTAGAGTGTTCACAAGAGTTTATGAGAGACGAATGCCTCTGGCTCATGGGTACTAACCTTAAACATATAAGGATGTCAAAATGTAAAAATGTACACTGCTACACTAGCAATTTCAAAATAATGCCCTAATTACAATGTCCATGATCAGACCAACAACAACAAAGGGCCATAACTGTGGTAATATATGTGAGATTGTAAATCTCAACCTCCGTGCACATCTACACATCATGTGTAGTAACTCTGCCAGATTTGAAAAGTAGTTGTGCTCACAAGATTGTAACTACTATATGTATCACATAGCATATTTCTGTGGTAATCCATTTGAGATTGTAATAACTCTGCCAGATGTGAAAGAAATCCATGCCCAAAGCTTTAGAAGGAGTTGAGCTCACAGGATTGTTTCTGTAGATGGATGGACGAATGAACGGACAAAATGCGATTCCAGTATATCCGCCACTTACAACTTCATTGTTCTGAGGGCACAATTAATATGCAATAACACATACTGTTTTGTGGAAGTAAATTTTGAATCATATGTTTACATACCCGGTAGGTATACAGTCTTGATGAACAGTGATTTCAATAACTCTGCAACTCCTACTCTGTCTTACTTGTTGACAGTAAGGTATAATACAGATGCCTGACAACAATGGTCATTAATTTAACACACTTAAGGTGTACCATTCCAAGACACATTCAATTTGTTTAGGGAATATTCTATGCAATGCAACTTATATACATAGCGAGTAGAGCATGACTTTTATCTCCATAGTTACAGAGATTGTAATTCTAACAAAGATTACTTTTTACCAAATTTCAGATGAACTCAAATATGTTCAAACCATGTTGGGATCCATTGAAAGGTCGACCTGATATTTAATGATAAACCCAATCATTCCTATTACAACTGAAACTTTATTGATAATGCAAGTCAATATCAACAGTTTTAATGAAACACATCAATCAGTAACCTTATTTCAATAAACTAGTGTTAGGCCTCAAAACCACAGCCCACTGCAATGGTGTGCAGGAGAAAATTACGTATACCCATATACACTAATGTGAACTCAAGTGATCTCATCTGGTTCAGATGGAATAAAGTCGGTCATGTTTCTCATTAATGACATGTTAAAGTTGTCAATTGCTCTCAGGAATAAATAAGCAACCATTCCCAATAAAACATCAGTAACAAAGAACTTGCCACAAAATGCCACCCACTCAAATAGACATAAATGTAAATGTTCCATTATCCCCAGAGACAGTATGATTGCCTAAAAAACACAAGACAAAGAGCCATTTTTTGTACCAGATTTGTGACACATACTGTGATTTAGAAAGCTTGAATTGTTCAAATCTCAGTGATCTCAATATCTAATAGACACACAGAACTATGTGAGCTGGAAAGAATAGTTCACTATATTATACAAAGTTGTCAAGGCAGCACAGCCTTGTTCTCTGACCCTCTAACCCCTGGCAAGCAACCAGTTCCGTATCTGGATATGCTCAATCACCCTCTAACCCATTGCCACCAACCAGTGCCCTTTCTGGACTTGTTCAGTGACCCTCTAAACCATGGCAAGCAACAGTGCCCTATCTGGACTTGTTCAGTGACCCTCTAACCCATGGCCTCAAACCAGTGCCCTATCTGGACTTGTTCAGTGACCCTCTAACTCATGGCCACCAACCAGTGCCCTATCTGGACTTGTTCAGTGACCCTCTAACCCATGGCCACCAACCAGTGCCCTATCTGGACTTCTTCAGTGACCCTCTAACCCATGGCCACCAACCAGTGCCCTATCTGGACTTGTTCAGTGACCCTCTAACCCATGGCAAGGAACCTGTCCCCTATCTGGACTTGTTCAGTGACCCTCTATCCCACAGTCAGCAACCAGTAAAGTATGTTAACTGTCTAGTCATCCATTGATCCAAAGACCAGCAACAAACACCTTACTCAATAGCAACCAGCCATCTACTAATTCCTACAATAACCATTGCCTTGGCTGTGTGCAAACTAGCCACTTTCTCATAGTGAGCAATACACACACATAGTAGTCAGCTACTTAACCTTCCATCCATCAATATTGCCTGAAAGTAGTCTTTAACTATGATGAACTGGACCAAATTTGTCAGACACTATCTGTCATGTGGTTATTGAGACAAACACTTAACCAGAGATTTCCATTTCAATAAATGGTAGTATCGCAATGCCATCAGTTATTTATTCTAAGATGGACTCCTTATAATTAGGTACAAGTTTTATGGGAAAATTAGCAGAATAAAGAAGAAATATATTGAACAAATACAGGGAATTTTCTAGACAAACTATTGTCATTAAAAATTAACAAGCAATACTAAGCTGTCTGAATGTATCTTGACTAGTACGAATAGATATCAATACAAGCAGTCAATTTATATCTTCAGTAATGGGGCGTTTGTCTGTATGTATATTTACTAGTATGAATAGATATCAATACAAGCAGACATTTTAATAGGGAACAATTAATTTATGTGACAACATCTGTAAGCTAACCTCTTACACTAAGTAACATAGTTTCAATTAACTTGTGATTTTCTGTATTTCAGGAGTGTACATACAAACTGGTATATTTCAAAAAATTGCATTTTACATACAAAGAAGTAATAATATGTACAGTAAAACCTCAATAATAAGACCATCATTGGGACCCTTGAAAACTGGTCATCTTATTGAGGTGGTCTTAATATTGAGGCTGAATAACAAGCAAAACCATAAAAAATGGACTTGAAAATTGTGGTCTTAATTTTGAGGTGGTCTCAATATTGAGTCGATCTTTAGGTGAGGTTTTACTGTAATTCATAATAACAGTAATAAAATAAATGAATAAATGTACATGTAGCAAAATCACATCCTTTATTAGTATTGTGTCATTACACAGCAACAAACAACCGCATGATCAACAGGCATCTTTTTTGTTTTGACATTGTTTGCTTTAATGCAACTTTTCAAAAAAATTTCTCTCATGTATGAGGGTTAGTTGCCCTAACCAGTTTACCTGGTAAGAACTATCAACCAGTACTAACTTGCCCTTCTGCAAGCAGCTGACACAGGAAATTACCTGACCTGCGCCGCCCGGGAATTAAATCTGGACCTCAAGGATGAAAGCCCAGTGCTATAACAATTGAGCTGACCAGGCAGGTTACTTACATCGTCACCTATGATATCATCTGTAGTATACTGTTGTGGCCTCTTCAGTCTACTTGGCACTGGACATGCCACTCCACAGCGGAGATCGGCCACTATGTACATTCATAAGGTTAAAGCTTCAAGCTCCTAGTCCATTCAAACACAACCTCACTGCTCTCTCAGGGTTCATACAGAATCATCAGCAAACATAATTACCATCTATTCCAATTCTGGTCTATCATCAAACATGACTAGGGTGTTATTGTATAAACATTCTGTCTATCTATTGTTTGATTGGCAATTAAAAATATGAAGAAGCTAGGGCTAGAAGGTGCAGTTAATTAAACATGATATAAACAAATCAAGGATATTACTTTTTAGTTAATTGTCTGATTTGGCCAATATTGCTAAATGGGTTTGTATGGTTATACACCACACACTATAAACACACATTGAAACTATATACATATATACCACAGGGACATAATAATGCCCACTGGTACTTGGTGCTAAATCATGACTTTCACAGACAATTCACTAAATAAAACTTAATCAAGAAAATTGGTTTCTCTATCAGTATTGAATAAATGGATGCACATAAATCACAGACTTAATCAACAAATGAGACACTACACTGATATTAAGGCATTTAACAAGATCAGAATGTCCAAAACATTGAAACATTAAACATCTAAGCAGAATGACATTAATGCCACATGTCGGGGTAAGAAATTGCACCTAAGGCAATATAACCTCAGTCATGAAAACAACAGAATTCCCATATTAAAAGTCCATCACAAATGAATAGGCAAGTTGTCTTTAATCATTGATAATGTTTTTATCTACTTTATCTTGTATTATCAATATCCTTCAGATGAGAAATTATATGAATTATATTCAAATACTTTCATCCAAAAATGATATGATCACCATATAAAAGAGAACTTTATACACTGAAGGAATAGGAGAAAAAGACTTATAAGTTTGCATCAACAACGCCATACGTCCATGTTTCCCAGCTATTAAAGAACCAGAACAGGAATATGAAGAATAAAGAAAAGCACAATCCAGAAGAGCAAGCAGCAAGGTGTGCATGGTAAGACCAGAGATTGAACATCAATGGAATGACCTACACCACATGTATATCTGTATGACACTCCTGATCTCATTCAATTATTTTATTATTTTATTCTCTGTGATGTAATCAAATATGCCATGTGAGTCATTAGGAACCTAAATGATGTATTATAATTACAGATCTCACAAACTGAGCTAGAATCTACCAGACCAAAAAAACATTCCATATTTGTCATCTCTCTGGATTGCTTTCCCACACCACATGTATATCTGTATCAACTAAGTCAACATATTCTGTATAAAACTGTTAATGTATGGTAATGCAGGGGTTCCATTAGGTGCTGAATCTCAAGGGTCATTTTGATGATCGTTAACAGGATTTTACCGTTTTATAGCCAAATTACCCATAATTTAGAGAAAGATCAACCCTGATTCCTAAGGGTCAAAATGTGGCTTTTAGGAAATTCCAGGGACAAAGGATCAACTACAGGGTCCGCGACTTGCCTTCTGCGTAGAATTGAGTCGTGTATAACACATGTTAACATGTTTATAAAGCATTATACATGTAGCATGGAACACACAACAAAAACATTGCCATATTATGTAGGAACAGTTTATGTTTTACGGAAATGTCAATAGATAAAAAAAGATTAACAATCACATATGCCTTAATTGTGTTTGGAGACTTTGATTACATACTATTCTTACGTAACAAGAACTGCTAAACACACCGACGTTCAATTATTCCCCTTACCTTGACCAATTAGAACAAAGCTACACATTTGAGCGATTGCTAAGATGGGTTGATGGGCATGTTTTGAATACGAAGCACATCACAACTAACCCTCTGGAATTGATTACTGCTTACACAGTTTGCGCACGTTTGACACGTCAGTAATCTCTTTCATGTCTGATCAGACAGCGGTCAATAGTTGATGTGATTATGCTGGTTAACCCTGTTAGTTGTTGCTGTTTTTCACACATGTATACTTAAAGGGCATGTACATTTTGTATGCAGTTCACACCGCTAACATGTTGCGTTTCTGAATTTTAGCTTGTTTTAATTATTTGCTAGTTTTGTATTTCAATTGTTCAGAATTATAATGCATAAAAAAGTTTTATATAGTTTCATCGACCTGCATGTTTTTATTAAAACCAATATGAAATTTATGAAAACGTAGTATGCACAACGCTATATTGGGTGGGTGGGGTAAGTTGGTAAGGTTAATGTTTTTAGATTTTTAATGCGGTCTGATTCCTAAAGAGATCGAGAGTTTTGGACCCCTTCCATTGCATTATAACAGAATTGCAGTGTAGCTGTCAACTCACCAACTAGCCAAAACAGAACCGACCCCTACCAGGATTTGAACATTCAACCTCCCAGGCCCAAGGTGCGACCCCTACCAGGATTTGAGCATTCAACCTCCCACGCCATAGGTGGATGCTAAGTGTCTGCCCACCATTCATTATCCTTTTTTCTCTTCATTTGGATATATGTAAATAATACATAATGATTTCTTTTACAAATTATGATCTGTTAATTAAAACTTTGTATGAAATTTGAGAGACAATATACCAGCATTGTAGAAGACCACTGTGCAATTTCAAGCTTATTTACCAAACATAATGATAACAACAAGATCGTAGTCATGTTCATAAAAGGTTGATTAGTACAAATTTCACACGTGTTTATATATATATTTCTAGCCATTTTGGATACCTATAATCTACTTAAATTAATCTGGGCTGACAGCTGGAGAGCTTTTAGTATATAAATTGGTGATAGCAATTTACTGTAAGCTTAATAAGACCCTGAAAGGAATACAGAAATGTCAATTAAGCCCAACATACTGATTAACTCAATCAATTCCTTCAGCCTATAACAGCATCAATAGAAATATTTTCTACTACTAAGTCATATAGCACACAAATATACAAGATGTATCATATAGTCTGGTGTCATTCACCTGAACATACCACTCGTTTATTATAGCGAAGAAAGCAAGGGCAGTATAGTGCTGTTAGATTGACCACAAACAGGTGCATGAACTTTCAGGACCAATCCATGACAATTAAGGTAAGAAATGCTCTCATGCGTAAAGCTATAACGGCTGTTTGGAATACTTTTCTATCAAAACACAACCCCAGCCTTTTCTCTGTCAAGCTCACGGACAAACACGAACATTTCAATATACCTATTTTGAAATGTAATGGACCAGGTCATATATTCATGCATTCGCAGTTCATAAAATTGCACTATAACTGCCAACAAACCACTGTTGGCCACAGTTAAAAATGATTAAAAATGGTTGAGCATGGTTTTCTGTGATAGTAAGACATTATAACTCCCAGAAATCTGTACACAAAAGTGACATACGAGAGAACTTCAAGGTTAGGTAAGCTATAAAGCAGTAGGAACAATACTGTTTACATCTGTTTTCTTCTTTCCTATTCTAGTCACAGAAGCAAATTATCGAGTCAGTCACGTCAAACATTTTCAATTATTCTACAGTTCATTCGCAAAGAACAAAAATACGGGAGGATAGGCATGAAGTATAAAATTTTATGGTGCCGCAAAAAGTAAATAATTAAAAAGAAATATTTGAAGGGAATCTGCAGAGAAAATAAAACAAAAGTGATGCAAATGCATTTATTAATAACACAAACAGAATTCTGTGAAGCATTCTTGTTTTGTAATGAATCGCTGCATCAGTTGAAGTGATAATGAGGGTTTCGCTTGCATTGATCAAATGGGCGTCCTGAGACTCCAAAACACATTTGCAAATTTGGTCCTTGATAAATTTTAGAGGTCCCAAGAGTTCATTTTTTGCAGTGACTTGCAAGGCGCAAGTAATGAGGTGTTTTTGGTTTCAGTTTCATACGGTTTAAGGCCGTTTCTCAAAGATATTTCAGTTATATACGGCGGCCGGTTCACCTAACCAGTTTTTCCTGGACAGAAATCTAACCAGTACTAACTTACCCTTCCACAAGGAGCCGGCAACTTCTCAACATGAGGAGGAAAATCGACATTTTTATCAAATTTTCATGGAAGGGTATGACCTGCCGCGACCGGGAATCGAACCAGGATCACCGGGTTACAAGTCCAGCGCACTAACCACTGGACCACGGCCGCGGCTTAGGTGTTTTTGGTCGAAAGTAATTAGCACAAAGGTGTTTAAATAACAAAAGCTTCGATTTGCTGAAAAGACTTCTTCCCAAGCAAGTCATATTCCTTCAAGTTGACTCTTTTCATTATGGAGACACGAAAGTATCATCACCACAAAGATACATTCATTGTTTCAAAAACAGGCTACATGTATTTTCTTTTTTAAATGTTCATCCCGAATGCAACTCAAATGATATTTGAAAGGTACAATGAGTCAAATATACACTTATATACCAGGTAAATTTCAATTGACTTAATCATCAACTGTCTAAAATTGCATGCATCCAAATTCTCCAAATATTAAACCTAAAAACAATCACATATACAGCACATCAATGGTACAAATGTAATAATAAATCAAATTACCTGTTTCAACAGTTCAAACTGCACCATTCTCTTTCTTGCTTCTTCTACATGTGCTTCCAAAACATTTACCCTTTCCTGTAAGAAAGTATGATTTAATATTTATATAGGTATACCATCATGACAATACCATTTTCAGCAAAACTAATGAGGCACTTTCCTTGGTTAAATTGTCTGCAATTTTCAAGCACAATTAAGCAACTATTTGTACAACCTGCACCATAAAGTACTATATATAATAGTGGTATATTGTTTAATACACAAGAGGACCGCAGGCAGACACAGATACTTCTCTGTGGGTTACATTATCACCGGGACCTTTTCAGAAACTGAGCTAAACACAAGACTTAGCTAGACTACACTGTGCTACTTCTTCAGAGCAACATCCTTTGGCAGATTGCACCTTTTGGCTGTTGTTGAGAGACTGTTGCTGTCCAGAGGTTAAGGATATTGTTGTTGAGAGACTGTTGCTGTGCAGAGGTTAAGGATATTGTTGTTGAGAGGCTGTTGCTGTGCAGAGGTTAAGGATATTGTTGTTGAGAGACTGTTGCTGTCCAGAGGTTAAGGATATTGTTGTTGAGAGACTGTTGCTGTCCTCAGGGTAAGGATATTGTTGTTGAGAGGCTGTTGCTGTCCAGAGGTTAATGATACTGTTGTTGAGAGATTGTTGCTGTCCTCAGGGTAAGGATATTGTTGTTGAGAGGCTGTTGCTGTCCAGAGGTTAAGGATATTATTGTTGAGAGACTGTTGCTGTCCTCAGGGTAAGGATATTGTTGTTGAGAGGCTGTTGCTGTCCAGAGGTTAAGGATATTATTGTTGAGAGGCTGTTGCTGTCCAGAGGTTAAGGATATTGTTGTTGAGAGATTGTTGCTGTCCTCAGGGTAAGGATATTGTTGTTGAGAGGCTGTTGCTGTCCTCAGGGTAAGGATATTGTTGTTGAGAGATTGTTGCTGTCCTCAAGGTAAGGCTATTGTTGTTGAGAGACTGTTGCTGTCCTCAGGGTAAGGAAATTGTTGTTGAGAGACTGTTGCTGTCCTCAGGGTAAGGAAATTGTTGTTGAGAGACTGTTGCTGTCCAGAGGTTAAGGATATTGTTGTTGAGAGGCTGTTGCTGTCCTCAGGGTAAGGATATTGTTGTTGAGAGATTGTTGCTGTCCTCAGGGTAAGGAAATTGTTGTTGAGAGACTGTTGCTGTCCTCAGGTAAGGAAATTGTTGTTGAGAGGCTGTTGCTGTCCTCAGGGTAAGGAAATTGTTGTTGAGAGACTGTTGCTGTCCAGAGGTTAAGGATATTGTTGTTGAGAGACTGTTGCTGTCCAGAGGTTAAGGATATTGTTGTTGAGAGGCTGTTGCTGTCCAGAGGTTAAGGATATTGTTGTTGAGAGGCTGTTGCTGTCCAGAGGTTAATGATACTGTTGTTGAGAGACTGTTGCTGTCCAGAGGTTAAGGATATTGTTGTTGAGAGGCTGTTGCTGTCCAGATGTTAAGGATATTGTTGTTGAGAGACTGTTGCTGTCCAGATGTTAAGGATATTGTTGTTGAGAGGCTGTTGCTGTCCAGATGTTAAGAATATTGTTGTTGAGAGGCTGTTGCTGTACTCAGGGTAAGGATATTGTTGTTGAGAGACTGTTGCTGCCCTCAGGGTAAGGAAATTGTTGTTGAGAGACTGTTGCTTTCCTCAGGGTAAGGATATTGTTGTTGAGAGATTGTTGCTGTCCAGATGTTAAGGATATTGTTGTTGAGAGATTGTTGCTGTCCAGATGTTAAGGATATTGTTGTTGAGAGGCTGTTGCTGTACTCAGGGTAAGGATATTGTTGTTGAGAGACTGTTGCTGTCCTCAGGGTAAGGAAATTGTTGTTGAGAGACTGTTGCTTTCCTCAGGGTAAGGAAATTGTTGTTGAGAGATTGTTGCTGTCCAGATGTTAAGGATATTGTTGTTGAGAGGCTGTTCCTGACCTCAGGGTAAGGATATTGTTGTTGAGAGATTGTTGCTGTCCAGAGGTTAAGGATATTGTTGTTGAGAGACTGTTGCTGTCCAGAGGTTAAGGATATTGTTGTTGAGAGGCTGTTGCTGTCCAGAGGTTAAGGATATTGTTGTTGAGAGGCTGTTGCTGTCCAGATGTTAAGGATATTGTTGTTGAGAGACTGTTGCTGTCCTCAGGGTAAGGAAATTGTTGTTGAGAGGCTGTTGCTGTCCAGATGTTAAGGATATTGTTGTTGAGAGACTGTTGCTGTCCAGATGTTAAGGATATTGTTGTTGAGAGACTGTTGCTGTCCTCAGGGTAAGGAAATTGTTGTTGAGAGGCTGTTGCTGTCCTCAGGGTAAGGAAATTGTTGTTGAGAGGCTGTTGCTGTCCAGAGGTTAAGGATATTGTTGTTGAGAGGCTGTTGCTGTCCTCAGGGTAAGGAAATTGTTGTTGATAGGCTGTTGCTGTCCTCAGGGTAAGGAAATTGTTGTTGAGAGGCTGTTGCTGTCCAGAGGTTAAGGATATTGTTGTTGAGAGGCTGTTGCTGTCCTCAGGTTAAGGATATTGTTGTTGAGAGGCTGTTGCTGTCCTCAGGGTAAGGATATTGTTGTTGAGAGGCTGTTGCTGTCCTCAGGGTAAGGAAATTGTTGTTGAGAGATTGTTGCTGTCCAGATGTTAAGGATATTGTTGTTGAGAGGCTGTTCCTGACCTCAGGGTAAGGATATTGTTGTTGAGAGATTGTTGCTGTCCAGAGGTTAAGGATATTGTTGTTGAGAGACTGTTGCTGTCCAGAGGTTAAGGATATTGTTGTTGAGAGGCTGTTGCTGTCCAGAGGTTAAGGATATTGTTGTTGAGAGGCTGTTGCTGTCCAGATGTTAAGGATATTGTTGTTGAGAGACTGTTGCTGTCCTCAGGGTAAGGAAATTGTTGTTGAGAGGCTGTTGCTGTCCAGATGTTAAGGATATTGTTGTTGAGAGACTGTTGCTGTCCAGATGTTAAGGATATTGTTGTTGAGAGACTGTTGCTGTCCTCAGGGTAAGGAAATTGTTGTTGAGAGGCTGTTGCTGTCCTCAGGGTAAGGAAATTGTTGTTGAGAGGCTGTTGCTGTCCAGAGGTTAAGGATATTGTTGTTGAGAGGCTGTTGCTGTCCTCAGGGTAAGGAAATTGTTGTTGATAGGCTGTTGCTGTCCTCAGGGTAAGGAAATTGTTGTTGAGAGGCTGTTGCTGTCCAGAGGTTAAGGATATTGTTGTTGAGAGGCTGTTGCTGTCCTCAGGTTAAGGATATTGTTGTTGAGAGGCTGTTGCTGTCCTCAGGGTAAGGATATTGTTGTTGAGAGGCTGTTGCTGTCCTCAGGGTAAGGAAATTGTTGTTGAGAGATTGTTGCTGTCCTCAGGGTAAGGATATTGTTGTTGAGAGGCTGTTGCTGTCCTCAGGGTAAGGATATTGTTGTTGAGAGACTGTTGCTGTCCTCAGGATAAGGAAATTGTTGTTGAGAGACTGTTGCTGTCCTCAGGGTAAGGAAATTGTTGTTGAGAGACTGTTGCTGTCCAGAGGTTAAGGATATTGTTGTTGAGAGGCTGTTGCTGTCCTCAGGGTAAGGAAATTGTTGTTGAGAGGCTGTTGCTGTACTCAGGGTAAGGATATTGTTGTTGAGAGACTGTTGCTGTCCTCAGGGTAAGGAAATTGTTGTTGAGAGACTGTTGCTTTCCTCAGGGTAAGGAAATTGTTGTTGAGAGATTGTTGCTGTCCAGATGTTAAGGATATTGTTGTTGAGAGGCTGTTCCTGACCTCAGGGTAAGGATATTGTTGTTGAGAGATTGTTGCTGTCCAGAGGTTAAGGATATTGTTGTTGAGAGGCTGTTGCTGTCCAGAGGTTAAGGATATTGTTGTTGAGAGGCTGTTGCTGTCCAGATGTTAAGGATATTGTTGTTGAGAGGCTGTTGCTGTCCTCAGGTTAAGGATATTGTTGTTGAGAGGCTGTTGCTGTCCTCAGGGTAAGGATATTGTTGTTGAGAGGCTGTTGCTGTACTCAGGGTAAGGAAATTGTTGTTGAGAGATTGTTGCTGTCCTCAGGGTAAGGATATTGTTGTTGAGAGGCTGTTGCTGTCCTCAGGGTAAGGATATTGTTGTTGAGAGACTGTTGCTGTCCTCAGGATAAGGAAATTGTTGTTGAGAGACTGTTGCTGTCCTCAGGGTAAGGAAATTGTTGTTGAGAGACTGTTGCTGTCCAGAGGTTAAGGATATTGTTGTTGAGAGGCTGTTGCTGTCCTCAGGGTAAGGAAATTGTTGTTGAGAGGCTGTTGCTGTCCAGATGTTAAGGATATTGTTGTTGAGAGACTGTTGCTGTCCTCAGGGTAAGGAAATTGTTGTTGAGAGGCTGTTGCTGTCCAGATGTTAAGGATATTGTTGTTGAGAGACTGTTGCTGTCCAGATGTTAAGGATATTGTTGTTGAGAGACTGTTGCTGTCCTCAGGGTAAGGAAATTGTTGTGATTAGAGGCTGTTGCTGTCCTCAGGGTAAGGAAATTGTTGTTGAGAGGCTGTTGCTGTCCAGAGGTTAAGGATATTGTTGTTGAGAGGCTGTTGCTGTCCTCAGGGTAAGGAAATTGTTGTTGATAGGCTGTTGCTGTCCTCAGGGTAAGGAAATTGTTGTTGAGAGGCTGTTGCTGTCCAGAGGTTAAGGATATTGTTGTTGAGAGGCTGTTGCTGTCCAGAGGTTAAGGATATTGTTGTTGAGAGGCTGTTGCTGTCCTCAGGGTAAGGAAATTGTTGTTGATAGGCTGTTGCTGTCCTCAGGGTAAGGAAATTGTTGTTGAGAGGCTGTTGCTGTCCAGAGGTTAAGGATATTGTTGTTGAGAGGCTGTTGCTGTCCTCAGGTTAAGGATATTGTTGTTGAGAGGCTGTTGCTGTCCTCAGGGTAAGGATATTGTTGTTGAGAGGCTGTTGCTGTCCTCAGGGTAAGGAAATTGTTGTTGAGAGATTGTTGCTGTCCTCAGGGTAAGGATATTGTTGTTGAGAGGCTGTTGCTGTCCTCAGGGTAAGGATATTGTTGTTGAGAGGCTGTTGCTGTCCTCAGGGTAAGGATATTGTTGTTGAGAGGCTGTTGCTGTCCTCAGGGTAAGGAAATTGTTGTTGAGAGGCTGTTGCTGTCCTCAGGGTAAGGATATTGTTGTTGAGAGATTGTTGCTGTCCTCAGGGTAAGGATATTGTTGTTGAGAGACTGTTGCTGTCCTCAGGGTAAGGAAATTGTTGTTGAGAGACTGTTGCTTTCCTCAGGGTACTGACTGACAGTAATGCTCTTTCTAGTCAGTATTGTACAGAAATTATATCAAATTAAAAGCCTCATTTCAGACCAATGCGTTCTTCATGTTCTTTACCACTTTATCTTATACATTAAACAAAGGAGAGTTCAGCCAGTGACAAATCATCAGGATGTAATTAGAAGGGACATTAAACTACACAATGCAAGTAGTACCCCATCAGTTTCATAAGGAGAACAAAGCCTGTCACTAATGACTATACTGACGTATATTATTTAGAAAATGTATGGCAAACTTTAGAAGCTCGTCCCACTGTCTGATGATTGAGAAATGTAGGTATTATTGCATCTCTGTAGAGTATCGTGACTGTCCTTATTGCGAATGTGCTATAGAGGATGAATACCATTTTGTTCTTATATGCCCATTGTATAACCATATTCGTTCCAAGTATATACCAATTCACTATGTTAATAATGCTACAGTAGATAATTTTTACAACCTAATGTCGGAAGAAAATGAGAATATAATTCGTCGTTTAGCTATGTATTTATATTATGCATTTAAAGAAATGGCACAACACATGTCTATATTTAATTGAAATATAATTTAAATGATTCTTTTTATATTATCATGAAGCAAAGTTATGATGTTGATATGTGCTGTGTATGCATTGTGTTTATATTGAACGTATGCTTCACATTGTAAATGTATCAAATGTTGAGGCCTGTTGTTGCAATAAAATATTGTATTGTGTTGTATTGTATCATCGTATCATATATTGAACTGAAATAGAATTTAAATTATTATCATTATTTTATCATGACGTTAAATTATAATGTTGATACGTGATATGTACGCTTGATATATGTATTATTATTGAACATATACTTCACTTTGTAAAATTCATCAAATGTTGTGTATATTTGTGTATGGGCCGGAGGCCTTTTTATGCAATAAACTATTGAATTGAATTGAATTGGACGTACAATATCAGAAAGTAAGGTAATGCCACAATTTCAATGACTATGAGTAGATGGTACAGTCGCTCCTACAACCAATTATACAGACAAGCTGAGAAATAAGAGGCAGAAGTTGTCTAAGAAAATGTCTAGGCAGAGTGAATGTGTTTGTTTGCTAAACAGCTCACAGAATTAATGATACAGTAAAAGAAAGCTATGACAAAATTGAATGAATTACCAGTCTTGATCAAAGAGCAAATTCAACAAGCTGATAATGGTGTTGCACTGCATTAATATTCACATTCAAACGAAACTACTTAAACGTAAGAGCATTGAATGACACTTCTGGCTGACAGTAATGCTCATTCTAGTCAGTATTGTACAGAAATTATATCAAATTAAAAGCCTAATTTCAGACCATTGTGTTCTTCATGTTCTTAACCAATTTATCTTATACATTCACATTAAAGAAAGGAGAGTTCAGCCAGCGTCAAATCAACAGGATGTAATTACTGTAGAAGGGAAATTACACTACACATTGCAAGTAGTTCTCCATCAGCTTCATAAGGAGAACAAAGCAAACAAAGACTGTCACTAATGCCTAAACATGACGACAATATCAGCAAGTAAGGTAATGCCACAATTTCAATGACTGTGAGTGGCCAGTAGATGGTACAGTCGCTCCTACAACCAATTATACAGACAAGCTGAGAAATAAGAGGCAGAAGTTGTCTAAGAAATTGTCTAGGCAGAGTTAATGTGTTTGTTTGCTAAACAGCTCACAGAATTAATGATACAGTAAAAGAAAGTTACGACAAAATTGAATGAATTACCAGTCTTGATCAAAGAGCAAATTCAACAAGCTGATAATGGTGTTGCACTGCATTAATATTCACATTCAAACGAAACTACTTAAACGTAAGAGCATTTAAACTAAAACTCTTTTAAGTGTTTGCTTTAAAGAAAATTGAACATCAAATACTGTTCAAACTACTTAAACCAGACAAATTTCTACTTTCAGACTGCAATATGCAAAACACATCGTCCTAAGTAATGACAAAAACAGTTAATCCGTATAAAGTACATAATTTATGTCACCGACCTGAATCATTTAAATGAAATACACAGTTATAGAAATTGTAGGTGGAAGAAAGCAATGCATTTCATAACAGGGTACCTATGCAGTTAAGCCATCATTAAAAAGCTTTATCTGTCAGTAATGGAAACAAGTGTTACTGCAATTATAACCTACAACAGGAATTGATGAGATGTACTAGCAACGTTTTTTTTAACGTAAAGATATAATCACGGCTTACTTATCAATATACAATTCAATTGATAAAATGAAACAGGGACAGCCTTAGTGCCAATATTACCATGTACCTGTAACTGGTTCAGGCAAATAACAGTGCCAATATAACCATGTACCTGTAACTGGTTCAGGCAAATAACAGTGCCAATATTACCATGTACCTGTAACTGGTTCAGGCAAATAACAGTGCCGATATTACCATGAACCTGTAACTTGTTCTGGCAAATAACAGTGCCAATATTACCATGAACCTGTAACTGGTTCAGGCAAATATAAGTGACAATATTACCATGAACCTGTAACTGGTTCAGGCAAATAACAGTGCCAATATTACCATGAACCTGCAACTGGTTCAGGTAAATAACAGTGCCAATATTACCATGTACCTGTAACTGGTTCAGGCAAATAACAGTGCCAATATTACCATGAACCTGTAACTGGTTCAGGCAAATAACAGCGCCAATATTACCATGAACCTGTAACTGGTTCAGGCAAATAACAGTGCCAATATTACCATGAACCTGCAACTGGTTCAGGCAAATAACAGTGCCAATATTACAATGAACTGGTTCAGGCAAATAACAGTGCCAATATTACCATGAGCCTGTAACTGGTTCAGGCAAATATAAGTGCCAATATTACCATGAACCTGTAACTGGTTCAGGCAAATAACAGTACCAATATTACCATGTACCTGTAACTGGTTCAGGCAAATAACAGTGCTAATATTACCATGAACCTGTAACTGGTTCAGGCAAATAACAGTGCCAATATTACCATGAACCTGTAACTGGTTCGGGCAAATAACAGTACCAATATTACCATGAACCTGTAACTGGTTCAGGCAAATGACAAACTAACTGATATGTACAAAGGCTTAAGCATCAAATATTAAACTAGACATGTGTCCACAGAACACAGGTGGCTCCCCCACTATACTCCAACAAGGGATGTAACTCTTCTCTTACAAAATAAATGCAATAAAAAAAACCAGAAGCTCAAGTACATGTGATGACTAGTATTTGTATGAAGTTGTGTTACCTAAAAATTGTTGAAAAATCTTGGTTCATTACACAAGCCCATTTAGTGAACAGCATCGTTATACTAGTATGTTAAGGAAATTGTTTTTTTTTGTTTCATGACAAAAAGGGCCTTACATAAACGCCCCCTTATGCAAAATGTAATGTTCCCTCCAGTGGCATTTATATGGGGGTATATGATATATATACTAGTTATATGCAGAATGCTCAACCCTATTCAGTCAATATAGATAGCATTGTGACAAGACAAAGATAAAGATTATAATGATCCCATGGTATGTGAACAATGAGATTATAATGATCAAAAAGGTAACAAAGGAGATGTTTTTCTCTATGATTGAATAATTTACTTAGGTAACCCATAAACAGTTTGTTCGACATGAAATCCAGCGATCAATCAAAGCATATTACAGACTGGATCATGAAAGACATTAAAAACATTGAAAAATTTCCGGTCAACGACATGTCATAAAAGCATTCTCTGCTTCACTTCCACCAACGTAACAATAAGACTGACTGATTTTTATTTATATAACAAATATTTCGAACAAAAGACCGCATGAGGCATGTTAGGAAACACACATGACTTTTTGTTCCTAAGTAACAACAAATGTAGTGTACAAATGTTTTTGACCTACAGATACGACAAATAAATACGAGGTGAATTAAATATTTTTATTCAATAAGGTAGGAGACAGGTAATGTGTATGAAACAAAATACGAGTATGTTTTGTACCCAGAAAGAAGTTCAAACTCATGGGTCCATTTTGCTCAACAAACAATGCAGTCGCTTCGAGATGATATAAAACCTGGCTTAGTTTGCTACACAACTACAAATATCAGGCTGGTAAAATAGAGCAACAAATCTATGGAAGCTAAGAGTGTCAGCGGCATGCTGTTAGAAAAAAAGTTTGAATTAAGGTGCAATATTCAGCCATGTTCAAATATTCTCAAAAACATTTCTGACCCACGGCGCCTTTTCATTAACATTATTAAGGAACTTCTTAGCTTAAGACAGTTCTTAAGAAATTCTTTGCTAAGAAAAACGGTTTAAGAAATTCTTAAAAATCTTCTTAAATTGAAAATTTAAGATAAGAAAAGAGTTAAGATAAGAATGTTAATGAAACAGGACCCATGTGTCACCCTTTTTCTTAGTGCCCTTAAAGATCTGAGTATAGTATTAACATTTTGTCCTCAAAATTTCACTGAAATACAATTATATACATACCCTGTATTGTGAACTTTGTTCTTGTTTTGCTTTGGTTAGTTCTGTAATTCTTCCCTTCTGTTCTTTTACCATCTGGAAATATTATAAGACATTCGTCAATTACATCTCATGATTTGCAGCACAAAAAGTGCATACAAAAGTACAGAAATATTCAAATGATACCACATCACGACATGAAGCCATAACAATATTGTAACTAAACTGAACACTACAAAATACAAGATTTCCCTTTGATCCAAAAATGGATTCTTTCATCCTGCATTTTCGTTATTACCACAACATTTTAATAGTTATACATTTACAATATTGTAAGTGACACAATTAAATTCAAATCACAAATTCATTAATGCATGGCACAGAATGTGTTTGAATGGAATATCATGTCAATAAATCATGTCAACAAAGAATCATGTCAATATGAATTTAGTTCAACCAGAAATTATGTCCAACACAAAATGTCAATAAGAAATGTCAACCAGACATCATGTCAATAAATCATGTCAATAAGAAATGTCAACCAGACATCATGTCAATAAGAAATGTCAACCAGACATCATGTCAATAAGAAATGTCAACCAGACATCATGTCAATAAGAAATGTCAACCAGACATCATGTCAATAAGAAATGTCAACGAGACATCATGTCAATAAGAAATGTCAACCAGACATCATGTCAATAAATCATATCAATAAGAAATGTCAACCAGACATCATGTCAATAAGAAATGTCAACCAGACATCATGTCAATAAATCATGTCAATAAGAAATGTCAACCAGACATCATGTCAATAAGAAATGTCAACCAGACATCATGTCAATAAAAAATGTCAACCAGACATCATGTCAATAAATCATGTCAATAAATCATGTCAACCAGACATCATGTCAATAAGAAATGACAACCAGACATCATGTCAAGAAATCATGTCAATAAATCATGTCAACCAGACATCAGGTCAATAATCATGTCAATAAGAAATGTCAAGAAATCATGTCAATACGAAATGTCAACCAGACATTATGTCAAAAAATCATGTCAATCAGAAATAATGACAACCAGACATCATGTCAAGAAATCATGTCAATCAGAAATAATGACAACCAGACATCATGTCAAGAAATCATGTCAGTAAAAAATGTCAACCAGACATTATGTAACCAGACATTATGTCAATAAATTATGTCAATAAGAAATAAAGTCAACCAGACATCATGTCAATAAATCATGTCAATAAGAAATGTCAACCAGACATCATGTCAATAAGAAATTTCAACCAGACATCATGTCAATAAATCATGTCAATAAGAAATGATAACCAGACATCATGTCAATAAATCATGTCAATAAATCATGTCAACCAGACATCAGGTCAATAAATCATGTCAATAAGAAATGTCAAGAAATCATGTCAATATGAAATGTCAACCAGACATTATGTCAAGAAATCATGTCAATCAGAAATAATGACAACCAGACATCATGTCAAGAAATCATGTCAGTAAAAAATGTCAACCAGACATTATGTCAATAAATTATGTCAATAAGAAATAAAGTCAACCAGACATCATGTCAATAAAGACGAAATTCAACTTAATTTGATTCCATTTCTATAAAATTTCACCTCAGAAAACCGGAACAATTTTCAGCAGTACATGTCATCATGAATAAACTTGCATTACGTTGTCACTTTGTGTATTTTTAACAGTTTGACATGTTGATTTACATTGAAATGCAGTGCGCGTTTTTACTACACAGGTGTGAAAATCACATACTGTTGTGGACATCGGGTCTGATTAATGCCGATTGCAATTTACTACTGATTGACTGTTGATCCATTAATTACGTTTATGATTGGATCATTATCGAATAGTCCTAAATGGGTATTTACAAAAGATCATAGAGAAAAATTGATTTTGAAATAGCTTGATTCAGAAATAAATCACTATCTGAACTATATTAACGTCAGAGTATAGGTCTAGTCATGTTAAAAATATACACTATGAAATATGAAACATGTAATGAATGTCAAGTTCGGTTAACAGGTTAACCAATCGGGAGATTAAACGGTAAACCGGTTAGCAAAATAACCGAATATTGTCATCCCTAGCTCTAAGTGATGAGTGCTGAGTTTTATGGTAACAGGTCATAATCAATATTATCCTTAAATCTCAGGTTCACGCTACAGTATATTCTCAAGGTACATGAACACAATGAATTCTCAGCACTCGGACAACACTGTTATTCACATCAGGCACTCAAATATCCAAATAGTAAATATTGCAGTGTTAAGTATTGGTTATACTTCGGGTCCTAAGATCCGATGGTCATGAGTTTGAATCCCACTTTAGACAATGCTGAACTACAAACTTGACAATCCCAGAATATGGCACAAGTACTGGTATGTATCCCAGAAAGCTGTCAACAAGAACTTACTATTAATGTAACTAATCCAATTATGGTTCATACAGAACTTGCCGAAAAAAAGATAACCATCACTGCAGCACCGATACAATTACACAGCGTAAGAATTACTTTAAGAGGGCATAAAACCTGTTGACTACTGTTCCGTACTGTATAACTAAACTATCGCCTACTCGGGTAAGGCCCGCTCGAAAACAGCTGTTATTTTTTCACATTTTTTTCATCATTGTTGGTAAGTTTGTTATTATTTATCCTTTTCTATCCGCAGCAGAAGAATTCAAGGGCAATTTAGCATTTTTTTTTTTTTTTTTTCAAAATTCAAGTTCATGTACTTTACAAGGAGTTTTTGGCTTTACAAATTCAAGTATTTTTCAAGAGTGTGCAAACCTTGTCCAATCAACTTGTACATTGAGATAGAAAGGTTGTTGAATAAACGAGGTCAGACTGTATATGGTTTGCTTTCATCCCATAAATATAAATAAATGCTGGATATGTACGAGGGTCATGCAAAAAGTTTTGTCACTAATGGGCTTCCGTAGTTTTATCCCAGGTATTTTTTAAAACGCTTCATTGCACTTGAATGGTGTGTCCAATAGCTAACGATATTCGTTCATTTTGTGCAAATTGCTTTTCAAATGATCGAGTTATTTTAAATTGAAATACATGCAGTCATATACATTGACCAATTTACTTTTCACATTGTAAAATGGACGAAAAGGCTGAAATTTGTAGCTATATTAAATGCCGCATTAAGCTTGATATAGATATTTGATGAATTGTGTGGTATATATGGACCTCAGGCCATTTCAATGTGCACAGGTTTTAGGTGGGTTAAAGCTTTTAAAGCTGGGAAATTATCTGTCGAAGATGATACCCGTTCTGGTAGGCCTAAAACCTCTGTTTCCAAGGCAAACATCGCTGCTGTAAAAGTTGTGGTCAAACATGATGCACGATTGTCGGTGAAAGATATAGCCTTGTCCATCTGGTCATACAGTCACTGGACAATTCTACAAGAACTCTGTACTGAAGAAAGTGAAAGAGTTTTACAATAAGAAACGTCCAAGCAAAGGATGGTCAGGAGTCCATCTTATACACGACAATGCCTCCTCTCACAAGTGTGAGGTTGTTAAGTCTTTTTTGGCTTCTGAAAAGGTGGAAGTTGTAAACAATCCGCCTTATTCACCTGACCTGAGTCCCTGGGACTTTTTTTTTATTTCCAAGGCTTAAGAAAATGCTTTCTGGAAAGAAATATAAGTCCAGAAGTTCTCCTGGTAGCGCCATTTATCAGTGTCTCCAACAGATACCAAAAGAAGACTATTTATCTGCTTTTCGCGATTGGGTAAAAAGGTTACAAAAATGTGTTTCGGTAAAGGGGGAATACTTTGAAGATTTGTAATAAAAATAGTTTTGATAAAACGTAGCACTTAAGAAATCCGAACCCAGTGACAGAACTTTTTGCATGACCCTCGTACATACAAAATAGTTGAACATAATTATTTTTTATAATTTTTTTGTTCTTTTATAATAATTTTAACGAATCATTCATAAATAATAGATGGCATACACAATGATCAGTATAATGTACATAACACACTAACAAGGATGTAATCAACTCATATTATATCTAAACTAGACATTGTTAAGCAGAATTTCTGAAAGATATCCCATTAGTCACTGACCTTTGGCCCTATAATTATACAATTAAAGATGATATATATCATTGATTCAAGATTTCGAGGCAATTAAGGCACCTTCTCCTCCTTCTCAACCAGTCAACACAACCACAACTCAAGAAATACTGACAAATTTCCAACCAAAATATATGAAAAAACCCATTTATCTTATGAAAAACAGACTTGTAACCAATTAAAGAAATGTCAAAATCGATCCAGCAATATACTCGAGCATTGCACTCTTCGAAATAACTAAGAACTGTATAATGAGCAAAACAGTAAAATAGATAAAGACACACCCTATCAACTTATTCTTTGATACAGAATTATGTGTCTGACTTGAGAAGAAGATACACCGACATCATACATGCCATATTATACGCATAATAAGTGAGGTTTTCCTCTGCAGGTGTGTTTTTGAGTGAGATTTGGGAAAAATAAGTGACTGTAAATCGCGATTTTTGGGGGCGCTTAATAAAGCTTTTTTGAACTCATTTTTGAGTATTTTAATATCAAAAGAACCTAACATTGTGAAAAAATAATTATCATCATCATAAATGAATATGCAGTTGCCCAACCAATTAAATTTTACACCTATTTGTGACTAAAAGACACACCAACACTAAATTACAATTACCCCAAACAACTGTCTTCACGTGTAATTACAATGTTACTTTGTCATAAATTCCTTCATCAATTACCATAATACAGCGTTTCCCTTGAATTATAACATATACCGAATATTTTGAGACGAGTGGGCGTTTAATCAAGGTAAAAAAATCACATATTTTTATGTCATATATGCATCTATTAGAATAAGTACGGTACCCATTAGCAGTTTTCTAATTTTTTTCCAAACTAACACAGTTTTACGTCACAGAAAGCACAGTATTACGTCACAACTAGCAGTATTGCCTGTCTTACATGTGCCTACGTGACCTTTGTCATTTGCCTCAGTTCACCGAGTTTTGAAGTTTTAAATACCAATAGTGGACTGTTTTAGAGTTTAAGTGATAGAAGTTTAACATTCTATAGTAACAATGTTTTTTTTGTGTGAACATTACTTTTTAAAGTGTCATTTTGATTCTTTGATTCATGGGATATACGCGTGATGGAGCTAAATGACGGATCAAAGTAAGAATTTTTCAGGTTTTTTATTTCGCCAAAAAGTGCGTCAAAACGCACAAATTTGTGGGTTAGGGAAAACCCTGCATTAAAACAAGCAGATTAACACCTTTCCAGTCAATATGATGATTAATGCTAAATCACCGCTTTAACAAACAACGTACTGCCTGAGGTGATTAAAAACACGCCAATCAACAGCTGATCAAAGCCAATCAACAAAGTGTCAACTTTGCTAATATTACGTTCACCTTTAATCGGCGTTTTTGGGTAGTATCGAAGCATCATAGTATGTCCGAGATACTAAATTTCGTGCCATCAGTGACTTTTTTCCTTTTTTTTCTTTGAGGTTCAATTTTACGTGAGGTTTTAATCTAACGGTGTTAGACCGTGAGGAAGCATGAAAATACGTGAGGAAAGGTCTCACTGCGTGAGGTATGGCATGTATGCGACATTTATTACAAAGATACATATCTGGCGAAACATAAATTTTCTTCGTTTGAAGTTATGACGAAAATTTATTTCCCTTGATAAGAGTTCTCCAGTTGGTGTCTCTCATTTATTTGCACGAGATTCTGTGTAAGTATAAGTAAGTTTTGGCGCTAAATGTCTATTCAGCTCTGTGAATGACCGACAGTTGTACGTATTTTCTTTTTTTGGAATTCTACGGCAGTTGTAATTGTGAAATAATTTGTACAATAAGACTGATATGTATTATTTTCATGTGTATTTATCATGTAAATGTATGTAGGTATCAACTGTGTATCAAGGTTGATATTGTATAAGTTTGTACTAGATGATTTTTGTATTATCTGTATAATGTTGTGAGTCGTTATGCTGTTTTGAATATAATGAATGTACATTTGTATTGTTACAATATATATATATATATATAAATATGCAGTCAGTCGGCGGTTAAAACAATTTGTTTGTTTCTTGTCAATTATATCCTAACGGAGGATTGTGAAATTGAAACCTAAAGAAGTTTAACCAATAAAATACACA
Organism: Mactromeris polynyma; assembly: GCA_032209605.1. Classification (NCBI taxonomy): domain Eukaryota; kingdom Metazoa; phylum Mollusca; class Bivalvia; order Venerida; family Mactridae; genus Mactromeris; species Mactromeris polynyma. The sequence continues at coordinate 3,470,671 of JASFXZ010000016.1, read as the reverse complement.
GTTCAACAATAACAACCTCAACCAATTGTTCATGTAGTGAGAATTTACGATATTTTCATCTCTTTAGAGCAACAACCTCTCAACAACAGACTTTGCTTCTCCCTGTATTGCTCTAGACAGGATGCACTGTACATAAACATTTACAAAACCGTAGTACATGTACTTACCGAAGTAAGTTCTGTCAACATCTCTGAGGATTTGTCATCTTTTCGTTGTGCAGCTAACAGAGCACTTTTATTGCTTGCATTCTCATCACTTACTGTCTCAAATGCATTCTTTAGCTAAAACATAAAACACAAAATATACAGTTGGACCTCCTTCATTCAAATTCATTGGGTCCGAAATTGTATTTCAAATAACACAACGTTTCGAATAACCCATTTCAATTTGACATGCCTAAGAAGATACATCGGAACCTGATATTTATCATACAAAGTATTCTGAAGAAGGTTGTCGAATAAACGAGGTCCGACTGTATTACTTATCAAAATGATCAAATATTTGTATTAAATTCAAGAGTTAAGTTCGAACTTCTGCAAAAATGGGACGTTTTTCGAAATCAGTGCTCTTTTATTCTCAGTAACAGCATGTCAGTATAATGGAATGAAAATTCATAAGTAATTTTCAACTTATAAACATGTTGTGGGAATTTCATCATTATAGTTGATGTCTATAATAGTTGACCACATCACAACTTGTTTACAGTTCCAGGGGTTCCATCTGACCCTGGAGTGGACCCTTTGATCCCTAGAATTTCCAAAAAAAAATACATTTCCAGGAATTCTGGCTGAAGGGTCAATTTTCCCTCTAAATTACAGGTAATATGACTATAAACGGTAAAATTCAGTCAAAAAACTTCAGGGGACCCCCCAGTTCTCCAGCAAACATAAATAGCTTATCAGTATAGAAAAAAAGTTCAAAACAAACATCAACAATGTATGTATATTATACTGATTCTGATGAAAGCATTATTCATATTTGAGTACTGGTATCTTGTGGCGTGGCCATGACAATCGTAGAGTTCAAACCCACGACTTCCAGATTGAGTGGCTGACATCATATACCACTAAACTACCTCTCCCCTTACAATACCATCAGGCCATCCTTAAAAATATTTGTTAGGCATAACCCCATCTGTCAAAATTTAGGTAGGTAGGTCGGCAATTAATTTTCTACCTATTTCATTTTTGTTCAATCAAGTTTTATGCAGCAAAAAAGTTCCCTGCTCCGAAAGGGGACATTTTCAGGAGTAGATAGGGTTATGCCAAACAAACATTGTTTTCAGGATAGCCCCCAACAATTATGACAATGTAACATGCGACTGCATCAAATGAAATATTTCCTAATACAAACCTGCTCAAATCTACTCGATTCAATCTGTAATGCCTGTCTGAATTCATTTTCCAGACCAGTGTATTGTTTACTAAGTTCATCAATCCTGAAAATCATACAAAAGTATTGATCAGATGAGGTTGTTTGATATAATGCAAACCCAATTTGCATATACAAAATTATTAACTTGCTATTGGGGATGAGCGCACCAAAAAGCAATATACGCAATTATCTGTTGGTGAAAATGTCTGCACCATCAGTAATTAAATGATTCATGGACTTGATGTAAAACATATTGTAATACTGTGTAACCTCTCCTGCAGACCCCGATTTCATGAAAATAGTTAAGTTTATTAAACTAATGTATACTCAAGTATGGTAATTTGCTTAATACAATACATAAGATTATAAATACGTTTCACAAAAAATATCTTGCTTATCAGTTGACTTTAAAGAGTTGATGTACTAATAAATTAAACTGAAGGGTAAGCATGTTATTTCCCTAACATACACTTACTTATTATGTCGGTAAAATGTGTTTTTACCAATGATAATAGCTAAAGACAATATCAGACTTAAGCATACTGCTAAGAATTTATTCAAACATTTACTCTAGTATTTTTGTGAAATTGGGCCGGAGCAACACCCTTTGGGAGGACCACTCTGGGAAAGGCAACATCCCCAGTGCCATTCTGGGAAAGGCAACATCCCCAGTGCCATTCTGGGAAAGGCAACATCCCCAGTGCCATTCTGGGAAAGGCAACATCTCCAGTGCCATTCTGGGAAAGGCAAAATCTCCAGTGCCATTCTGGGAAAGGCAACATCTCCAGAGCAACACCCTTTGGGAGGACCACTCTGGGAAAGGCAACATCCCCAGTGCCATTCTGGGAAAGGCAACATCTCCAGTGCCATTCTGGGAAAGGCAACATCCCCAGTGCCATTCTGGGAAAGGCAACATCTCCAGAGCAACACCCTTTGGGAGGACCACTCTGGGAAAGGCAACATCTCCAAAGCAACACCACTGGGAGGACCACTCTGGGAAAGGCAACATCTCCAAAGCAACACCATTGGGAGGACCACTCTGGGAAAGGCAACATCTCCAGAGCAACACCATTGGGGGGGGGACCACTCTGGGAAAGGCAACATCTCCAGAGCAACACCAATTGGGGGGATCACTCTGGGAAAGGCAACATCTCCAGAGCAACACCCTTGAGAGGACCACTCTGGGAAAGGTAACATCTCAAGAGCAACACCAATTGGGGGGACCACTCTGGGAAAGACAACATCTCCAGAGCAACACAAATTGGGAGGACCACTCTTGGAAAGGCAACATCTCAAGAGCAACACCCTTGAGGGGACCACTCTGGGAAAGGCAACATCTCAAGAGCAACACCCTTGAGGGGACCACTCTGGGAAAGGCAACATCTCAAGAGCAACACCAAATGGGGGGACCACTCTGGGAAAGACAACATCTCAAGAGCAACACCAATTGGGGGGACCACTCTGGGAAAGGCAACATCTCTAGAGCAACACCCTTTTGGAGGACCACTCTGAGAATGGCAACATCTCAAGTGCAACACCAATTGGGAGGACGACTCTGAGAATGGCAACATCTCAAGTGCAACACCAATTGGGAGGACCACTCTGAGAATGGCAACATCTCAAGTGCAACACCAATTGGGAGGACGACCCTGGGAATGGCAACATCTCAAGTGCAACACCAATTGGGAGGACGACTCTGGGAATGGCAACATCTCAAGTACAACACCAATTGGGAGGACCACTCTGGGAAAGGCAACATCTCAAGAGTAACACCAATTGGGAGGACCACTCTTGGAAAGGCAACATCTCAAGAGCAACACCCTTGAGGGGACCACTCTGGGAAAGGTAACATCTCAAGAGCAACACCCTTGAGAGGACCACTCTGGGAAAGGCAACATCTCAAGAACAACACCCTTGAGGGGACCACTCTGGGAAAGGCAACATCTCAAGAGCAACACCAATTGGGAGGACCACTCTGGGAAAGGCAACATCTCAAGAGCAACACCCTTGAGGGGACCACTCTGGGAAAGGCAACATCTCAAGAGCAACACCAATTGGGAGGACCACTCTGGGAATGGCAACATCTCAAGTGCAACACAAATTGGTAGGACCACTCTGGGAAAGGCACCATCACAAGTACAACACCAATTGGGAGGACCACTCTGGGAATGGCCACATCTCAAGTGCAACACCAATTGGGAGGACCACTCTGGGAATTGCAACATCTCAAGTACAACACCAATTGGGAGGACCACTCTGGGAATTGCAACATCTCAAGTACAACACCAATTGGGAGGACCACTCTGGGAAATATTGGTGTGTAAGTGTATGCACATGGTTTCCTGTAGATCTAACATCATGCTACAGATTACTCAACATAAGTGACTGAAAAAGAACACTTCTGCAATCAGACGATAGTTACATACACCCTTAAACAAAAAAACAATTTGTGCACTATACCATGGTATGCTAGCATTATTTATAGACACAGATTACAGATAGAGGAATGTAATTTGATAGGATGAGGTTTTCAAACTTCTAACAATATCAGACCACTGTGTAGAGAATGGTACAGAAAATTGCACTCAGCCTCTGGCATAACAATTATAACTACCATACTTATTAACTTTGACCTTTAAATTATGTTGTTTACATTAAAAGTGGTCAGTTAATGTTGAATATTCGTTTGGAATCAGTTTCAATTAAAGTTAAAAACTTAGATATTCAAGTATAGCAAATTGAGTCGTAATATAATGGTACAGTGGAACCCCTCAAAACCGGAACCTCAGTAAACCGGAATTCCCTCTAAACCGAACAATTTGCATGGTCCCGATTTTTTCTGTTCTATTTTCATTGTGTAAAAACCTCTGTAAACCGGAACCCCTCTATTCCGGAAACCGAACAAGATTTCCATTATTTCTAAACAATTTCAACAGTAATTTACCCCTCTAAACCGAACAGCAATTTATGACACCTAAAGTGTTTAGACAATAAATGTTTAACACGGCGTTTTCACACCTTATCCTAATCTGTTATGACTTCAATCGGCAGTAGCTACACGTTTGTTAACTTTATTACGGTGCGCGGGTAAATAGGTACAGTGTGATAATCGCAATTATTAACGACAAAAGAAAGTGACAGTTTGCAAACATCATTAACAACTTTTAATTGTCGACCATACACATCAATCGATGTTTTCAATAATTTATTTAATGATGAATGCTACAGTAGGTGACTGTTCAATTGATCTTTTGTTAAAAGAATCAAATTATCATTCTAGTTAATGAGCGTATTAGCAGAGTAAAGACGAGTGCAGGTATTGTTGTTTAAACTAACAATAATGCAGAACAATTTTGTTGTTTTATCAATCAGTTTCTGTCAGATTGATTTTACCATTTACACAATCAACATGTCTTCGTCTCCGAAGAATAGAATTGTCACTTGATGACAAAATTAAATTGATCAATGAGTCAGAATCTGTTCCGAACCGACAATCATGGTAAAGTGCAAAGTTTGGGATTGGCAAATCAACTGTTTCTGACATCCTGAAGTTAATGCATTTCCTAAAACCCCTCTAAACCGGAAACCCCTCTAAACCGAACTTTTTATCCGGTCCGGACGAGGTTTGGTTTAGAGGGGTTCCACTGTATATGTATTAAAATTGAACTTAATAGTTTCATTTACTCCAATGTTAGCCTTTCCAGTTGAGAACAATGAATCACAAAAGAATGGTATATCTAGCAAAATTGATCCTATTAGTTTTGTTTACTCCATTATTAATAACTTAATTACAGACTTTGCATAAATGAAGGGTTTTACATCTGCTAGGGGTAGTTTGGTTATCTGTATATTTGTTTTTAGGGGTTTGCATGTACCTCATGGTCATTTTGATTGATTTGTTTTGAAGTTGACTGTAAATATACAATAATAATAATACACATGTAATTACTACGCAGTGCTAGGAATTACCCAGCAGCAAAATTAAGTTGGAAAGTTTTTTGAGCTTTGGCTTTTAAGTAGGGAGAGTTTTGGTAGAGAATTTTGATGGATTTTAAGGAGTGGGTTTAAAAGTTTAGTTGAATTTAACAATAGGTGATAGGCATGTGGTGTTACATCTCAGATGTCATGGCAACATCATTTTGAATCAATACCTTAATTTGAGCAATTTTCTAAAAAGGAGCCAGCAAGAATAATTATGACGAAATGTAATTCAGACTATCGCTTTTTAGTTTCATAGAAAATGTAATTTAATGTACATTTTGACAGTAAGACTGGATGCTGGACAGCAGACATCAAATTAGAAGGTCAGACGGAGACTGATCAAATAGACACACCCGAGCCTTCTTAGGCTATCAAACACATATAAGTTTGTTGGAGCTGTTTATGAAAACAAAATACCAAATTTCAAGTTAGTACACTCGACCCTTCTAATGTACATGGGAACTCCATTACTAAGAATCATACAAATGACGAGCTAGTACACTCGACCCTTCTAATGTACATGGGAACTCCATTACTAAGAATCATACAAATGACGAGCTGATTGAATTCCGGCGTCCAATTTGTCAAAGCATGATTGTTAATAAGTAACTAGCCAGGACGGGAAAGTGTGACAGAAATACAAAAAAGTCACTTAATGTCACCAAGTGTAAAGGAATCAAAAGCAACAATAACAGTTTGAATCAAGGAAATACCATTTCAATCAAAATAGGCCCGCGATTATCTATATCAGAAAGTCAAATCCCATTTGTCTTAACAGACACGACTACATAGGGATGAAGGAGTCAGACAGAAATAACAAAAGACAGTAAAACTATCAAAGGATATTATGCAGTATGTTCCCTAACACTGAATAATGTTTCAAACTCTAGTAAACTGTTTGCTGCAGAACAATCCGTGGTCTCATACATTCAGAACATATATAACAATTTGTGGTCTCATACTTTCAGAACATATATAACAATCTGTGGTCTCATACTTTCAGAACATATATAACAATCTGTGGTCTCATACATTCAGATCATATATAACAATCTGTGGTCTCATACATTCAGATCATATATAACAATCTGTGGTCTCATACATTCAGAACATATATAACAATCTGTGGTCTCATACTTTCAGAACATATATAACAATCTGTCGTCTCATACATTTAGAACATGTATTACATTATCTGTGGTTTCATACATTCAGAACATATATAACAATATGTGGTCTCATACATTCAGAACATATAACAATATGTGGTCTCATACATTCAGAACATATATAACAATCTGTGGTCTAATACATTCAGAACATATATAACAATATGTGGTCTCATACATTCAGAACATATATAACAATATGTGGTCTCATACATTCAGAACATATAACAATATGTGGTCTCATACATTCAGAACATATATAACAATCTGTGGTCTAATACATTCAGAACATATATAACAATCTGTGGTCTCATATTTGACCTATTTAAGGCTCCCTCTCTATTAGACACATTTTTTAAAAATGTTCCTCAGTTGTATTTTATTATATATTTTCATACCTGTCAATATTTATCCGACATGCACCAGAACAAAAGAATCATACATTGTGTAAAACAGCTAATTGGATCAACCACATGTGAAACATACCATGACCTTTTATTAGTTTTCGCATCAGGCTCGGTCATATTAATTACATCCTTCTCCTTAAACATGTACCAACTACGTTTATCTAAAACATCGAGACGTGGAGCCTTTGAAGTCTAAGATGACCAATTTTTGACTTGCAGCACTTTTGTGAGAGAGTGAAATATAGCCGACTGATTATGCATAACTGAAGAAATCAACAAATTGGTGCAACCAAGACGCGCTATATCTATCATAATTGGCGCATCCAGCTATCGCAAAACTGGTTGCGTTTTGATTAATTTATCATTACTTCATTCAGACAAAAATTATAGCAAGATGTTAACAATTTTTTGGCAATTGAAATAATATAGAAATTTGTTGTTTTTTTGGACCCTAACACATGCGCCATATTTTGTGGCGCCTAGTGCCTCAAATAGGTGAAATATGGTATGTTTGTGTCTCGTGTCACGTTGTGTTTGTGTTATGTATTATAGTGCTTTTGTAGGGTGGCTGTGTGCTACTACAGTAGTATTTCCTTATTGTTGTCTACACTAAGATTTGTATTAAGTCTGACAGAATGAAAACAAAACCAGTCTAGCTGTGGTTTATGGCAGCATATTGTTACTAATTCAGCAGACAAGCACCAATAAGAATACCATGTGGCTGTCACATTAGATGGAAAATAATTAGAGGTTATCATATGGGTCTGGTGTGCCTTACGGCGATATTGGCATACTAGGAGAGATATTGGCCAGAGGGTAGTATTGATCTAGTATGCCAATATCGCCGGCCGTAAGGCACATCAGAGAGGGTAGTATTGGTCTAGTATGCCAATATCGCCGTAAGGCACATCAGACTCGTTTTATAACCTTTTTATCGCATATGTTTGACTCCAGCAAAGAGTTGCGTAATGTTATCAGAAAACAAGACAATGGTATACAAGTAAACAAGTTGAATAATGTTTTGGAAATAATTAAACATTTTAGAAATGATTTGGAATCAACTTGTCGAGATCTATAGGTCTAAAATTGTAACTTGAAATTCTTAAATGTCTATCACATGGATTTTGACAAATTTAAAATACAAACTTTGACATCTAAATCCCAACAGGCCGATCAGCCATTTGAACATTCATCGTCTGTTTAATGTTTCATTACTGAACGTCGTCATTACCCGCGCTAAACAATGACGTCACACCGGAAGTATACCTGATATCGAGATTCGGCACACCCAGAAGTATGTCAAATATCCGAGGCACACCCAGAAGTATGTCAAATATCCGATATTCGGCACACCAGGTCACATGATCATAGATATTGGACTCACATTGTCCATATATGTTTATGTACAGTGCAAATGTGTTACTATATTTAGTAACATATGTGATAACTGTCATTATTTCTAACAATGCTTGGCAGTAAACAACTTATACATAGCTATCATGTTCCATTAATATTTACAGTATATTAGCATTAGCTTAGCATTAAATGTTACTTCTTAGTTGCATTAATAGTACTTGTAGCTACCACTTGCTGGAGTCTCACATGTTTCAAGTACACGTATTACATAATTATATTAAGCCAATCTACTCCATTTTCCTGCTGTTTATACACGGGTTTTTCAGCACCTTGCTGAGGTAATTAAAACTCTGAAGGCATAGTGAAATCTACAGATACAGGTTTTAAGTTGAGACCAAAGGCATCAAGTCTCAGCAATAGTTTGGCTGAAAATAACTTTCTTTTAATATATGTTATAATCTTACTTCACCGCTGATTCATATAAAGAGGAGTTGCAAGTTACAAAGATCTGCAGATTTCCTTTTTATTAAAACCCTTATTTATGCATGAAGGTAATATCCTCAGTACAGCTATGTCCGATAACATGTATTTTCACAAATTAGCTAGAAGATGTTTAATGGCTTCTAACATTAAAAGAACTAGAAGTACTGCACAAATGAAATCTCTAGCTCCTTGATTATTTGATTTGATAATTATTTAATATAGAAAAGAAAAATTGTCAAGCAATGCATTTTTAATAAGTATTTTGTACTAGCTAAATCTAGAACACAGTTGATTATGGACTGCAGCATTGACAGAGCAATAGTCAGTAATAGCTACTTGTATTGAAATAACTACATAATTTGAGGTTTCAAAAATCTAAATATATCCATGAAATACAACAAATTCTAAGCATTAATAACTTATCTATCCAAGGAAACCTACTTTATGCAAATCTGTCCAGAATTGGCAATGTTTGCCCCAGAAATGCATTAAAATGCGCGCTTGAAAAAACTGAACATGGGGGAAAAACTAGACTAGGGGTGGGGGGGGAAACTAGACTAGGGGTGGGGGGAAAAACTAGACTAGGGGTGGGGGGAAAAACTTGACTAGGGGTGGGGGGAAAAACTAGACTAGGGGTGGGGGAAAAAAGAGGCATATGGGGTGGAATCTTTCCCAGGGGGAAAAGTGGGGCCAATTGTGGAGACCAATCCTGTTACACTGGTAATCATATCTTGCGAGCGAAAGCCTTGCGCTCTAATCATCGAGCTAACTGGGCAGGCTCACACTTGACTGAGGCAAACTTACCCACTCCAAATGATGAGACAGTTCCATACATGGCTTTCTATGGAAACTATTATGTAACACATTGCATTTTTCTTTAAGTCATAAAAATGGAATTAATGAGATAAAAATTTATAAATGAAAAAGAAAAGTCATTATTTGGACTATAAGTCTTTATAATGAGATAAAAAAAGTCTTTATTGCCAAATACAGAGATAGAATTAAACACAGGAATAAATAATATACAATTTTTTGACGAAAATCAATTTGTGACTGATAAGATCTTGACCAAAATTTGAGTTATCAATATGAAATTACATCAACTATTGCATGGTTCATATCAGTAAAGCAATAAACGAATGCTTCAATAATAAAATCACGAACCATCCTGTTATTGTAAAGGCTTACACATTGCATAAGAGAAGTAATTGAGATCGTGATATGTCTGTCATGACAATACATTGATGAAATGTCTGAAAAACATCTCACCCTCTCCCCCTAAAGAGGCACTGTCAATGCGAGGATTAACATCATGACCTAGAACAGATGGTGGTTTATCTTGATAGTCTTAAAAGTTCAACAATTCTCATGTTCTCAGGTGAACAGGGATATCTACCTAATGGTCAATTTGACCTTGACCTTTGCCTCAGCAATCCCAAAATCAGTAGGGTTCAATCTACAACCCATTGGCAATCATCCTACCAAGTAAGGACCGGGCCAAAGAATACTTGATTTATAGCAGTTACAAGGATTTCCACCTTATGGTCAATTTGAGCTTGACCTTTGACCAAGTGACCCCAAAAACATTAAGCTTCATCTACAACCCACAAGCCATCATCCTACCAGGTACTGGAGTAATCACTAGGCCAAGGATTTCCACCAAATGGTCAGTTTGACATTGACACCAACCCACAGACAATCATCCTACCAAGTAAGGACTTGGGATACCAAAGGGTACTTGAGTTATTGCACGGAAAAAGATGATCTACTGATAAACCGACCGACCTACTGACATGATAAAAACACTATGCCCCCATGTCGTAAAAATTCTGTTGTTTTAAAAATTGCCTGTATTAGCAGGGTGGTCTGAATTCGTGGGTTGTCATAAGGTTGGGTTCTACTGTATCTGAGAGAGATTGTTGATTCACACAGAAGCATTTCATACAAGTGAAGAGTTTATCATATACAACATTTAATAAATAACTATGTCAATTGTGTCAGTAGCAAACTAAGTTGATGAACTTTTTCATTTTAGGTGAAGCAAGAAAGGCAATCCCTTTTAGGACGATTTAGTGGTTTCCAAAATTTGTTATATGTATTAGCGGATATAGCGAGTGAAAAAGTAGGTAAATCAGCAATTTCAGACATTTCACTTATAGATATGTTTGCAAATCCACAAAATAAGTATTGTTAATGTAAATAAAGTGATGTAAATAAAAATTTACTTCTGTGAACAATGAAAATTACCTAGACTGATATTTAGGCGCTATTCGTTATATTGCAAATTCTCAAGCATTTTTGCATCAAGAACATATTACCAATGATACAGTAGTCACGATAGATTTCTCGCCAGACTAATAACATTCCAACTGAAACCTTGTACTGTGCAGATCAAGATGTGTGATTATGATTACCATCACCCAACTAGCTACCATAATTGAATTTTCAACTCAATCAGACACAAGTAATATAATACCTTGACTAATACATTCTGTGAGTATATATCACTATAGAATAACCAAAAACAATATTGGAATGAGTTATTTATCCTTAATAAATACATTCTGATTGTTTACAGCCATAGAAATACGCATTATCACCCATTAAGGTTACGACCTCATTACTTCAAACCTTACAAGGTCCCACCATAGAAGATATCACTCTCTTATATCTTGTATTATTGTAATTCAAGTGATTACAAGAGATGTCGTATTGCACCAACCCCACTCTAACATAGGCCATCATATAGTGGGTTTGGTGCAATCTGAAGTAACTTGTTATCGGTAAAGAAGCCGTACAATGGTACAGCACCCTGCTCTCACACTACTACATTCTCATGGCCTATTCATTGCGATAAAATTGAAAAACTAAATACTGTTCAGGGGTGTCACTCAATTCTTGAAGTAGCCGGAAAATCTCCAAAAGGAGGTAGGGTCTGGGGAATTCCCCCAATAATTATAATCATTCATACAAGAAAAGTAGCCGGGAGATGATGCTCAAGATACAGTGTTATTTTACCAGCTCCCAGACCATTATTGACACCATTGCTGTTTCAGACAGAATTAAGACTGTTTAAACATCTCAAATAAAGAATTTACTTTATGGCAATAATCAGGATTAAGAAATTGATCACGTTTGCCGAATTACTGACAGACAAATTAATTCTTGTTCTGTGAAGAGTAATTATTTTATGCAAGATTAATCACAATTAATTACAAGTACAATAATTGAAATAGAAACACATTACAAACAATATTATCTCTTGATGATCGCTATTAAAAGAAGACGTCCAATTTTAATACTTTGGTATTATCTAAGTCTAGACAAATATCTGTTAGAAACTGTAACAAATTTGGAAATGCATTTTCTGGACACTAATACAGGTCTGGTTGTTCTACATTTGTCACATAATAGTCCTTAAATACTGACAGCAGACTTGTTAATCTGTATAAAGTTCCTACAAATTGACTTACTTTTCTTGTTGGATTTTCATCTGTTGCTGATGCTCGCGCTCATTACGTCTCACTTCCTCCTGCACAGCTGCTTGCATCTCCTTGCTGCCTAGCCCATATCTACCTTTCATTTCTTCTCTGTAAAATATAACATGGGATTGTGCATATACCCCATGGCAAACAATTGCAATACAGGACATATCCCCCATGGCAAACAATTGCAATACAGGACATATCCCCCATAGCAAACAGTTGCAATACAGGACATATCCCCCATGGCAAACAGTTGCAATAAAGGACATATCCCCCATGGCAAACAGTTGCCATAATGGACATATCCCCATGGCAAACAGTTGCAATAAAGGACATATCCCCCATGGCAAACAGTTGCAATAATGGACATATCCCCCATGGTAAACAGTTGCAATAATGGACATATCCCCCATAGCAAACAGTTGCAATACAGGACATATCCCCATGGCAAAGAGATGCAATAATGGACATATCCCCCATAGCAAACAGTTGCAATAATGGACATATCCCCCATGGCAAACAGTTGCAATACTGGACATATCCCCCATGGCAAACAGTTGCAATAATGGACATATCCCCCATAGCAAACAGTTGCAATAAAGGACATATCCCCCATGGCAAACAGTTGCAACAATGGACATATCCCCCATAGCAAACAGTTGCAATACTGGACATATCCCCCATAGCAAACAGTTGCAATACAGGACATATCCCTCATGGCAAACAGTTGCAATAATGGACATATCCCCCATAGCAAACAGTTGCAATAATGGACATATCCCCCATGGCAAACAGTTGCAATACGGGACATATCCCCCATGGCAAACAGTTGAAATACTGGACATATCCCCCATGGCAAACAGTTGCAATACTGGACATATCCCCCATGGCAAACAGTTGCAATACTGGACATATCCCCCATGGCAAACAGTTGCAATACTGGACATATCCCCCATGGCAAACAGTTGCAATACTGGACATATCCCCCATGGCAAACAGTTGCAATGCAGGTCATATCCCCCATGGCAAACAGTTGCAATACAGGTCATATCCCCCATGGCAAACAGTTGCAATACTGGACATATCCCCCATGGCAAACAGTTGCAATACAGGTCATATCCCCCATGGCAAACAATTGCAATACAGGTCATATCCCCCATGGCAAACAGTTGCAATACTGGACATATCCCCCATAGCAAACAGTTGCAATACAGGACATATCCCCATGGCAAAGAGATGCAATAAAGGACATATCCCCCATGGCAAACAGTTGCAATACTGGACATATCCCCATCATAAATATTGCCGACTTAAATTTTCATATATTGGACAAACAGGTATGAAATGAAGATGAATATCATTTCATACTTGTTTGTCCAATATATGAAAATTTACGTCGGCAATATTTACAGGAGAAATATCATAAATATCCAAATATTAATAAATTCCATATCATGATGTCGAGTTCAAACGTTAATGTGATTAGAAATTTAGCTGTATACACTTATTATGCATTTAAATTGAGAACACAGATAGTTATGTGACACTAGAGAATATTTTTGAAGACCTTTTTACCATATATGTAATCACTTGTTAAGTAAGTGTTAAAATTATTTCTTATATTTTTTGCCCAAATTCCAGCTTGGTATATCACATGTACATGCTTATAAAATGTGTTGTATTATAATATTATGTATATATTGTGTGTAAGGGCCAGACGCCTTCATGCTTATTAAATAAAGTTCAAAGTTCCCCATGGCAAACAGTTGCAATAATGGACAAAGTTCCCCATGGCAAACAGTTGCAATAATGGACATATTCCCCATGGCAAACAGTTGCAATACAGGACATATCCCCCATGGCAATCAGTTGCAATACAGGACATATCCCCCATGGCAATCAGTTGCAATACAGGACATATCCCCCACGGCCAACAGTTGCAATACAGGACATATCCCCCATGGCAATCAGTTGCAATACAGGGCATATCCCCCATGGCCAACAAAACTCATCCAACTCAGAATAAAGTATTAAAACTTATAAACATTGGAGCCAGTTAAAACTGGAAACTCCTTTATTCGGAAGCCTTGGAAACATATGTAAGATACTTATTTATTTGTGATGGAAGGGAGTATGTAGAATTAGTAAACAATTTCTTTATATTTGTTTGTTTCACAAACATTAGGGCCCTGGATTACAACAAATACACTCAGCACTCAAAAAATCTCAAATCACAAAATATACTAGTAAGAGTCTGACAGTAACTCACATTGAATGTGAAAATGTTTGATAATAGACCAAAAACAATATTCAGCACTCATGTAACATTTGCATACATTTTCCACACCCCAAGAGGGATCAAAGGTCTAAATCCCGTTTGAGGTCCGTTCTGATATGGCTGGTTGATGTGCTGCCAGCTTGTTAAATAATGATTAACGTGCGCCTACCTGCCTGGTGCCTGGCACTAAAGGATAGGAAACGGGGAAGTAAATGTGCTCAGAAAGTAGATGTCTAGTAAGTCAGAAATGGCTGGCCCTTCAAAAAGGGCTGACACTTCAAAGAATCATCTGGTTGACGATGATAGCAATGAGATGCTAAAGCGCCTCAATAAACACAAGTTTTTATAGACTATATGAGTTTAGGACTAGGTGCTTTGCAACAGCAGCCCTACCTATGTTCCTGCTCACGGTTGGCAAGGAGACTCTGTAATGACTGAATCTGCGTCTTCTGGCTATCACATGTACTCTTCACCAAATCCACCTCTCTAGAGAGGGCAGCACTCTTCATCAAAGCCTCTTGTAATTTCTTATGCTGAAATAAATAACCAAAATCCTTGACAGCCACATTTACAGCTTTTATAATACACAAACAAGTAGTAACAAGAAATATCTTGAAAAAAGATGGTCGGCGCAATTTGAAGGTTAAGATTTGTTGTGCAACATATAAAATGCCAAGATGTTACGATTGCTGATCATTCAAGATCCAAAATGGATTTCGGTAAATTCACCGAAATTCAGCGGATTTGAGTCTGAATTTTTCTGGCCTCGAGTATGATGATATTATGTCTGATGTTGAGGTTCCTTTGCCATATTCATATAGTCGGGGGAAGACGTTTTTTAACGTCAAATTTTCGTGTTGGGGCCTTTATGTGACGAATGTCTGTGATGATGAGTGGACACAAACGTTCACTGCTCCAAGGTTGTGTTTCATTATGATTTAATACATTGATTTTTTTAATAATTACACAAATAACTTGTACATGGACTACAGTTATGCAGTACGACGAGACAGATTTATTTGAATGATTACAGCTGTTGTTGTTGTTGTTTAGAGTAGCATAAGAGAATCCAATTGTTGACATATATTTTATCATAATTTAGGAAAATATGTAAATCAATATTTCAATTAGCAATGCTGATGCTGTCGGTCAATTTGTGTAAGAAGATTTTCATTGAATATTGTTTTGTAATAACAGTTTTTTAACATTTATTTCTTATTTTCAGATAGAAGACTTTGTACAGAAATCTAGCCCGAATCTACCCAATGATTTCAACACTGGGAAATTATTTAATACTCGCATGGATTTGGAATACATTTTTACATTATGAGTTGTGTATTTACACGGATTTGGTTATAAGAGTTTTACCTGGAATTTTTATTGACAAGTTGATGCCAAGTGCTGCTATTTAGTTGAGAACTGTGAACTCAGAAGTATGTTTCAAACAATGTAGACGTCTGTATGGAAGTGATAATATTGGTGACATCTTGCAATTTGATTAAAATTTTTACTTGTAAAACATTCATGAATTAATTTCAGTTAAAAAAAATGCTTTTTTATGTATTTGATGCAATGTGGAAAATAATAATTAGTATCATAAAAAAATATGTTCTGTCTTATTTAAAACACTGTAGAAGTAATTCTAATTTGATAACATGCATGGTTGTGGTACCACTAGATAGGAAATTCAATTCTACACAAACTTTACATAGGTCATTAAAGGATTAATTAGTGACTTCATGCTGCAATTTTAGTTTAAACCAAGTGGGTATAAATTTTACCCAGTTTTCAAATAAATCTCTATTTGTACAGTGTAGAACACTGATAGATTATCTATTGGCTAGTACTACTACCTACAAGTAAAAAATTGCTGCCTGATGCAGCAAAGATGTGTGCACGGCGTGAACAAAATGAAAAAGAACATACACTTATGTGAACTAACAGTATGTGTTTTTTATGCTTTAATGTGCAACTATAAATTAATGTAAATGAAGTACATTTGTAGTTTTATTAGTAGTTTATGAGGAATTAAATAAGGAACAGACTAGTTTTTGTATGGACAGTAAAATATAAATAGAAGTTGATAGTCTGGAAAACTTTCATGATAATAAACATCATGCATGTAAATTAAGACAACATTATGCACCTGAAAATGCAAACATTGATTTAAACATATTTATATAAATCACAATCATTATCACGGTAGAAATAAATAATGAATTACCGACAAATTAACATAATTAGTATTTACTAAAAATTAAAAATAACAATAATCACTAAATGATTTTGCATATCATGTCAAAATGTGAGATCACTTCGGTGTAATTAACATGTCAGTGGACAAACAGACATTCAGCATCACACACTGAATTAATCAAGCAATGTGTGAATGTAAAATGAGTTTAGACATTTTGAAAGTTAGAAAAATAGTGTAATTTAATGTAAATGATAGCTAAAAAGTGACACCGGAGAGAACTATAAAATGCTACCCGAATGAACAAGTGGTAGGAAGTGTAACCAGGCCATAGTATATGAATGACTATTATAATAAGGCAAAGAACATAGCAAAGATGTTTATGTATGTATGTTTTTATGTTCATAGCTTAAGGAGTTACTTTCAATAAATAAAGTTTATTATTATTATCATTAAAGAGAAATAAAACCGTATTTACTTATATCTCAAACATATTTACAGTGGAAAGAAATAATGCAAAAATGACCAAAATGCAACACAATAACTCAATACAGAAGCATTAATCACTAAATGATATAGCTCCTTGTCAAAATGTGAGATCACTTCAGTACGTAACAACACGCTAGCATCACACACTGGATAAGTTATCAATCAGTGGGAATGTATAATGAGTATAAACTTTGTGGATGACTGGATAATGGCGTAATTGTATATGTAAATGAAAACTAAAATGATACCTGAATCTACAAAAGTGATAGGTGTACCAGACTGGTTTAGCAGACTAAGCATATGAATGACTAGTGAAGTAAACAAAAAGAACACATTTACATATATCACATACATATTAACAGTAGAAAGAAATAATGCAATACTGACCAAAAAGCAAAAACGATTACTCAATACAATCAAAGCAAACAAATGGGGTGTGGGACGGTACCACTTGTCTCTGTAGCCAAGCTGGCAACTCGTTGCATATAAGTTTCCGTTTTGTTACTGAACAGTTTTATAATATCAAAGTTTGTGTAAATAGGTAAGAAGGTTTGCATGGAATATGGAATTAAACAAAAACAACAGAAATGTGAAAAAATTAAAAGAGAACTTCAATCCGACTTGTTCTAGAAATGCTAGATTTTCAATCCAAAATAAAGAAAAATGGTCAGTAATAATGGTAGAGAGATTTTTAGAGATGAACAGCAGACAAGGTTTTCAAGTTTCAGACACCTGTGACCTTGACCTTTAACATTATGACCCCAAATTACAATATGAACTACTAGACTTCATACTGATACTTCCCAGCAAGTTGATGAAAAAATCTAACACTGGGTTTTGGAGATAAAGGGAGAACAAGGCAAACTGGACAGACAAACATACAACATGGGGAAACATAATAAGTACAACATGATGAACACAAATGTACAAGCAATAAAAACAGTTTTATAATTATACATTGTAGTTAAATAGTATTACTAAACTGTTTACTTCAGATGCAGCTTAATTGCAAAAACATCATCTTTTATAGTATATACATGAAACCAGGTCAAAGCATTCAAGCTTCGTTTTAAAAGAAACTCTTTTGAGTTTAATCTGTAAAAAAATGTTGAAATTATGTTGAAAGTATGTTAGACCAGTTCTATTAAAAGTAGAAAGTAGACTGGGGACACAGCATAGGGCTATCCAAGGAACATTTTTACCAGGTTTGGTTTAAACTGGTTTAGCAGCTTTAGATATAATATCCAAAATGTGTCAGCGAATCAGATATTGGATGTAATTTTGGTACAGTACAATCATGTGCCATGTTCATAGCAAATCAGCCAAAGGGAAAAAATATTTTTTTAGAAAAAATGTCTGGCAATCAGAAGCCCTAGTGACTATTTTGGAATTTGAGTGGGGCTGAGTGGGACTGTGTGATACAATATTTGAGGACAATCCTCCAATGAACAGATCTAGCAAATTTGATTCAAATTGCCCAAGTGGTTTTGGAAATGTAAACGTTTACGACAATGCTGTCGCAGTGGGCAACAGATGGTAAGTGATGGCAATAGGTAACTTGGTTCAGGTGAGCAAAAAACATGGAATTCAGCTTACACTTCTGTAAGCGTACAATTAAATATTCAAGCAGATTTGTCTGAAAAGTGTTACTAAATCAATATTCTACTAATAAAAGACATGTACATTGATACAGAAAAAACATATACTTACATGTGCACTATAATACTTAATTCAACAAAAACATTGTTCCATTTCTTACATATACACATATATGTATAATTGCATATGCAGTGTTAAACAGAGAAATGAAGCCTTAATCAGGTTCATATTAATATGAAGAACATTACTGAGGTATTGCAATATACATGATAGTATTTCAATTGGGATAGTGATATGTCGAAAGTAGTCATGATTTGTCTGCCGGGGGGGGGGGGGGGGGGGGTAATTTCGAATGAGTTAAATAATAAAAAAATATCAAAGTGAAACAAACAGCTATAAAATACTGGAAGACAGAGATAAGACATGAATATTGCAAAAGCACATTAACACATTAATCCTAAGACTAGATATCTTACAAACTATCCATATTCAACATATTGAAGTAAGAGACCCAAGCAAAAACTAAATCAAAATAAGGGAGGGCTGGGTTTTTGTTTTTTAACTTTGAGTGCCAAATGTTTTTTTTTACATGTGGTATTTTGTCATATTTAACTTTTGCCATACAGTAAAAAGGCTTATGCACAAATATTATAAATATTGTCCCTCAAGTACATTTCATTGCACTAAAAACAAGCCGATTTGATACATTTAAGATTAAAGGTCTGTTCCAGAAAATACTCCACTCCACAGGATGCAATATATTACCCCCATTACCTACAGAAATAAATTTACTGCTAATGGTAAATTTCAATTTTTAAAAGCCACCAATGAAGAAAATAATAAAGTGGTATGTTAGAGGTTGTTGAGGGGAGTTTTTTCTCTCTCTGAAACAGTCGTAAAGCAAGAATAAAATCCAAAATTTTGTTTCCAGGGTTCCCTCTGCCATTCACCAATAACATCAAATGTGAAAAAAACAATAATTTGGCAACAGTTTTTCAATTTTGGTAACAAAATATTCCAAAAGAATACATATTTGTAAGCAACTGCATAACTGTTCATGCTTTTTATCAAAATTGGTGTGTACTTTGAATATGCCACAGGGAATCATGTTTTCAAATTAAAACAAATTAGCACCTTCAATACAGGGATATGAATAAATACCGAATGATATCAGAAATGGAAGTATCTAGTTTTTCGCAAAACTTTGATTGCAGTGTCAGTTGTTCCGAATAGATAAGGGTTCACTGCCCTTGTAAGTGCAGGTGACACTTATTTAAGGTTTACACAAGGCAAAATATGAAGCTCTAAATGTTCATCTTGCATATCTGGGAACATCTGCTTCACCATTCCTACAGGTACCGCAACTATTTTGTCATCTATTGTTAAGAAGGAGAACTCATCTTCTTCCTGACAAACACTATCCACCTGATCAATTACTTCTTCTACTGGAAATTCTGTTTTCTGTTAAAATACAATAGTATAGGTATATTGTAAGGGTATTAATGAAACATATTTAAGAAATATCTGAACAATGTTTGCTATATTTAGGTGTTGAACCTTTCACCTAGTGTCTCCATGTAAAATTTAATGGTATTAAAACCATTAGCTAATAACAATGTATTTCAAAAGAATCAGTTGACAGCTGCTAAAATTATTAAACTAAAACTATCTGAATGGACAAAAAAATCTTTATGCCTTTTTTGATGATATAAATACTGTACTACAGTATATTCAGAATTTGTTTACAATATTTTATTTAGCTCAAGTTAACGTGCGACAGGATTGCAATAACTTGAACTTGCTATTTAAAGTTGTATAGCAGAGTATCAATGTATCATTTCCTATAATTGCAATAATTAACCTCACAATTTGTCTGTTGTTCAAGACACAACAAAAATCAGGGTTCCCACTCTTCCAAGAAAAAATTCAAGGACTCTTCAAAGGGTATTTTTCGCAAAATTCAAGGACCAAAACAGCATTGGTACTGCTATTTTATTCATTCAACATGTCTTTCAAATTAACTTTTTCCAAGAAAATTTAAGTATTAAACTTCAAATTATGAACTTATATACAAGGAAATGTTACACTCACTTCACAGAGAGTTTTCCAAGGCTTGCAAACACTATTTTTTATCTGTTTAAAGTGAGTTTATTATACAGTAGGAGAACCATGTGACATACCGTGATTAAGGTCTTGGATGTTGTTGAAAGGGAAACATCATTTCTGTAGGTGTTTGTAACACTGTCTGTTATGACGAGTCTCCAGGTTGAAAGGTTTCATTCACACATTTGCACCATAAGGCCACCTAACATTAGTTTGTTGCATCTTCAAAATATATTGTCTTTATTTTGACATTCTCAGTACTTCACATACAGCTTCTTCCTGCAATAAAAGGTAAATCAATAAAATATTGCATTAGACTTTCCAATGGATAATGATGAATTTTGCCTTTCATCTCAATTAATGTTTTAAAACAGCCATTTATATGCTGATCGTGTATCTGAAGACGTCAATTTGAAGTTGTCATCAGACAATTATCTTAATTTAGATTCTCCATCTATCATTGGCAGTGTTTTCCGTGGACTTTTAAAATTGAAGGTCATTGCAATTTCATATCCGAGGGTCATTTCCAAATATTGGAGGTCATACAGGAATATGCTAAATCGAGTCGACGCTTATGTACTTAATCTATGACACATTCAGTATGCATGTAATAATGAAAGTGAAAGTTGAAACTGATACATTGTCGGAAAATCGCTGTAAGGTTAGAACATGTGATCGGTGTATTTAATATAACCCGAGAGTTTAAACGTTTACATGTGAATTATCACGTATGTTTTAACGAAACATGACTTATTTATGAGGGATAATACTGCAAAATATTAAACAGAGCACAGAGACGAATGCTGGCTGCATCATAACAATAGACTAACAAATAAAATGTAGGTCAACCACGCTATGGGTCAACCACAACGTTTAAACGATAAAATTCAATAATTATACAGTTGAAAAGATAAGTTAATAACATAAATCATAATATACAACAAAATCACATACCTTAATTAAGCTTTTGTAGCCTACAACAGCAATAATTACGTTACAACGCAAAATCGTTCGTTTCTCGACATAGGTTCCCGCCGGTCTGCGCATGCGCACAATAGGCTCTGTTCGATTTTGTTCCCATTTGTTTTCAAAACCGAGTCCATTGCAAAACGACGCTAACAGAATTCAATATGCATGGCGTTGACATGCCGTGCAATAATTGCTGTTTCTCTATGGGGGAATG
Organism: Mactromeris polynyma; assembly: GCA_032209605.1. Classification (NCBI taxonomy): domain Eukaryota; kingdom Metazoa; phylum Mollusca; class Bivalvia; order Venerida; family Mactridae; genus Mactromeris; species Mactromeris polynyma. The sequence goes on along the minus strand of JASFXZ010000016.1, from coordinate 3,448,570 downwards.
GGTTAAGTAGTCAACAATACTATATATAGCAGAACAGTTTATATAATCAAATTCTACCAGTCTAGACTAGGCCGCTTACAATAGTTCAATTGTGAGTTTACTGTAATGAAGAATATTTGAATCACCCAGGAGAACTCATCAAGACTAGGACATTTAGGCATAGCCTAATCAACACCATAAGTAGACAGAGTTTACTCTTATTTCACCAGTTTTATGTGTAACAATCAAACAATCACTTAGGTATTAGGACTGTCTTGGATACTGTAATATCAGAAATTATGCTTGGAGACATATTTTCACAAGTTTCATGCATTTCTAAATTCATAAAAGTGTTAATTCTACCGTCTTTAGAATAATCAATTCAATGATGGAATGTACTGGTAAGTGCCAATTCACCAATATTTAACGTCGCTAACTCGGCAAATTTGATCTTTGCGAACATGAACATTTCTATTTTTCTAATCTAATTTTTTACGTCCTAACAGTAATATACAGAAACCGTAAATTGATTATAAGATAAATAGTGACTGACTTGGGACAGACTCAGAAATCTCGAAGGAAATCTCGAAGGACAAATAAAAGTGTAACTTTGCTCATAACATTCACAATTCAGTACAGTTTTATGACACAGACTGAACGAGACATTGAATGTATTATTGGACACAAGGGTAATGAGGGCCATCATTGATTAATGGTAGCATCCACAGGCTTTGCTACATGAGTGACATACAATGTCGCATACACAGTCATATGTTATTAATTTAAATGGTGCCATCATTACGCTGTATCCTGATATTTCATTTGCATATTGAAGAAAACGTATGTAGGAGATGCATTAATGCTTTTTAATGGTTTACCGGAATATATCAGTAGATTATATTCTGATATTTCACTGCTTTATGCAATAATAATCACACATGTTATTTTCACTGGTTAAGGAATGGTAAAAGGGAGCATGAATGCATGTGCTGTAGGACTTCTGGTTCGCAAAGTGTAAAACGAAACCAAAAGCATGGGTAGAACGATCAATTTTCAGAAAGCCAGCTAAGTGTGAAAGTCACATATCTGTGATTTTTAATAAACTATATCATAACAGTTCCAAATGTGTCCCTTGTCTAAGACTTCAATAAAACTGTCAGTCCTAAAATTTTGGCAATTTTTTCTTGATCTTGAAGGCACCCTATTGTCAGATATCACGGTCCGAAGTGAACAAAACACAAGATCAAATTGCTAAGAAATAATGTCACTGCCCCAATTAAAAAAATCAGTGGAATACCAGTGGAATACCACTGGTAAGCAATAATCCAAATGGCATCCCTCATGAAAAAAACTGTTTGAATTTTTCTGATAAAAATGGGGGGAGTGTAGTGCCTTTTGAAACTGTTAACTTGTGTATTCAAACTGTATATTTCTGAATCAAACTTTATGGGACGGACATTTTCTGAACATTTGCTGAATATTTCAGACGTTTATGATAATTTCTCAAAAACACTGACGGACTTTTTCAGACATGAAATTTATTATTTGTTGCAAAATTTTATGTCGAATAATCTTTTGTTTATTTAATACTCAAGAATGATCCGAATAACATCTCATCCTCGTAACGCATATATATGTCGTACGTCAAAGAACTGCGTACCGTCCGCTATTTGGTCGGGACCGGTATTACTTACTTTTAAACCCGGCGTGTTTACGTTTGGTGAGAGAAGCGGGAGAATTGCCCGCCGATAGCTGTTCTAAAATTGACGATCATACCTAATAAAAGGTTCCGCAGAACAAATAAAACCTACCAATGGTGCAGGTAAGTGTAACTGTATGCTTATTTGAACACTGTCGGATATATAACATTGGTGGCAGCGGCGAATTTCAGACTGTTATTTCCCCGACCAAAACGACAAAAGAACGCTGCGTAACAGTCCATTTTTTCGAATGAATCACTTATGCTAGCTTGAAAACTGTTGAATCGGGTGTTGTGGTTGGTGTCATTTATCGTAATTAATTCCATACGATTGCATAGAATAAATAAGAGCTGAAGTACAGTACCTGTTTCAAGAAAATCATTTAAAATACGTGTTCTAAGTCTGCACTTACGTCAGGAATGATTGATTCGTACTCAAGTCATTTCGCCTCGGTTCATTTCGCCCCATAGCATTCCTAAACGTTTACTGGTGTCATTCTATTATTTCCTTACATTGAGAATTAATTATGATGACAATAATTTAATGTGTAGAGCAATTTTATGCATTCCGCTTTTGATTTTGTCAAGGTTTACTTACAGTTGTGATTTATTAACAGAGAAGTCGTTAATTTTTACCAAATTGTTTCCTCTTTGGTTTGGCAGCTAGTTTTAATGTGATTTGTTCAATATGTTGTTTGTATCTTCTCAAGTTAGAAGTAAATTTATGTTTTATATTTCAGACAATTGTATAACTCACGAGGTGATAATATTAATGATGTGTTTAAAAACACCCTGGTCGTTTAAAGTCTTGGAGGTTTTGTGGTAGCTAGGAAGAGATTGGTGCATCTACCCGTAGTGTTTTCCGTTGATGACACTGCAAAAACATGTTGGTGTGGTGATGTAAAAAATGTTGGTGTGGTGATGTTAAAATCACCAATGACTTTCAAAAAACCTTTGTTTCTTAACTCTCATTAGGTTACACACATTCTCCTCAAAGCATTTAATTTTGTTCAACTTATACCATGAAAGAAAGAAATTTGTGGAGTGCGTGGATGGACTTCACAGAAAGATCTACTGAATTATGGAAATAGTTTAAGTGTAAATTTGTAATTCTATTGTTCAATAATGTATCATTTTAAATTCTCTAAGAATTTCATTTTCAGCAATGGTCACATGGGTGTGTTCTTACAAAATGTGTTTATTATTATCACCATTGCATTTTAAGTACCAAGTATTTTTGTTCATGAATGTAGTTTGATTAATATTTATATGCCAGTTGTGATGTTCTGATCATATGAAAGTATGTGTAAAATTAATTATTTTTTAGGTAAAACTGTTAAACAATGATTTGTCTTATTTTGTTAACTAGGATATGTGTGTATGCTATACTGAGTCAGCTTTATCACAAATACGTAAAATATTTACTATATTCTTGAGTCTGTTTGTCACTTTTTCATACCTCAAGGAAAATCTCCCTGCTGGATAGGAATGACAATCGTAAAAAATGACCATCAGTCACCAGAATTGTATTCAGGTTTTAATCCCCACCAAGGAAATTTTAAGTGGTTGTCATTCTTACCACACACTAGGGAGATTGTCCTGGAAAAGTCCTAAGTGACTACCTGTGAGGATGTATTAGTTTTTTAAAAAAATGTAATTATTTTGTCATTCTGGAAGATGGATGGATATAGTATAAGTGTTGCCCTTCCTATGGGGTAAAATAGTATACTTTTGTTGTTTGAATAAGCAATCACAAGATTAATCAGGTCACAAGTTTGTTCTGTTGTTTTAACTCATTATGCTAGGAATATTTGCAGATTCTGTCAATATTTCAGTTGTATACCACTGGTAAATTTCTCTGGTACTCCAGTGGAATACCACTGAAAGTTTAACGCTGGTATTCCAGTGGTATACCAGAGAAATTTACCAGTGGTATTCCACTGGAATACAATACCGGCGGTAAACTTTCAGTGGAATACCAGATATTTTTACCGCTGGTATACCACTGGAATACCAGCGGTAAACTTTCAGTGGAATACCGGCGGTAAAAATATCTGGTATTCCACTGGTATTCCACTGGAATACCGGCAGTAAACTTTCGGTGGAATACCAGATATTTTTCTTCAAAGGAAAAAATTAAAAAAGCACCAAACCAATAATCGTGTATCCTTCATTAATCATAAAATAATTTGTAAAAAAACAAGACATTAATTATGTATGGCCATGTTTTGTATCCCATGACATTGTAGATAATTCAATTTAACATGCAATAAACACTGGGACAGGACATAGATGACAGCATGACCATTTGATACAACATGTTAGAGCTCATTAAATAATGAGTAAACATGTTGAACAATAAAGGTGAATAACCTGTCTTCAAAGTAGGCCTGTTCAGTATGGAAAAAGTCAGAATTTTGGATTGAAAGTAAATTTGAATAACCTCTCATCAAATTAAGGCTGTTCAGTATAGAAAAAGTCAGAATTGTGGATTAAAAGTAAATTTGAATAACCTCTCATCAAATTAAGGCTGTTCAGTATGGAAAAAGTCAGAATTGTGGATTAAAAGTAAATTTGAATAACCTCTCATCAAATTAAGGCTGTTCAGTATGGAAAAAGTCAGAATTGTGGATTAAAAGTAAATTTGAATAACCTCTCATCAAATTAAGGCTGTTCAGTATAGAAAAAGTCAGAATTGTGGATTGAAAGTAAATTTGAATAACCTCTCATCAAATTAAGGCTGTTCAGTATGGAAAAAGTCAGAATTGTGGATTGAAAGTAAATTTGAATAACCTCTCATCAAATTAAGGCTGTTCAGTATAGAAAAAGTCAGAATTGTGGATTGAAAGTAAATTTGAATAACCTCTCATCAAATTAAGGCTGTTCAGTATGGAAAAAGTCAGAATTGTGGATTAAAAGTAAATTTGAATAACCTTGAATCAAACTAAGGCTGTTCAGTATGGAAAAAGTCAGATTTGTGGATTTATAGTATAACAATTGGGTAAGTAAAAATACATTACTGTTGCATATCACTTAGTTATGAATAGCTAGAGATATCCATAGGATATGGATGGCCCCAGCTAAGGGCTTTTAAGTCAAAAAAGGGTCACAACTCCTCCAAACATTGGGTGGATTATAACCCAAAACGAACTTAATCTGTATTTTACCACTAATGCTCATGTGCCCAGTAATAATTTAATTCATCGATCCTTTGAAGAATTATTGATCGGAAACAAATTGTTCACCACTGATGGACAGGGGCAACACTTTATGCTCCTTTGCCATTCAAGGGCTGGAAAGGGAAGGGGGGGGTAAAAATAACAACTTTTGTATCTAAAACTTACTTAGAAACATGAAAATGAATGATCTTTTCAGTCGTTTATGATTCCTCAAGCAACCTAAATGCTTGTAAGCATTAACATTCCACTTGTATCTACGCTACAAATGCTCCTATTATAATCAGACAAGAGCTTTTGGTAAAGTGTGTTTGTTTATGCAATATTGCAAATGCAAGTGACAGGGTTTTCCCTAGGATTTTTCAGCTAAGGGTCCTTGGACCCATGTGTTTGACAAATTGGGGGTCCTTAGTAACTTTGCAGGGTCCCAGATATGCAGTTTATACTTACAAAGGTTTATTTTAGGGATCCCAGGGATGCACAGTAAGTGGAAAATGGGAGTCCATAGAAAGAAAAGGGAGTCAGGGACTCAATGTTTCTGCGTAAGGGAAATCCCTGAAGTATAGTAGACAATCCTGTATAACATGAGCAAATTTACCCACTTAATTCAAGTTCCATAAATCTGTCATTAGAAGCAAAAATTGTATAAAACTGCTGTACCGCAGACTAATTTCTGTTCTCAACCAAAGAGGTAACCTATATAACTGACAATGATTTATTAAACTTATAAAGTAGAAAATATATCAAAGAGCTATATCAAATTATTTAATGACATGCTTTGTTTCTAATACAATTATTTCATGCAAGTAAACCAATAAACCAGCTACAAAATGTTCCATATACCAGACACTAACCTATTCACAGACAGTATAACATTTTCTCCTGTATGTTTTATTCCTTGCACCTCTATTTCCTTACATAATTATCATGTACCCTTGAGACTCCTCCAATGCCTAATGTTTTATGGATTATTGAAGCAACTTATTTCTCTCTATTACATCTTCAGGATTGTTCTTTAAGACATATACCTAAGTCTTTAATCATCTTTAAAATTAAACCAGTGTTAAATATTGGAAAAGGTTAACATAAAAAATGAGAATCTTCAAATCCATTTCATCACAATTTAAGGTTGTACAAGTCATATACATATTAATACAGTTTTTTTTTATAAAATAATTTGTTTAAGTCATAAATGATGTACTGTATGACATTATACATTTATGGACTATATTCAGCTGTTGTACATTGTATAACAGGTTGAAAGGGAGAATAAAAAACATCTCCCTCAATATCTGTCATAAATGTGAACAGTACTCGGGCTAGAGTGCAGAAACGATGCAGTTAACTGGATATCAAAGTCATGGATGGGCAAATGGACGAAACTTTATAACAAAAATTGCTTTCATGGGACAAGTTTTATTCTTGACAATATTTTAAAAGACTTTGAAGAGGACCCCCAACAATGACACTGACAATGAAATATCCCTACAATAACTAATTGTCATATTGACAGAGTGTCCACGAGGATTTTTTATGATTTAGCTGTGAGACCTCGTTTTTTACACTATATGACCCACTATTGAAGATGACTTACTTTCATTCAAACAAACAACAAGTTTCATGTAGTTCAGGTAAAAAATGTAGGATGTAGTGTCCACTTTTAGAACGAAAATGACCCAGAATCAAACTTGACCAAGCTTTTGTTGAGCCAAACATTGTGAGCAAGTTTCATCAGGATTGAGCCAAAGCTCTGACCTCCAGAGGATTTTCTACAATTTTACCATGTGACCTTATTTTTTGATCCCAGACAACTTAGTTTCAAAGTTTATCTAAATTGCATTTAGGAAAACACTTATAACATGTCTAATGCAAATATAGTAAAAAAGATTACCTCTCGAGTGTTAACACAGCCTTTCTATAATTTGACCTAGTGACCTAGTTTTTGACCCCTGATGACCAAGTTTAAAAACAGGACCAAGCTTGATTAAGGCAAACATTTTTACCATGTCTCTTATAGATATATATATATATATAGATATAAGCCAAAAGTATAACCTCTAGAGTGTTAACATAGTTTTACTAAAATTTGACCTAGTGACCCAGTTTTTTACCCCACTTTCAAACTTTCAAAACTTGGCTGTAATTTCATCGAGACAAACATTCTGACCAAGGTACACCCATATCAAGTAAAAGATGTTACTTTAGCGCATTAACAAGCTGAATTGTTGATGACGGATGACGACGGACACAGGGCGATCACATGACAGACTGTGAGACACAGGGCGATCGATCCCAATATAGCTCTCCTTGGACACTTTGTGCTCAGATTGACTTAAAACAGTAGTCATCATTAATTCAGTTTTTGGACTAACTTAAGGCTTTCATGACTAAATAATAGTTTGTAGTCAGTTACTTTCTATCCAACAGCAAAAGAAATATATTGTAAAAAAACAGAACTCCATATCTTCTTACAATACAGTTTGGCTGCACATTGCAATATACTGGTATGTCGAGGCACCCCAAAAAGGTTGGTTTTCAAAACAAATAAAGCTGACCACTCACCTCATGTGTTTGCTGCTTCATCTTTTCTCTTTCTTCCTTGGTAGCAATTTCATCCATCTGTTTGATAGCTTTAGCTTGTTCATTCTGTATAGTTTTACTCTTAGATAAATGTTCCACAGCTTCTTGTAGTTGTTCCTGGGAACATACAAAATTAAATGCAGATACTTTTTGCTAACAACAAATAAAGCTAGATTATTGCCCCATTGAATCACAATACTTGCATCATTTTATAGTATGTGAAATTCAAGTTGAATATATACTGCAACCTTGCTTTGTACCTCATAGCATTGTGAATTAACATTGATTTTCATTCCGGTATTAACAAAATCCAAATAAACAATATTTAGAATACAACCTACATTTTCAGCCAATGAAATGACAGCACGGCTCCCCTTAAGTACTACGCTTATTCAGTAAGAATTTCGACTTTTAGCGGGCTTTTTAAGCTCCGCTTACTGCGAATCTGTATGAGCGTTACACACATGTTCCAGATTGCGCGTTGAAATTTGCATGCGTATCGGCCAATCAAAATGTAGGTTTAATTCTAAGTCAGTTAGTAGATACTAAGTAAAATCTTATTGGTTAAGAAGAGGGCTCGCTTGCTACGCTCGCTTTCAATATATATTTGACAAAAAATTGACCTCAATCCGAGGATATATTCTGTATATACTTGTTTGTTTCATCGGGTTTAACGCCGTTTCTCAACGATATTTCAGTTATATACGGCGGCCGGTTCACCTAACCAGTTTTTCCTAGACTGAATTCTTACCAGTACTAACTTACCCTTCCACAAGGAGCCGGCAACTTCTCCACATGTGGAGGAAAATCGACATTTTTGTCAAATTTTCATGGAAGGGTATGACCTGCCGCGACTGGGAATCAAAGCCAGATCACCGGGTTACAAGTCCAGCGCACTAACCACTGGACCACGGCCGCGGGGCCCTGTATATACTATGTTACAAAATATTTCAATGGATTAAGAAATGTCAATTTATAAAATTTGGATTCAAAACAACACATACTTGCCACGGAGATACACCCGACTTTGGGAGTATTTCAGACCAGTCTATTTAAGAATTTTGCGGCGTAGCTGTATAACGTAGCTGTATAACATTGATTTTGACCTGCATTTTTTACCAACCAAATGTTGTCCACGAAGCGGGCTTTTTAAAATCTGACCAATCATATTTTCACCCAAGAAGCAGCAAACGGGGTTTTCGTTCATCAAAGAGGCACCAAACGGCGTTTTCAAAAGATGTGATCCGAGTTAAATTTTTGTAAGGATATATTTTCCAACATGTTGCAAAAAAACATTACTTCATTTAACGGTATTCTATCTACGCCGTTTATCTTTTTTTAAAGATATTTCTTTTTTTCTAATCGGGTTAAACATCGTTTTCACAAATTTTTCAGTTATATACAGCAGTTAGTTGGAAAAACCAGATTTCCTGGAATTAATTAACAACCAGCAAACACTTGCCCTTTCGCAAACAGCTGACAACTTCAGCACATGAATCAGAAGTAGAACAAATGACTGTTGCCAAACGTCAGTATAGGACATGACCTGTTCAGCCTAGGAAATGAGTCTGAATCTCCCGGTATCAGCCTCCACTCTAACCACTGAGCTGACCGGGCAGACTGATAGGCTTATTTATATAACAAATTACATCATTATTTATTTGCCAAAAATTAAATAGTTCTACATTGTACTTCAATGGTATAAAAGGGACCAACAGAAAAATATAAAAAATATTCCTATGATATAAGAGAAGACTCTTAATGAAATTATTTTTATATTTACAATTAAATTAAAAGACACAAACCAATTCTCACATGGAAAGGGAAGAATAGCAAATAAATAACAAAACATATCAATCAAGGACCACATTTAGAAGATTTTATTCCAATAATAAAGTTTTTGCCACTAACATTAGCACGGACCAATTATAGGAATGGGTCCATCAAATCCTAGATAAAACACTGTTCAATATTATATGCATGTCACTGACACGGAATCGGAAACCATTTATTACCATAAAATTTAAGATATTTCCTGAAATGAAACATTAAACCAATCAGAAAGTCATTTTCAGTCAAAGATTCGAAATAAATCTGCATCTGCATCAGCTACATTTTAAATGCTTTGCTTGCAAATTTCATTTTTTTTCTGCATCTTGATTACACGTCTGCAGTTTGTCAAGTGCTCAGAGAAGATGATCAGCTTTGAATGAACAATTTTACTGATTTCTCGATTCAAATAGTTCAGCATATAACTATACAATACGATTGATTAAAAGATAAATATTTAAATCAAAGTAATTCTCACCTACCTATATCATATCCTTCAGTTTGGAGTAGGGGATTAACAATTATTATATTACAACATAAATGTCATCATGTGCACTTTGTTTAAGCTGCAAAAAGATGGTACAGTGGAACCCCTCTAAATCGGTTTAGAGGGGTTTCCGGTTTAGAGGGGTTTTAGGAAATGCATTAACTTCAGGATGTCAGAAACAGTTGATTTGCCAATCCCAAACTTTGCACTTTACCATGATTGTCGGTTCGGAACAGATTCTGACTCATTGATCAATTTAATTTTGTCATCAAGTGACAATTCTATTCTTCGGAGACGCAGACATGTTGATTGTGTAAATGGTAAAATCAATCTGACAGAAACTGATTGATAAAACAACAAAATTGTTTCACATTATTGTTAGTTTAAACAACAATACCTGCACTCGTCTTTACTCTGCTAATACGCTCATTAACTAGAATGATAATTTGATTCTTTTAACAAAAGATCAATTGAACAGTCACCTACTGTAGCATTCATCATTAAATAAATTATTGAAAACATCAATTGATGTGTATGGTCAACAATTAAAAGTTGTTAATGATGTTTGCAAACTGTCACTTTCTTTTGTCGTTAATAATTGGGATTATCACACTGCAGGCGCGGATCCAGGATTTTGGGTTAGGGGGGGCGTAAAGTGGTCTAGGGGGGTCCGGGGGCATGCTCCCCCGGAAAATTTTGAAAATAATGGATCCATCTGGTGCATTCTGAGGATTCAGAAATACTTTATTTTGTATTGAAAAAGTAATTTACCTATCTACTTTCTTTACACAATGAAAAAAATACACATTTAGTCCTTTTCTCATTCAGAACAAAATAAAATTACGTATGCACGGACGATTTTAGGGGGGGCGTACGCCCCTTCCGCCCCCCCCTGAATCCGCCCTTGCACTGTACCTATTTACCCGCGCACCGTGCGTCATAAAGTTAACAAACGTGTAGCTACTGCCGATTGAAGTCATAACAGATTAGGGTAAGGTGTGAAAACCCCGTGTAAACACATTTATTGTCTAAACACTTTAGGTGTCATAAATTGCTGTTCGGTTTAGAGGGGTAAATTACTGTTGAAATTGTTTAGAAATAATGGAAATCTTGTTCGGTTTCCGGAATAGAGGGGTTCCGGTTTACAGAGGTTTTTACACAATGAAAATAGAACAGAAAAAATTGGGACCACGCAAATTGTTCGGTTTAGAGGGAATTCCGATTTACTGAGGTTCCGGTTTTGAGGGGTTCCACTGTACAAGTCAATCCTGGACGTGGATTTTGTTTATTGTATAGAATTAGTTGCATGCTTGTAAAGCACTGAAACAAGGGATGCAACAATAGTAAAACCTCACTTAAAGACCACCTCAATAATAAGACCACCTCGAAACACCATTTCCAAAAGAGAGAGAACTAGTTGCTACAGGGAACGCCACATACATAATACCTCCGGGAAAACAACAATCCACAAAACATAAGGCACTTGAGGAGGTTAAAGGTTCCATAGGTTACAGAGGCGCAAGGAATGGCCTGGCTGACCATAAGGAATAACTAGGAAAATCAAAGAGGACAACCAGTTGGGGGGGGGGGGAATTAATGGATGGAAAAGATCATAGGACAAGTCAAGACAGCTGGCAACAATAGGTAGAAACCTGAACACTATACAAAGTGAAAGACTAGCACAGGGGAAAGGGAAATTTAACATACATTCAAAACACAAAAAGAAATAATAACCACACAGCGAATTACAGCCAAGTCCGTTTTTTACTGTTTTGCTCTTTATTCAACCTCCATATTAAGTCCACCTCAATATTAAGACCAGTTTTCAAGGGTCCCAAGGGTGATCTTATTATTGAGGTTTTACAATAGTTCCACTGTACCTTTAATGTTTGATTCTCTTCATGAAGTCGGAGTTTTGTTTCTCTTTCATTCATCACAGTTTGTTTCAATCTGGAAGTTGCATCAATGGCGAGTTCCTTCATATCTCCGTCTTCTTTTGCTGAATAGAAATATATACAGTCGGACCTAGTTAATTAGAATTCGTCAGGTCTATAATTTCATTTCTGATAATATATGGTTTGGAATAACCCATTCAATTCGACATGTCTCTGAAGATACATCGGGACCTGATATTTATTTCGGATGATACAAAGTATTGGGATAGAAGGTTTTCGAATAAACGAGGTCTGATTGCCTATAACACACTGTCAATCATATACCAACTTAGTTAACCAGTTTGGTTTTGTTCCAATATTTCTCAGTTCTCAAATGCTTTGAAGAATTTGCCATACAAGCACTAATCAAAGCTATCATAAACAATCAACACAATTCAAAATATGTTGAGTCAAGATTGTGTCAGTTTATGAACCAGATGTCTCATGATCAAAGGTATATCTGACCGAAGGGAGCTAAGAACATGTAGCGAACATCCTATTTGTACTGATATTTCAGAACACAGAAACTCTCTTTGCTTAAAATGTACACCATAATTTGGTTACCAACAGTGCATTTAGTTTATCACAATTTCTCAGAATTCTTCAGTAAGATAAATTTAATTAAGATACCCATTCAAACAAGACAGATGAAAGAAATATCTTTAATAATGTCACACATGTTACAGTCTGTAATGGCAGCAGACGCTGTGTTCACAAAGGACCAGACACTGTGTTCACAAAGGACCAGACACTGTGTTCACAAAGGACCAGACGCTGTGTTCACAAAGGACCAGACGCTGTGTTCACAAAGGACCAGACACTGTGTTCACAAAGGACCAGACGCTGTGTTCACAAAGGACCAGACGCTGTGTTCACAAAGGACCAGACGCTGTGTTCACAAAGGACCAGACGCTGTGTTCACAAAGGACCAGACACTGTGTTCACAAAGGACCAGACGCTGTGTTCACAAAGGACCAGACGCTGTGTTCACAAAGGACCAGACGCTGTGTTCACAAAGGACCAGACGCTGTGTTCACAAAGGACCAGACGCTGTGTTCACAAAGGACCAGACGCTGTGTTCACAAAGGACCAGACGCTGTGTTCACAAAGGACCAGACGCTGTGTTCACAAAGAACCAGACACTGTGTGCACAAAGGACCAGACACTGTGTTCACAAAGGACCAGACACTGTGTTCACAAAGGATCAGACACTGTGTTCACAAAGGACCAGACACTGTGTTCACAAAGGATCAGACACTGTGTTCACAAAGGACCAGACGCTGTGTTCACAAAGGACCAGACGCTGTGTTCACAAAGGACCAGACGCTGTGTTCACAAAGAACCAGACACTGTGTGCACAAAGGACCAGACACTGTGTTCACAAAGGACCAGACACTGTGTTCACAAAGGACCAGACACTGTTCACAAAGGACCAGACACTGTGTTCACAAAGGACCAGACACTGTGTTCACAAAGGACCAGACACTGTGTTCACAAAGGACCAGACGCTGTGTTCACAAAGGACCAGACGCTGTGTTCACAAAGAACCAGACACTGTGTGCACAAAGGACCAGACGCTGTGTTCACAAAGGACCAGACGCTGTGTTCACAAAGGACCAGACACTGTGTTCACAAAGGACCAGACGCTGTGTTCACAAAGGACCAGACACTGTGTTCACAAAGGACCAGACGCTGTGTTCACAAAGGACCAGACACTGTGTTCACAAAGGACCAGCTGATCCCAGATCCTAGTTGATCCAGAAAAATATTTGCCAATATTTTAAAGCAATTTCATACTTAATACAGAGTCTCTCATAAATAAACACAACAAAGTACATTTCTCAGATATGAAAGCCTATTATGGCCACTGAAACTCGTAATAATGCATTTTTAGTGTAATGATGCTTTCCTAAACTCTTGTGCGCCTTTTATAACTCGTAACAATGCCATTAAAACTTAAAATAATGCCTTTTCTTCACGTTCATATGCAAAATTTGGCATTATATCTTTTTTTGGGCTATTAAGAGTTTTATACATTACTGCGCTTATTAGTGGCACTAATAGGCTTTCGTACTCAGAGCGCTGGCAATAAAAAAATTCAGAGCCAGTCAATAAAATGACATATGTAATTGTACAAAACCTTTTGTAGAGAGTGTCTGCATATGTTCCACAAGCTTCTTGGCTGCTGCTTCTGCCTTCCATCGCCTTTCTCTTTCCATCTCTAACTCTTCCATAATCTCCTGGGAATAATAATATCAAAATATAATATCTACCTATCTTCAAGCAAGAGGTATAATTCAATATCAAATCACTAATGCATACAATGACAAATCATAGCAGACGTGTATCTATAGAGCAAAGTCATTATAGGAATTTAAATAGCATAGCTGGTGTCTTGCAGTCTAAATTTGAGATATGTAAAAAAGACCTTTGGTGCAGTCAAGTTACATTCGTCTGTTTCAATGAAGGAAATATGCTCATAATACTCTTCTTAATAAACACCTTATTAATAATTTAACCCAGACAACAAGTGGAATGATAAATGATTGAAAGTGATTTGTTTTCACAAATTGTGAGACATTTGTTTAAAATCTGAATATACGAAGAAAATTACCACTGGGACCATTTATAGAAAACATTTTGTACACATAAGGAATTGAAAGTTTCATAAAGTGGACAGACATACTGGAGACTTTAGAATAATTATGTTGTTAAGGACAATAAAGAACATATATATATAGTATATATCTGCGTGTTCTATACAGAATAAATTGGTCAGAATATGACATTTAGCAGTAACAGCATTCAAACTTCAGATCTGGGTCTAGCTGTCTTAACATCACACATGAATATGATTTGTCTCATTTTTTCTTACTTGAAATCTATAACAGTATAAATTTTGGAAATTTATAGATGAACTAGGAGTGGTTCGAACCCACGACCCCTACAATGTTAGCATCTAGCATCGAAATAACTGCGAACAGACTCACTGCACCACCCAGCAAACCTAAAAAAAGTTGTTCAAAGGACGCTGATATGGTCTATGTTACTACAGTACATGGGATCTAGAGTGTGTGTAAGGTCTTGTGATAAATTTGAGCTCAGTGCTGCAGTGGGTATGGTCACGAGAACTTCAGTCATAGGGGTCGTGTATTCGAACCCCTCTCTGTTACCAATGATTTCCAAATATTATTTGAAAGCTGCTATCAATGGCATTCATAAATGCCATTGGTGCATGGTGTGCTTGTCTGTCAAATCTATAACAGTAAGCATTGGTGCATGGTGTGCTTGTCTGTCAAATCTATAACAGTAAGCATTGGTGCATGGTGTGTTTGTCTGTCAAATCTATTACAGTAAGCATTGGTGCATGGTATGTTTGTCTGTCAAATCTATAACAGTAAGCATTGGTGCATGGTGTGCTTGTCTGTCAAATCTATAACAGTAAGCATTGGTGCATGGTATGTTTGTCTGTCAAATCTATAACAGTAAGCATTGGTGCATGGTGTGCTTGTCTGTCAAATCTATAACAGTAAGCATTGGTGCATGGTGTGCTTGTCTGTCAAATCTATAACAGTAAGCATTGGTGCATGGTGTGCTTGTCTGTCAAATCTATAACAGTAAGCATTGGTGCATGGTGTGCTTGTCTGTCAAATCTATAACAGTAAGCATTGGTGCATGGTGTGCTTGTCTGTCAAATCTATAACAGTAAGCATTGGTGCATGGTATGTTTGTCTGTCAAATCTATAACAGTAAGCATTGGTGCATGGTGTGCTTGTCTGTCAAATCTATAACAGTAAGCATTGGTGCATGGTGTGCTTGTCTGTCAAATCTATAACAGTAAGCATTGGTGCATGGTGTGCTTGTCTGTCAAATCTATAACAGTAAGCATTGGTGCATGGTGTGCTTGTCTGTCAAATCTATAACAGTAAGCATTGGTGCATGGTGTGCTTGTCTGTCAAATCTATAACAGTAAGCATTGGTGCATGGTGTGCTTGTCTGTCAAATCTATAACAGTAAGCATTGGTGCATGGTATGTTTGTCTGTCAAATCTATAACAGTAAGCATTGGTGCATGGTGTGCTTGTCTGTCAAATCTATAACAGTAAGCATTGGTGCATGGTGTGCTTGTCTGTCAAATCTATAACAGTAAGCATTGGTGCATGGTGTGCTTGTCTGTCAAATCTATAACAGTAAGCATTGGTGCATGGTGTGCTTGTCTGTCACATCTATAACAGTAAGCATTGGTGCATGGTGTGCTTGTCTGTCACATCTATAACAGTAAGCATTGGTGCATGGTGTGCTTGTCTGTCAAATCTATAACAGTAAGCATTGGTGCATGGTGTGCTTGTCTGTCAAATCTATAACAGTAAGCAATCTAAGTAATCTCTGGCTAATAACAGTGCAAGTATCAAAATGTAATGTACAAACATTGAGTATAATCATATATACAATATGTATATACAAATGTATACATACTTTATTACCTGTGCAAGTTTAAGTTGTTAAAACAACTACCGTAATTGATTCACAAAACTTTTTATGAGTTCAAAATATTTTTTTCATTTACTATAATTAACATAAATTTAAAGCAAGTTGCTATAAACAACCACTGAATGATAATACAATATTTTTATTTTATAATATCGTTTATTTCATTTGTCATTACGTAATGCACTTTTATATGACTGTTTTTATAAATATATATTTTCTGCCCCAAAAACATACAGACTTTTACTTTTCACAAAGTTTTTGTGCAATGGCAAGAATAAAATGTTCCGTTACAAAACATTTTTTTCCAAAAAGATAACACCATGAATATTCAATTAAGATAAAAAAAATCATCACTGAATCATTTCTGATGTTCGTAATTATCTGACAGTTGGCTCATAATTATCTGACAGTTGGCTCATAATTATCTGACAGTTGGCTCGCTCCAAATCCATTCATTGGTTTTCTGACTTAATTAAGGTCAGTGTAACTATTGGTTAAACAAGGGAAAAGATTTATCATAACAAATAATTCAATACTAATCATACTTGAAGTTTTCTTGAGAATTGTTTGTGAACAAAAATTAATTGTTGCTAATGCTGCCCTATTCTGGCCTTATGCAGAATATTTACATAAACTTAAAAATAAATTAACAGAATTAAAGGAGACATTAATTGGTCATAGTTCACACCATTAATATTAACAGGTGTTGTAAGGTAAGACATAATTAAAACTGAAATGTAGAAAGCAATCAACAGTCTGCTATATAACAATTATCAATAATCACCAATCAATCATCGTATTGCAGACATCAATTCAAAAAACTGCTTTGCAAAGAAAATTCATGGTACTTAATAACTGCTGTCTATATCACAATTGTTTGGCGTAAGAGTTCCGTCTCCAAGTTACCACAAGTTACATGCACAGATAACGAGAGGATCATAATGACCACATATCTTTAACCCGAGTACCTCACAAAGTTTGTAACTTGGGCCTATATTTCATCCATAAAGACAAAATTAATACTCTAAGCAATGTTCATATAGATCATGACTGTTAAAGATGTGACCTTCGGAAAGTTTTCAATGTTACTGCTTTAACTGACCAAATGAGTTTCCATAGGAACAGACACCAGACAGGGGTGATATTGATCCCAAAAAAAAATCCTGAACATTTGAGCGGGGAGTCAAGGGAGCCGTGTTAGGCCTCCTTGCAGGTCCAGGGCAAAGCCCTGGTGGGGGTCACAGAGGGTGAAGCCCCCTAAAGCTCCTGAGGTTTTAGCATTTTAGATGGCTTAGGATGCCTTTAAATTATGCCTTGACAAGGAATGCTTAACTGTCTACTCTTACATTAGAATATCCTTCAGGCTAACAAAACTGATCAATCCGCACTTTATTTTGCAATACCAGAAATTGGTGGGGGGGGGGTATCACTATCAGTTGAAAAATTGGGCATAGGTTTCCCTAGCAAATGGTTTTTTTTCTTATTTTTTTTATATTTTTCTTATTTTTATTTTTTTTATTTTTATTTCTTTTTGGTCACAGAAATCCGGAATTCCGGATTAATCCGGAAGAATATCACCCCTGCACCAGACAAAGGGAGATAATCAAAGAGTAAATTGTCTATATATGTAAGAGCCACAACCTCTAAACAACAGCCAATGTTTGCAAAAAAGGTGTAACTCTGGAGTGGTGGCACCGTATCTGACAACCAAACACATTTGAAAAATATTTATACATTCAATCAGTATGGTGAAGCTTTTTGTAATGTTCTGAGGGACCATCCTCAAGAATTTATTCAATGCTAGACATCTTTGTCTTTTTCCGTATAATTATCATGATTACAAAACATGCCACTGATCATGTTACTGTTGAAATTTAACACCATATAATGATAATATAATTATAGACTAGGAGGGATTTAAATACTACAATTATTTTGGTTACATCATAACTTATGCAGACAAAGCATGCAACTGTGTGCAGGCTTACATTATATAGCTCTTGCTTTTCCCCTGTCTTTGTCATTAATCTTGCGTAATTTAAAGTTTTATCTACAGAGTCAAAACATAATGCCAACCAGCGTAAAAATGAAAATGCTTTCAAGGAATCAAGAGATTTTCAACAGCATTTAGCAAGAATAATACATCAGTAAGTGAATGAGAGTTATCCCATCAAAAGAATTTTTGATGTATGCTTGCTAATGGCAGCTAATGAATAGTAGATAGAAACAGTTATGGTACATTAAACCATTTTGTTTTGGTTAATTATGCCATTAGTTGACAATTTCTGAACATTAACACTGTGCTTCAAAGTGGAGGACAACACTTAAATTGTGTCTGAGACTGTAACAAAGTAGTACTTTATGAAGTGCAAAATATAAAACAAGAAACTCATAAATATTACAGAATTCAATCAGATTGGTTCAATCTAGAAATTAGGAACTAAGCAACGGGAAATGTAGAACAATTTAGATCTTGGCAGATAGCAATAAAGATACATGAAACAATTATCGAGTAGAATACAATAATCACTGCTAACAGTTTTAGGTCAGAGACCATCAATGTTTAAGGGCTTGACTCAATGTCCAGACTGATGCTTTTAGCATGTTGAAATCTTTGAGCTAATAGGCAGTAATTAATGTGCTCATTTACAGGCACAACTCTTCATGTACTGGATACAAATCAATATATGTCCAATATGCACCCAGCATTATGTATATTAGGGTTGAAAAACACTTTCAATTTTTTTAACCGCCCAAAAATTGTAAAATTGACTCATAACTAAGCATGAAGAAGTAATACATAAAGACAATGAAAACTCTTTTGTGATAATCAGGACGGGCCCCTAGAGTGTTAACAACCCTTTCGTTTGATTTGACCCAGTGACCTTGATTATAGTCCATGTATGACCCAGTTTCCAAAATAGTCTCTCAACAGTTAACAAAGTTTGTCTATGATTTGTGACCTAGCTTTTGACCCCATGTGACCATTATGATCAGGTTGCATAAAGTTCAGGTAAAAGCTGTTGCCTCAGGAGCATAAACTAAGATTTTTATGAACTGACCTTTTGACCTGTTGTTTGACCCTACATGACCCAGTATCAAAACTGTCCGAGATTTTGTTGAAACAAAGATCCTAAGCAAGTTTCATCAGGATTGGGCCAATATTGTGACCTCTAGAGTGTCATCATAAAACAAATTCTGGATAAATGATGGACAGCTGCCAATGGACATCCAAAAATCCTAGAAGCTCTCCATGATTGTTTAAAAATTCAAGGGTCATAACCCTGCTGTTAATGATTGATTCAAAAGTTAAAATCCCACCAGCACAATTTCAAGTGGTGACTAATATTTCTGTGAAGGTCTATAAATCCAGGTTATATACTTGTTTGATATACCAGGCATGACTTTTATTGGATGTAAGGGGGGAAGGGAAATTAATGCCTCCAAATATTCCTTAGGGTAAAATAAAAGGAGCTGACAGACAGATTGGAATCCATTACAAATAAAATTATAATGCATGTCTACCCAAGTAGAAGTACAAGTAGACATGATTATCGGGTAATTTTATTAGCAGCCTTTTTGAACAGCAAAATTTCTGCTAGCCGGATGTTCCTTGACTGGTATTTTATGTTAAATCAAGGAACAGAAAAACAATTCCTGGTTAGTACAAGGTTGTTGTCTGAATGCTTCATGTCTTAAAGTACAATGCCTTATCAAACACCATCATTGATGAGTGATCTCGAACCTAGGGCGGCATAGAGGTGACAAGGGATTTGTTTATTTTGTGTGAGCACAAAAACACTTCTGCTGGAGCATGCAAACCCTTTTGTGAGCATCCAATAAAATGACCATTTGAATCTCATTTGTCTCTTCACACGAAATGAACAAATCCCACAACACCTCTTTGTTGCCGTACAAGTCCTACAAAGCCAACAGTTTATTACTATGATTAGAGCTTTCATTGTCACACATCCAAAACAGACTGGCATTCTTAGAACATTACAAACAAGCTATTGAAGCTCCTTCATCAAGTATTGGACAAATTTTCATTTTAGTGTCATATACCAAACAATTTCAGGCATTTCTGACCTGTCAGGATAATGCTAAGATAGAACTGCAATGACTTCATTGTGATTACATGGCTTAATACCTGTCTATCAATAAATCAAAAATCATACACAGCCTTAGTGAAGAATGAAAACCGGAATGAGAAATTTCAATATCTTCAATGTTTTCTCTTAAGTAATGGTATACAATAGTTATCTTTCAAGACAGCTTCACTCAAACATTATACCTACTAAATGTGAGAATTGTCCACTGTCCTAACTATTAGCTGTTTTGCTCAGATAATGATACAAAATTTAAGAAGCAAGATTTACAAATTGAAATTTAACCCACACAAAAATCCCCTAGTAGTATCAGTACCCTAGAAATACAGGTTCGGCCTGACTACACTGTACATAAAGGACTGCAAATAAAAGAGTTGGATATATTTTATAACACAACAGCAGTTGAAGGGATACACTGGTGCATAGTAAAATAAATAAAATGATGGAAGTAACAGTGTTTTTTTAACACTGATGGCTGTAGATCCAAGGGTGCTTGCTCTATGTATCTCTCAAAATAGTTTTCAGCCATGCGACCTTCACTTTTGACCAACAGACATCCCAAACAATATGGGGTCATCTAGTGACTGTAGAGAATCATCCAGTGAAGTTTGACCAGTTAAATTGGCCAGGGCATTCTCCTCTCATTAATTGAAATGGTTTTCAGTATCAAGGTACTGTAACATTGACCTTCAACGAGTCTTCTACAAATCAAAGGCAATCATACCAAGTAGTTTAACTGCAATATGCCTAAGCATTCTCCAGTTAGGGATGAGAAACAAAATTTATTGATGATTGAAACCTAAAGCTCCACCAACAGACAGACATTAGCAAAACAGAAAAGTGATTTCCCTCCTCTCGGAAGGGAGGGGCATGCATACAACTTCCTAGAAATTTCACAACAGTGTTTGTGAAGATATAGCACAGACAAGAATGGAACAGAAGGGCAATGCAGCATCCTTAAGCCCTTCCAGTCAAGGAGCATTAAGATTATAGGGACTGTAATTAAGATTATTGTGTGAATGAGAACCGTGCTTAAAATACTGGTATTTAATATTGACCTTTGTCATACCTGACCATTATTTTTACACATTTGCCTTTCACCCAAGCCAATCTACATGCAAGATCACAGAGCATGATTGTAGAAATGTAAATAAAGAGAAAATCTGAACAAAAATAAACTGAGAATGCAATGGTGATGCCAATGCTTGTAAAGTATTCCTCGCTATTCTTTAAATAGTCAGGCTGAAATCATCCATACTTCCAATCCTTAAGATTGAATTTAATGAACCAGTGTATACAGATCAAGAAAAGAAAGAAAACAAGTCTATCTGCATATAAATAAACAAGCAGAACATTTGTTTCACATGTAACGCTAAAGATGTCAGCATAAAAAAAGAAATCTTACTGTATAATTGGATCGTATATCATTACGTAATTTAGTATCTTTCTCGGCTTCATCACTCGATGTAAATCCTTTTGTTGACGGAGATTTGGAACGTTTCTCTAGACTTTCCGACTCTTCAGTTTTCCTGAAAAAAAGTTATCAATCAACATTTATTACGCAATTGTTCAAGTCCAGCATAATAATCATGTTACTCACAATGCTGCCAGCATAGTTTCATAAGAGTGAGAGAAGAGATATTCAGTTGTTACAGGGAACACTCCCCCCCCCCCCACCCACACACAAGACAAAAGACCCACGCAGACCACCCAGGAAACAACAATCTACAAACAATAAGGCACTGAGGAGATGCAAGGGTAAACATGTATGCGAATATAGAATATAGGTGCAAGGAATAGTTTGACCGACCATAAAGAACAACTAAGGAGTATTTAGGGGGACAACAAAGCGGAAAAGTTGGAATTTGAGCTGCAACTGTTATTTCTAAACTACTTTGGTAGCATACAACATTATTTGTAATTTCATAAGCACTTTCTTTTTTTTACCCAGTACACAAAAATAAAACACTCCAAAACATTCACATTTGATAACATCAGTTTTCTTACAAAAATAATGTAGAACAGGACAAAACAGCAAGTGTCACAGTTGGCCTTGTATTCAAATTCAAACATAAGAACATGCATCTTCACATAATAATGTAACAATTGGACCTACAGCAAGTATGTGAGCCATGTGGTTAGAGAACACCCATCTTCTCAACATAATAATGTAACAATTTGACCCACAGCAAGTATGTGAGCCATGTGGTTAGAGAACACCCATCTTCTCAACATAATAATATAGCAATTTTACCTACAGCAAGTATGTGAGCCTTGTGGTTAGAGAACACCATCTTCTCATTATAATAATGTAGCAATTGGACCTACAGCAAGTATGTGAGCCATGTGGTTAGAGAACACCCATCTTCTCAACATAATAATGTAGCAATTTTACCTACAGCAAGTATGTGAGCCTTGTGGTTAGAGAACACCATCTTCTCATTATAATAATGTAGCAATTGGACCTACAGCAAGTATGTGAGCCTTGTGGTTAGAGAACACCATCTTCTCAACATAATAATGTAACAATTTGACCTACAGCAAGTCTGTGTGCCTTGTGGTTAGAGAACACCCATCTTCTCAACATAATAATGTAGCAATTTGACCTACAGCAAGTATGTATGCCTTGTGGTTAGAGAACACCATCTTCTCAACATAATAATGTAACAATTTGACCTACAGCAAGTATGTATGCCTTGTGGTTAGAGAACACCATCTTCTCAACATAGTAATGTAGCAATTTGACCTACAGCAAGTATGTATGCCTTGTGGTTAGAGAACACCCATCTTCTCATTATAATAATGTAGGAATGTGACCTACAGCAAGTATGTCTACCTTGTGGTTAGAGAACACCCATCTTCTCAACATAATAATGTAGCAATTTTACCTAAAACAAGAATGTGTGACTCGTTGTTAGGGATATAAATTCAAGGAGTTTCAGATGAAATTCAAGCATTTTCGTTTCACAATTTAAGTACTTTTTAAGAGTTTTTAGGGTTTCAGCCATTTTCGAGGAGATTTCAAGGATTAGCCTCAATTTAAGGACTTTTCAAGGCCTTTATGAACCCTTTCTGTCATATTCTTTGGTACGTTTGGTCCTCCACATAGAACTTCTGCCCATAACAAACATAATATGGATGATATGATGAATAGTAATATTTCTCCAAATATCTATCAAAAGTACAAAAGGACTTATATAAATTCTGAAGGTATGATTCCATTCCCTAAGAGGTCCCATGTGAGTAATTGCTAATAAAGTTCTTATATTTTATACAGACAGACAAATGATCACTACAGATTTCACATATAACGTCATTAGTAAGCAAATTAAATATTTTTCAGCAGGAGGTATGTTTAAGAGAAGATTAATTTCACACAGGAAATCCAAAATTCTGCCATTTAGACAATATAAAATGATTCTACAGACACATATAGATTCTAAGTCTTAATAGACTGAACAAAAATAAATCTACAAAAGCTACTGACATCCGATGAACATTATGGTCTTCAGTCAAAGCACCATGCTGCTTTCTTTATCATTTTCAATCATTAGTTCCATAGATACTTAGAGATCAATCATTAGTTCTGTCAGACCTAATAGAAGGTAATATAAGGGTTGATGTTACATTAAAGTGGACAACAGGCAATTATTACAACAGAAGCTAGCAATTATTTTCTATCATTGAAAAAGGAAAGCGTCAGAAACATTTAGGCAATGACACAGTAAACATGTCAAAAAAAGCACTGCAAGCATATAACTTATCATAGGGACTTTCTCAGAAAATGACTTAAATGTAATACCTAACATTGATCCCCTGTAAAAAGAGGTGCATGAAGTTGATGAAATTATTCATGAACTTAATGAACCTCTTGAAATAGTTCATGAATTGACATACAAATTCACGAATGTCAAATAAATATTCATGAACTCCAAATTTCAAAGTTTGTGGATGCAGATGACAATAAAGCTATGACAATAATGAGCCCACCAAGTCACCTCAGTCCACAGAGCACAGGACCACTAATCTGCAGATTGTAGGTACGAAACCTGGGGACGGGTTATATGTTCTGCCTGACAATTTCGCAGGAGATGACACAGCCAAATCATAAATCCACCACCTCTGATATATTATGGGAAAGTTGCCAGTAACAGGTTTAAGTACATGTTTGTAATACTGTTAAACTCGTTAAGTCAACTGTCAGCCGTACATAACTGAAAATCTATTGAAAGAACCCATAAAACTCCAACACAACCAACACAACCGTTTGAATATGACAATACCGACAATCTCAGCACATCACACAGGCAACTGTCTACTAGTGCATTATTATAGCTGTTTAGTTTTTGTTCTTGAGAACTTTCATTCTTATAGAATAAATTGAATGATGCTCAGTTTTATTCTCACCAAAATAGTATGACTGTGTGTTTATTATTTCCATTTATGTTTATAAATGCATAATAGGTCGTCCTTTCCCCCAGTGCAGTTCTTTTATTTGATATAATAGTCTTGTTCATTTCACCCCCCTTTCTACCTACTATTACTGACTTTCTTCAATTATTCCCAGATGTATTCCATCCTTAAATTTCCCCCCTTGTGGTCCCCCAGACCATTCCTTGCGCCCCTGTTCCCATGCATGTTTACCCTCGTGGTCCCCCAGACCATTCCTTGTGCCTGTGTTCCCATGCATGTTTACCCTTGTGGTCCCCCAGACCATTCCTTGCGCCTGTGTTTCCATACATGTTTACCCTTGTGGTCCCCCAGACCATTCCTTGCGCCCCTGTTCCCATGCATGTTTACCCTTGTGGTCCCCCAGACCATTCCTTGCGCCCCTGTTCCCATGCATGTTTACCCTCGTGGTCCCCCAGACCATTCCTTGCGCCCCTGTTCCCATGCATGTTTACCCTTGTGGTCCCCCAGACCATTCCTTGCGCCCCTGTTCCCATACATGTTTACCCTCGTGGTCCCCCAGACCATTCCTTGCGCCCCTGTTCCCATGCATGTTTACCATCGTGGTCCCCCAGACCATTCCTTGCACCCCTGTTCCCATGCATGTTTACCCTTGTGGTCCCCCAGACCATTCCTTGCGCCCCTGTTCCCATGCATGTTTACCCTCGTGGTCCCCCAGACCATTCCTTGCACCCCTGTTCCCATGCATGTTTACCCTTGTGGTCCCCCAGACCATTCCTTGCACCCCTGTTCCCATGCATGTTTACCCTCGTGGTCCCCCAGACCATTCCTTGCGCCCCTGTTCCCATGCATGTTTACCCTCGTGGTCCCCCAGACCATTCCTTGTGCCCCTGTTCCCATGCATGTTTACCCTCGTGGTCCCCCAGACCATTCCTTGCGCCCCTGTTCCCATGCATGTTTACCCTTGTGGTCCCCCAGACCATTCCTTGCGCCCCTGTTCCCATGCATGTTTACCCTCGTGGTCCCCCAGACCATTCCTTGCGCCCCTGTTCCCATGCATGTTTACCCTCGTGGTCCCCCAGACCATTCCTTGCGCCCCTGTTCCCATGCATGTTTACCCTCGTGGTCCCCCAGACCATTCCTTGCGCCCCTGTTCCCATACATGTTTACCCTTGTGGTCCCCCAGACCATTCCTTGCGCCCCTGTTCCCATGCATGTTTACCCTCGTGGTCCCCCAGACCATTCCTTGCGCCCCTGTTCCCATGCATGTTTACCCTCGTGGTCCCCCAGACCATTCCTTGCGCCTGTGTTCCCATGCATGTTTACCATCGTGGTCCCCCAGACCATTCCTTGCACCCCTGTTCCCATGCATGTTTACCATCGTGGTCCCCCAGACCATTCCTTGCGCCCCTGTTCCCATACATGTTTACCCTTGTGGTCCCCCAGACCATTCCTTGCGCCCCTGTTCCCATGCATGTTTACCCTCGTGGTCCCCCAGACCATTCCTTGCGCCCCTGTTCCCATACATGTTTACCCTCGTGGTCCCCAAGACCATTCCTTGCGCCCCTGTTCCCATGCATGTTTACCCACGTGGTCCCCCAGACCATTCCTTGCGCCCCTGTTCCCATACATGTTTACCCTCGTGGTCCCCCACACCATTCCTTGTGCCCCTGTTCCCATACATGTTTACCTTTGTGGTCCCCCAGACCATTCCTTGCGCCCGTGTTCCCATGCATGTTTACCCTCGTGGTCCCCCAGACCATTCCTTGCGCCCCTGTTCCCATGCATGTTTACCCTCGTGGTCCCCCAGACCATTCCTTGCGCCCCTGTTCCCATGCATGTTTACCCTCGTGGTCCCCCAGACCATTCCTTGCGCCCCTGTACCCATGCATGTTTACCTTTGTGGTCCCCCAGACCATTCCTTGCGCCCGTGTTCCCATGCATGTTTACCCTCGTGGTCCCCCAGACCATTCCTTGCGCCCCTGTTCCCATGCATGTTTACCCTCGTGGTCCCCCAGACCATTCCTTGCGCCCCTGTTCCCATACATGTTTACCCTTGTGGTCCCCCAGACCATTCCTTGTGCCCGTGTTCCCATGCATGTTTACCCTTGTGGTCCCCCAGACCATTCCTTGTGCCCGTGTTCCCATGCATGTTTCCTTTGTGGTCCCCCAGACCATTCCTTGCGCCCCTGTTCCCATGCATGTTTACCCTCGTGGTCCCCCAGACCATTCCTTGCGCCCCTGTTCCCATACATGTTTACCCTCGTGGTCCCCCAGACCATTCCTTGTGCCCGTGTTCCCATACATGTTTACCCTCGTGGTCCCCCAGACCATTCCTTGCGCCCCTGTTCCCATACATGTTTACCCTCGTGGTCCCCCAGACCATTCCTTGTGCCCGTGTTCCCATGCATGTTTACCCTCGTGGTCCCCCAGACCATTCCTTGTGCCCCTGTTCCCATGCATATTTACCCTCGTGGTCCCCCAGACCATTCCTTGTGCCCGTGTTCCCAAGCATGTTTCCTATGTGGTCCCCCAGACCATTCCTTGCGCCCCTGTTCCCATGCATGTTTACCCTCGTGGTCCCCCAGACCATTCCTTGTGCCCCTGTTCCCATGCATGTTTACCCTTGTGGTCCCCCAGACCATTCCTTGCGCCCCTGTTCCCATGCATGTTTACCCTTGTGGTCCCCCAGACCATTCCTTGCGCCCCTGTTCCCATGCATGTTTACCCTTGTGGTCCCCCAGACCATTCCTTGCGCCCCTGTTCCCATGCATGTTTAC
Organism: Mactromeris polynyma; assembly: GCA_032209605.1. Lineage (NCBI taxonomy): Eukaryota > Metazoa > Mollusca > Bivalvia > Venerida > Mactridae > Mactromeris > Mactromeris polynyma. Next base: position 3,421,096 of record JASFXZ010000016.1, on the reverse strand, counting down.
CCTTGTGGTCCCCCAGACCATTCCTTGCGCCCCTGTTCCCATGCATGTTTACCCTTGCACCTCCTCAGAGCCTAGACTGTTGTTTTCCTAGGAATCTGTGTAGGGAGGCATTGTCTTGTGTATAAAGTATTCCCTGTCACAACTTAATCTCTCTGAGGATATTGGAGAGAGTAAACTCTGATCATTGTTTGTATCCATGATTGTAGTGATAAGGTATTAAAGCCAATTCAGCAGACTGCATTATGTTCATCCTCCGTTCATTCTGACAATCAAACTGATGGGAGATATTTAAGTGTCTTCTTTTGCTATTTTAGGACAAGTCAGCTACAAAGGCCTGAGAATTTTTAACAGTTTTGAAATATATTACCAATCCTATATTTCTATTAAGATCTTTTTCACATATTATGTACAATGTAATCATTTTGGTAAATTCAATAAAGCCATCAAATCCAACATCTTTGTCTCAAAACTAAACAAAAATAAGTCGTAGGAAAGTTCTATGATTCTAAGGTAAGGCTCATCAAATACTTTGCAGTGTTCATAATTAACTGAATTAATTAAACATATGTTCGGAAAAATCATAAAAATGTGACATCATTGAGTTTCTATCATTTTTCAAAAAGGAGTTAAAAAAATACAATATGTTAACTTTATAATGTAATATTCTATAATTATCAGAAACTGCATGTCAATATTTCATCGGAGGAATTAACTTTTTCAATGCATAATAGAAGCAGCTGTGAGTGCAAGGCGAAGACTGAGTGAATCACGTCATTCATTATTTCACAAGCACACCATACACATCTGTGACATTTAACTTATGATAGCATTAAAGTTATACTATGCTCATTTTTTGTTCATTTGTTTAATTAACCAAACATGAACAATATATTTCCTATGGTTACAACATCACTAAACATGCATTTATGAAGAATGAACTCATAATGTTTTAATCCATATTTGTTGAAGAAAGATGTTTGCACATAATAAAATTTAAAAAAAAATTCCAGTTTTTTTAATAATCAGGCTATTTTACAGGTTTTGGCTGTAAGTAATATGATAAAAAAAGATTTTTTCAATCGGTTTTACATTGCAATGGCTCTTATTAGAGATGTTTTAGCCAATGTAACAACAATACTGGATAAAGCCAATTCAAACATACTATGCTATGATGTAAATCATTTTATTCAGTGAATAATACAAGTTTCCTTGACCTATGATAATACAGAAAATAATATTAAGTTTCACAAACTCATGAAACTTTTACAACACATAGAAGCCATTGGGAATTATTAGTGGGTGTCCGTAATGCTATAAGTAAGGCAAACATTGTCATCTTCTTTTGTCTTGTGCTAGGTGAATTTTTCTATAAAACATAATAAATTAACTTAGTGGAAACATTCTGTAATTGATATTTAATTGATGTTTGCACTTTTGATAGATAAATAGAAATGTGCAGTCAGAAGAAGCCAGAACCTTACAAGTTATACACTTTGAAATACCAGAGTAAAATTTACGAGATGCAGTCAAAAAGTTCCCAGACTGATTATATATTGCATAATCTTGACGTCCGATTATGACGAAACTTATCAAGCAAATATTTTAATTATAGTATTACTTTTTGTTAGCAAAATTAATAACATAGCATCGGAATTTCAAAAGAAAAAGCTATTTATTATAGTATATTACGTGTGCTACTGAGCACTTTGCACTTTGAAATATAAACGATATCCAAATTTTCCCCACTGTTACTAACGCTAGTTATGGTATATAATTTGGCATTGTTTTATCGTGCCAATTTACATGAGGGTACATCAAAGTAATTTCTTTAGACGTGTGCACAACAACCGTCATCGCGTCAGAATTAATGGATTATTGAGCATCTTATGAAGCAATGGAAAAATTAGCTTGCGTAGAAACGTTGAACGATCGAACGGAGCAATGGACAGTCATTAAATCTTGTGTGAGAGCCGGAATTACAGAAACATGAAAGGACGATGGATTAAGAAAATTTTCGAGGACAATTGTATTTGATTGGCACAAGTGTTTCCGGTCGTGACGACATTAGTGACAATAAAACAAGTATGTGCAAGATGGGTGCCCCGCCTTTTGTCGGAAGAAAACATGAAAACCAGGATAGAAGCATCCGAGAATATTCTCCGGCGCTGGAGAAAGGAAGGCGATAGATTCTTAAATCATATCATTACCGCGGATGAAACTTGAGTGAAATTTTATGACCCTGAAACAAAGAGAGAATCTATGGTGTGGAAAAGACAGAAAATGTATTGAATTTAACGGGCAATACTTTCAAATGACATTGACTAACAATTGTGTCTACCCTTATGTCATAACCTTGAGCGAATATTAAGTGTACGTCATTTTTGTAATAAGTGATCCGCTCGGCGTGAGTGATGTTTCTTTGCTCTGTAAAATATGACTGTTTTATGTGTGATTTTTATCTAAAATATATACAGTCATGTAGAATGTTATATTTGCTTTATTTTGATAACTTTTCTATTTTTCTTCTCCAAAGACTGACAACAGTAAAAAGGCAATCCGGGAACATATTGACTGCACCTTGTAATGGTGATCGAGAAACAAATGTAATTTCTGTAAATATTATAGTCATTATTTCTTTTGTTTTGATATAATTTGTGGACAGCAACATTATTATGGTAAACACACAGAGAGCACAAACAGCTAGGAGAATATGTACTTATTGCTATAATTACCCCACAATATGGCAGTTGAACAACATGCTTAACTGCGTTCATTTGAGAATCATACATTAAACAATGTCATATTAAAAGTGATTTATTGTTAATAACATCCTTTACAAAAACCTTTCAGCTAAGGACATTTACCCCATTCCAGCAGACAACAGTTGCATATGGGGATAATATCAATGTTTGTTACATAACAATTTCTTGTTTTTTTAGGCTGTTGACTGGATTTGTTTTATTTACTTGAGATATTCAGCGCTCAGGGGTCATTCACAGAATGTTTACTACAGGCTCAAACATAAACATGGTTGAATAGTCTCTTAAATAGACATACATGTAATTATACAGTATAAACTGCCTGTAAGGACACTTGTTCATACCAATAACCCATGTTATGCAACATAACCAGAAAGTACAGACGAAATGAAGCCTGGCAAAAAGAACACCTGACACTTTTGGTTGGTTCCATTCATGCTAATATTATGTGATTCACATCTCTTTTATCAGACTTTTATTGTTAATCTGCTTCTCGCTGTATTGAACATATAATTAATAAAGTTACTTGTATTTACACAACTCACAAGTAACTGCTTGCTAACAAGGGACATAAGAAATATTTATAACCCAAATTCAAGCATTCCATTGAATACCAGTTATTCTTTTATTATGAAGCAGTGAAACGGTGTTGTTTTTGTCGTTGGACGTCCGTGGTGGTTTTGAAACTGTATACCGCTCCCTGGATGATGCCGATGTCTAATATCTACCACCGCTGTTGTTAACGTTTAAATGAACACAAAGTTCTAAGTAATTTGCTTTGTAACATTTTAATTTTGTTTGAACTTCCAATAGTCGAATTGTATTCACACAATTTCTTTAAATTTGCACTATCTAAACTATTGAAAGGCATTAAACAACACACATAAGATCTTTCATCTTCTGATTCATCTTCTTCTTGAGGGGATGTTGTTTTGACAGCTTCTTGTGGTAGATCATTGGTGCTCATCTTTGTTTTACAGAAATTGGAATAATGACCATATGATCTGCATCTGTAGCATCTCCAGTGCATTGCTTTACACATAGAATTAAAATCATGTGACTCACCACAACGTCCACATTTCACGGATCCAATCCTCTGCCATTCTGGCTTTTGCAGCATTTCAAATATGTTGACTGCAGACCTTGGTCTACCACAAAACGGGAATCGCCTTACTCTTAGGATCAACGTATCTCGTCTTAAATCCATTGGCATCCTTTTGTTTTCTGGTCCCGGCTGTCAGTCTTCAAAAGTATGGGGAATACTCTCGCTTGCGATGATGAGGTACGGAAATCTTACCACTCTTCTCCACCAATTATTATGAAGCAGTGAAACGGTGTTGTTTTTGTCGTGGACGTCCGTGGTGGTTTTGTAACTGTATACCGTTCCCAGGATGATGCCGATGTCTAATATCTACCACCGCTGTTGTTAACGTTTAAATGAACACAAAGTTCTAAGTAATTTGAGACGTTTTATTCTCGTCCAATAACAAATATGTAGGTTTTTCTCACAAGATAATAAATATTATTTCACAAAGTTAATTATGTACACAAAGTACAAATGTATTATTTTAGATAGTTTAACACAAAGTAAATTCACACAAAGTGATGTTATTATTATTTGTACACAAAGTACAAATTTCTAAATTCAATTTTCTTTGTTTGTATTTGCGTTTATTTATCGTCGCCACCGGTTTCCCATATGGGCGACGCCTCCAGAAGAATGTTAGTCATATTAGATTTTTGGAGGATAGTGCATGATACAGAAGATGCCCCAGTTCCAGAAGCACCCCTGGTTCTTTTACGTGCTCGATGTAAAGCATCATACACGGGACCTCGGTTTTTAAAGTCTCGTCCGAAAGACTGTTAGTACGGTCAGTGATGAAGCGGGAAATCGAACCAGCGATCCCTGGAATATAAGTCCAGCGTTTTACCACTGGACCACGGATCCGCTACAATTTTCTTATTATTTCTTAAGTTTTTATACTGTTGTATATGCTTTTATTTATCGTCGCCACTGGTTTCCCACATGGGCGACGCCTCCGGAAGAATGTTAGTCATATTAGATTTGGAGGATAGTGCATGATACAGAAGATGCCCCAGTTCCAGAAGCACCCCTGGTTCTTTTACGTGCTCGATGTAAAGCATCATACACGGGACCTCGGTTTTTAAAGTCTCGTCCGAAAGACTGTTAGTACGGTCAGTGATGGAGCGGGGAATCGAACCAGCGATCCCTGGATTACAAGTCCAGCGTTTTACCACTGGACCACTGATCCGCTATACTAAAAATGTCCAAGACTTATATACTAGTCAAGATACTTTGACATATTGAGTAAGTCTTGCCTAAGGAATTGACTGTCTACTCTTAATAATTTAAACAATCACAAATATTTATGGTAAGGTTTCAAACAATGACAACTAAACAATAAGTGATAATATCACAAAGAAAGTTTGTCACATGCCAAAACACATGGCTTTATATGAAATTGATAAAATCTTAACATATTAGAATTATAAGCATGAAACTAAATGTTCATTATTTAAATTGACACATGTCAGCTTTTGAACAGCTATTTTAGAAATTAATATTAAAAGTTAAATTAAAACAATAAATATAACATCTGGTTATGTAAGAATTATTATGATAAAAAAACAACGAAATATGCATCATAAACTTACAACACAAAGTCTTGTACTAACATAATAGTGACACACAGTAAATTAAATGGTTGAATAGTGTTTTGAAGAAATATGATATTATATTTATGCATATTTGCCTTCCTGTTGAACAGTAAATAACAACTCTATGGTATGCTACGTAGCCTATATTATTTCACTTATAGTCATCTTTTGGATATTCAACCAAAAAGGAGAACCAATTACATCTGACAAACTGCATTATTCGACATTTCATGTTGTTACCAGTGTGTGCCATTATGGGCAGGTTATCCTGTATAATGAAATAAACAAGAATGTCCAAGGTTAGTTTTGTCTGATGTCTTAAGCTTCTTCTCCAAAAAGGGCATTGTGATGTGAATGTCCATAAAAAAGTAAATTATAAGACTTGCTTAGGTTAATTTATTTAAAACATCTTCTCTTGTCCTGGCACATAATGATGAGAATTATGTCACTCTAAATTTAAGTGAATCTGAGTTATTATTACTGAACATTTGGTAATGCAGCTTATGTCAATTAATCCCAATTTTAATTTCCTGAACTCTGTTTATAGATATTTATTTCAAGAAATCCGGTTTTAGATTAAAGATGTATTAAATCCATAAAACTCGTTATTTCAATGTTTTTGCCTGCCCCGAAAATGGGATAATTAGTCTGTAACACACTTCAGTCTTACCTTATCCCCGACAACAAGAATTGCATACAATAATTAAAATACTGATTTAAATTTTAAGACCAATCTTTCTTTAAGAGGCTTTTTTGTCTGCCTCAATTGCGTTACTTAAGCTTGTTTTTGACACTTCGTTTATGTTGTCAACTACATCATCTTTGTTATAGCTGCTACAGAGAGGCATTGTAAATTACCGTGTCTATGAGGTCGACACCGCCACATACATTTTCCTAATGCTCATTTATGGAATTTCGGTTGACTCAGTATGTTCCCTACACACCATAAAGGTAAGTTTTGGTGTCAAAGTGGGAAATTTATTTGATCACTTTTCAATAACCTTTCAAATCATTCAAAACAATTATCAGAGTAAAACTTTCACACATCTTATAAAATAAATCAGATAAGGTTATGACTTTGCGAGTTGAACAAAAATAAATCAAGAAAGGCACAGGGTAGAAGGCCTGATTTGATCTTGGTCATGCGGTCCTGAGTTTGAGTTCTACTGGGCAAGATAATTGGACTGTTGAAACTTCACATCCCCAGTAGTGTAGGCACAATAAGGTATTGGTCAGTGAGCCTAGAAAACTCTCAATAAGAACGATGTGTATAACAAGAAGCGCCAACTAGCGCAAGATATGCCCATTCTACCGGTTATGTCACAGGAGTGTGAAAATAAATCAGTGTAAAAAGGATTACATAAGACAAATTTTAGATAATTTCTATAATTAAAGGGCGATAACTCTCGAGTGACTAGAGCGATATTGCTGGTTATCGAACTTGTCCGAGATTTTATGCCCATACACATTCTGACAAAATTTGGTAATGATTGGACAAATGCTTCTAAAGTAATTGATCGGACAACTTACATATGCCGCAGCTATAATGTCCCGTTCTATGAACGGGCGTATGAAATGAATACAGTAGTCCAGTGGGTAGCGTCACTAGTACAACCTGAGCAGCCACATACATCTACCTTAAAGGCAGAAAGTTGTACACCTTTTTCACAATTGATGTAAAATAGATCACCCTAAACAACTACTGTAAACCCTCACTTAATTAAAGACCATCTCTATAATGAGACCACCTCAAAATTAAGAACACAAAATTCAAGTCCATTTTCACTGTTTTGCTCTTTATTCAACCTCAATATTAAGACCACCTTAATATTAAGACCAGTTATCAAGAGTCCCAAATGTGGTCTTATTATTGAGGTTTTACTTTACCAAATACAGCCTCCAAGGTGACAACTAGGAGAGACAGAGAGAGGAGAGAAAGTATGTGTCTCTTGTAACAGCCCTGGTATCCAATACCACTCAGAAATACTATTATAGTAGTATCAGAGAGTGACAGGACAAACAACATTCTGTTGCTCATAATCGGACAGACCAATATTGAATAATATTTACCTATATAATATTCAATATATAGACATCTCAATATTATCAGCATTGTTCTACATGTAGTTGAATACGTAACATATTAATACAATAGAGTATTTGAATGAGTCTTCACTACTAGTGATGCAATGAAGATATGTTACTTTGATATAAAAGTGTGACATAATAAATGAGTGAATTTTTCACTATCTGGAAAATAGTTTCAAGGTAAGTAAATTATAACAATTTTTTTTAATATACTTAAACTTTCTTCATTAAAAAAAATTATAAAACAATTTTTAAAAAATCTCTTCAAAATATTAATAATTTAAAAATATACTGAGCAGAATAATAACGATGTGGCTTTGCTTGGTCACATTGCATTTTTGCCCAATACTTTGGCAACAAATATTACCAATAGAAAAAGATTTCATACTTTCAGTTACAAAATGTAGATCTATTTGCTATTTTATCAGTATTTTATAATACATAATTCTTTTAATTGTGCAAGTAAGTGGGGTTTGACTATCTGAAGAACAAGATTAACATCGATCATTTTGAAAACGTGTGTTAAAGTGAGGTAACCTTTGTTCTTGAGTTTTGGAGTTTTGGAGTTTTGTTTTCAAACAAAAATAATTGCAATTTAACTCTTAGAACAATTCCAGTAAATTTTTCAGTGGGGAGGCATTGTCTTGTGCATGTGGTGTTCCCTGGAACAATTTATTATCTCTTTACTTAAATTTAGGAATTATATTCCACAATCTTAAGCTTAAGACGAATTTTTCATTACCTCGAAGTTTTTCTATATGAAATTCAGTCGGTTAAGACAAATTTTGGTCTCGAAGTTTTCCATTATTTCAAAGTTTTTTCGAAGTCTCGCTTAACAAGTTCGCACCTTACATCTATTATTTAACACACATTTGTATCATATCCTGCTGGCAAGGAATGTTTTCACACATCACCGAGATGAAAGCGACTTGTCACACATCACCGAGATGAAAGCGACTTGTCACACATCACCGAGATGAAAGCGACTTGTCACACATCACTGAGATGAAAGCGACAATTTACCTGTATTTTAGCACATTTAATTAACGATTATATACACAATGGAAGGATTTTTTCATCATTTTGCAAAATGTTAGACTATTAATGCAAACATGTCAATTTGTTCAAAATTGTGATCAAACCAAGAGTTTGTAAACATACCAAAATGAGTGATTTAATAATGCTTATACTTAAGTTCTTTACGAGTGCAATTTAAGCAATTTTCACAAACTAGTCTTTCTTACCAAACACCACCAATACGGCCCCCCCCGAAGTTTATGTCCAATTTAAGACAAACTATTTTCTACGGTCCTGAAAAATTCGACAAAACAAGAGTTGACTGTATACATTTTTCAATGAAGTCCCTCCCTTTAACACATATTACATGAACAATCGTTTTATGTAACTTGCTTGAAAAATTATATTTAAATTATACAAACAAGTTCAATTCCATTTACAAATTAAGAAAAAAAGTTAGTCATGTAGTTTTATAAAGTTTCCTTGAACCTAATGTTACATTATTGTCACAAATAGAAAACTAAAATTAGTCTAATATTAATGGTCGCTCATAAAGGATTTCCTGGTGGCGAGCGTATTTAACAAAGCCTACCATCACAATTCTTATTTAAATTACATGATAAAAATTGTAATATTACAATTATTTACTTGTAATAAAATGTTTCAAATCGGAATTGAATAAATCGATATATCTTACACTGTATATCCTATCTACTCAATTTAGATTTATACAGAGTTAATTGGTTGTCAATTAACATTTCAATTAATAACTACACAAAATTCATGTCTTGTCTGATAATAAAATACTTTTTAACAATAAATCATTTCATTCATAAAAATATCAGAATATAGTACTTGACACATTTCTGTATTTTTATGTTGCTAGATAAACTTCAGACACAGAAAATTTGATGAAAGCACCTTTACTGTCATTAACATGTAAGATTTTATGTTTAACTATCATTTTCAAAGACTTGAGAAAATATTTCATACTAAGAATATCGTTAAACATAAGTGATTGCACAGAATACATGAAAGATGGAACACAAAGAATCTGGAAACTGGAATAATAATTGGACCAACCTGATAGACATTGTTACACATAAAATTCTCCTCTTTGATCATTATGGACAAAAAGGAGTTTATGAAAAATAATCTGAACAAAGTGCATAAAACATACAGGGTCTATGTAATGTTGAAACATATGATATTATACTGACATTAAAAAATTAAACATAGCAACATTGCAAATACAATCGGAACTGACATTCATTCGAATTCATGGGGGGCCAACATTTAATTTAGAATAAAACATGATTTCGAATAACCCATTTTTAATTCGACATGCATACAAAAAGATACACAGGGACCTGATATTCATTTCGGATGATACCAAGTTTCGGATAGAAGGTTGTTGAATAAACAAGGTCCGACTGTATTTTAACAAAAGATGTTTGTAAAACATTATGCCCCCCTGTGACCTTTACCTTTGACCCCAAACTCAATAGGGTTCCTCTGCTACCCAAGATGATTGTATGGACCAAGTTTGAGGATGATAGGTCAAGGGGTTCTTGAGTTATTGATTGGAAACGGTTTGAGAACAATTGACCCCTGTGACCTTGACCTTTGATCCTAAAATCAAAAGGGTTTCTCTGCTATCCGAGATGAATGCGTGGATGAAAGGGGTTTTGAGTTATTGATAGAAAACAAAAAAGTTACGGACGTACCGACAGACATACCGACCAACCGACATGCGCAAACCAATATGTCCTCCCATGATCTTTAAAGCGGGGCATAAAAATCAAAACAAACTCAGCAATTTAGTAGTCTGAGTCTTTCGTGTCTCACAGAGCACAATCTCATTAAGAATAGTTTTTCACTAAAACTGAATATTTTACATCAGTAACACATTTACAGGCCTTCAATTATAAAACACATGATTTGAGATTGACCGATAACTTTATAAAACCCAATCACACAGCATCATCTGGATGGTGACAGGTTTAATGTTCATTGTTGGGAGATTAAATGAAGAGATCAATGTTCATAGACAGAAGCAAACTGTCTGTCAAGATACTGACCTCACTTCAATCTGAGACTACTTAATCAAACAAACTTTCAATTAATCCTTCAATAAATCATCATTTACCAAACATTTCAATTACTTACTTTGATTTTTGATCACACACCAGTCCAGACTGTATATTGCTGTATAAGTCTGTGACACCAGGGTTGTTGAACTTTACTGCATGCACAAAATACTTAATACACAGGAGATTGTTATGAGTTCTTTCCCTTTATCCCTTCTACAGTACATATACATATACATGTAGTACCAAAGGGACATAACTCTAGAATGGATAAAGGGAAATAACTCATGACAATCTCCTGTGTATTAAGTCTTCTATGCATGTAGTTAAGTTCATCAACCTTAAATATTCCTTCAAGAGTACATATGGCACTAAAGGGAGAGAACTCTAGAAGGGATAAAGGGAGAGAACTCTTGACAATCTCCTGTGACTTAATTATTATAGTAATCAAAGCGCTGAAAGCGCAGAAAGACTGTGGCTCCCTAGATGTAATACTCGTTGAGAGCGACACCAATGTTTTTGTTTCACAATCTGACTTTGTCTGCTTGCCATCCAGTTAAAAACTCAGAATTGTTCACAATACGCTGAATAGGGTAGTGTATGCATACTAGTAGTGTCGGCATACTGTTCAGGTCTATCAAACAGATACCCAGGCATTTGCTTGATCACGATTTTAGCCGGAAAAGATATACGTTTCCATAAACCCTTTCTTTATTTATTTGATGAGGTTTTACGTAGGGTTTCAACATTTTTTCAGTCATTTACAGCGGTCAATTGACCTAACCAGTTTTCCTGGAAGTAATTATCAACCAGTACTGCCAATATTTTATTGTCTGCTAAAAAATCAAATTTACCTCCAACTGCTAAAGCCAGCCCACATAAAGGTCACGACCTCCCTCTCAGCGAGTTACAGAGCAGATTAGTTTGCATGTGTAAATAGTTTATCTGTTTTATAACATACATAATGTCACTATCAGATTCCTATTTAATTTATAAAATGAAAATATACATATAATTTAAATAAATATTTTAAATATAGTTGAATATTTAGCTACAATATTATATACCAAACACTTCTATAAGATTCAAAAATATCAGATTGTTTCTGTATAAACACACACATGGTTCTGTTTACTAGAGATTATGTTTCAGTATTATCATCCATCTGTCAGATAAGCCCAGCCTACTCGCTATATATATGCTTAATGGCTTTACTACCGCTGTATCAGCCAGGTAGAACACTTGTTTCCGATAAAAAAAAGTCCTCCCTCAATTCATCGATTTCTCTTTTTACGTTAACAAAAGTTGCTCTTACCAAAGAAATGTTAACCACAAACACTTAAACAATAATTCAACAATAATTCCTGAACCAGATATTTCAGTTTAAAATAAAATTCTCACGATGGATTCGGAAACGAAGATCTATTTTACCATACGAACAATTTGCAAATTTATCAAAGACGAAGGAAAGTAGAACGGCGGTTAGTGATGTAACAAACAATTCGACATGTTGATTGGTCGTATTGGTCGTATGCAAATCATGCGTAGTGATACAAAGAGTGGTATCAAATGTGTCTAACTCTGCCACAGCTGTTTCCAAAATTACGGTTACTAAAGACATGGGACTTATGTCCCAGTCTAAAAAGACAATAAAATCAAAGCACTGCTAAAACTTGAAACCAATGAAAAATCACGACACATTGTAAATTACATATCCTATTGCATGGCCTACTTTTATGGATGCTATAGCTGCAGAATGATGAAGTAATTTGTCTGATCATGGAACAAAAGAGAGAAATATTTAAGGAAAAAAACGCCCTTAAATAATTCTTTTTGTTCCTTGCATCTTGTGAACATCAATCACAAACACTTTTTGTTCCTTGCATCTTGTGAACATCAATCACAAACACATTTTTTTTATCTTTTCATAAATGGAGACCTCTCTAATTACGAAATAATGACTGTAGTTCAGGCATAATAGTGGCTGTTTAACTGTAAGTTCTAAACTTCCCTAGGACAGATCAAACAGAATATTGCTATCTGCTGGCATCAGGTATATATCCGTCACAATTGTTGTAAAGCAAACTTAAAAGTGTTGGAGGAGAAGAAACATTACATCAGAACAGGGCTCAACATTAACTGTTTGTACTACTGGACAAATTGCACACTAAAAATCACTTTTCCTGACCAAATGTTCACTTGTCCTGACCATAAACAAGAAAATGTAGAGTGAAAATGCAGAAGTTGTGACAAATGAAGGAATAGTCAATACACGCATAAATGTTCAGTCTTTAATACATGGACAATCCAATTAAAACATAAACTGGCTAATTCACATGTAATTCCAATTATAAGCCTCACATTGACAAAGAGCTACTGCTGAATGAAGGCAGCAAAATGTCCGTGTAATTCCTGCAAGGGGCACGGAACTTTTTATCCCATCCGTGTCATATCGTAGCCAGGCAAACTGGCTCAGCCAAGCATTTACGAAAATCTGTTTTCCCATAGTTTTCCCATAGTTTTAGTGATTGTTCCAACATGCTTTTGCTAATTGCATATTCAGTGTTTCGTAAACCAATCAAATCTGACGTTAACCACCAAGGCAATTACGCGCCATTTCTCTTCAATTTAAAAATATGTGTAACCTTGAAGCAGATTGGTTAACATTTTCTATAGTGTATTTCCAGATTTATCCAGCAAGTAGTGTTGTTATTCATCACAACGGGGACTTGTCCGGTGTTGGATTTAAGAAGACTTTCTTGGTTTTATGTACCAGTCGCGAACATTTATATTGCTTTAATCAGATAAATCGCTATGTAACAAGTTTATTAACATGGATGTGTGAGTTCACAACTTATGCGATAAGTAACGAGGAACTACATATATTGAAACAGACTATACTGTGTCTATGACTGATCACACTACGGAGTTATTTGTATCCTGTCTCCTTCGTAGTATTTTCTATATTTTGACAGGCAAGTCGACATGCATCCACAGACAGTCAGCGAGACGCTTGCAACGACTCACTAATGACCCAAATGTAGGATAGTAAACATGCGTAAAGAAAGCTTATGTGAGTGCGCACTGAATAAACAGCTTTCACTGTCATAAAAATGCCGCTGTGATTATGGAAATTGCTAGAAAAACTAAATAATTCGAACGTAAGTGACTATCGCTTCGTTGGCATGCCAACATTTTTCCGATGCCTGTAAATGTGTAGTGATTTAAGGTCATTTAAACAGCTGTCTATGCGGAATCTGCGTATATTTTAAAATGCGTCATATCGTTACTTGACATCTTGTTACTCGATTTCACCACGCTAATAAATATTGTAATACGTATCTGTACAATCCTCGATGTAAGAACGAAAAATTGCCTTTTGTAAATGCTAAAATTTTATTGATATGAAATAAAACCGATTAGCTAGATAGTCAAAATTTCCTTCTACACAAAAGGCTGCACATTGTTTACACATTTGATTGGTCTTAGCGCATGAAAATACCCTTCTACATTTTAGTAATAAACTCAGTTGTCATGTGATCGTGCCGACCAATGAATTTAGTATAAGGAACGAACGGTGATTTTGTTCACTGCGACTAAATCATTGGTTATAGCAGTAAGGTTAAAAAGGTCAAATATAAAAATATACTGCGTAATACAGCAGTGTGTGAATGTAACGATATTGGAATCAAAGCGCTGTGTGGGAGCGTACTACGTAGTGATCTCGGGGTTTCTGTAGTATAGCGTAATTGAATGACCGGCAGTAGTAACATTAAGCATTCTTTTTGTTGAACCACAAATTTTAATCCCAGATTGCAACAAATGTGCAAACTTCAAGATGCGCCGACCATCTTTTTTAAAGATAATTCTTGTTTATACTTGGCTTTGGTTTCAGTCATACCTGTTTTTCGTTTTGCTTTGTTTTTTGAAGAAAATGCATAAGTAGTTTTGGAAATCAGTTGCCCGGACCTTCAATTTACTGGTCAAAATCCATCGGACAACCATTAATGTTGAGCCCTGTCAGAATCAGATTTCAGTCTTTGTCAATGTGAAGCTAATCATGCAGGTTAAACTCATTTCAACTCACATACAGATTCCAAATAATTAAATAACCATTCGTCGCCTTATTTCCAGAACTCCGTCGCTAAATGTTTGCCGGTTTTTTTTACAAGCTTTATAAGGGACCCTTGAAATACGCCATTAGGATGAATAATTGAAGAAAGTCGGAGTTTCTAAACCTACTTTCCACAGTAAATTAGAATTTATGTGGAAAGTTATTGTCAAATAAAACAAATTCTGTTAGAACAAATTTGTCTGCCTTAGCAAAAACAGTTCTTTCAGATTAGTTTCCGCACAAAGCCATTTTTTTAGGTAAACAAGTGGTGGGGGGGGATTTGTCAATAGAAGAATTTGTTATCCATTCTAAAGTTTCTGCTATTAAAGAGAACCAGAAAACATCATTATTTTACAAGTTAATATGGAATTATTAAGACAGAGACATGGACAATAAATACATCAGGGTTGCTTGCAAATTGCTAATAGTATATCGGAGAAGATAATAGTTCAATTATGAGAAATAATTTCTGTAAATGGAAGTCAGAAGGTAATAACTGAATTCTCGAATTAAATAGAAAGGTGATACACATCCTGCAGGCTGAACTTTCACAGAATATCATAAGTAAGTACAATAGTTCTATTACCAACATTATCCTGAAGCCATACTATAGAAATATCTCGGGAAGCATCAACACCTATTATCTTAATCATTGTAACCCCCCCCCCCATAAAAATAAATTTTAACTTTTTCATTTTACATTGCTTAAGGAACAATTATACAACTTCTGGAGTAAGTTTAATATAAATCACTCTCGATGACCATTTCCTTGGTAACAAACCAGTACTCATGTCAAATTAAGGGAATGTGGATTCCACCATGTCACAACCTTTGAATCAGGTTTCAGACGCGCCGATATCTACCCTTCCACTGTTTGTACCTCCCCCATAAATTATCCGTACTAGATGGGTATATACAGACAGACATGACGATCTTTGTGTTGGCTTAAATTGTGACAAAGGATCCATATTTGGCGAGTTGAATACTTAAACTAATTCAGAGACCCTTATTTACGGACAGGAAATGATCAAAGCAATGTTCTTTGTCAGTTTCTATTAACCAAAAAGTCAGTAACAAGATCCCAACCATTACGTT
Source organism: Mactromeris polynyma (assembly GCA_032209605.1). NCBI lineage: Eukaryota > Metazoa > Mollusca > Bivalvia > Venerida > Mactridae > Mactromeris > Mactromeris polynyma. The sequence continues at coordinate 3,405,254 of JASFXZ010000016.1, read as the reverse complement.
TCCACAGAAACATGACAAAAACAAAATTAGAATTTTTTTGTTACTCTGATTATCCAAGGACTTAAAACAGTCATTAATATTTAATTACACTAATAGAATTCACTGAATATTTAAAAAAAAAAATTCAATTTGCAAAACCAAAAGCCATAACTTTTTTCTCCCAGCTTTGACCTTCTCCTCCTTGCCTGTAACAGTTAACATTTGGGAAAAAGATGAAAGTTTTCAAAATTTCTGTTCTCAATTTTTTTATTTGTTTTACTGTTCTGTTTCATGTCAATGATAGTGAATGAAATAAATACATGCTTCTTTACGAAATCAAGAAGATTTAATACAACTGAATAATTGCTTCTTATAACAGCATTCATTTCCAAGAAATGCAAAGCCATTACATGACTACAATCAGTGTCCCCATAGCACTTATTCAATGACAGAAAAAAACAGGACCCAGTACTTTGCAGAAGGCAATGACGCTTGTCAATGTCCATAAAGAACAAATTGTTTTAGAATGCAGTCACATTTTAACATATTTTATAACTATATTGATAATTTAAACAATGTCATTATAATACAATAAATCCGTTAAATCCAACACATACAATTAACAACATATATCTTAAAAAAAAAAGGTTGGCGTGCGCAATTTGAAAGTTAAGATTGGTTGTGCAACATAAAAAAATGCTGAGATGTTACGATTGCCAGTCACTCTAGATCCAAAATGGATTTCGGTAAATTCACCAAAATTCAGTGGATTAAGTTAACGTATCCTTTATCGAAAGGTTAAGCAATCCGCATCAAGGTTACAAACGTTGTTCGGTTGAAGAGAAATTCGAACTGCTACGAACGCACGTATCTTACGAAAACCTCAATTGGTGTCTCTTGGGTGAACGAAAAGCCTGTTAGGTGCCTCTTGGGTGAAATTAAGATTGGTCAGATTTTAAAAAGCCCACTTCAAGGACAACATTTGGTAGGTCAAAAATGTAGGTCAAAATCAATGTTATACAGCTACGCTGAAAACATAAATGAGGATGCTGAGCAGGAAATGCCGTACACAAAGACCACAGCAGCTATCCCGATAGCACAAGGTGACGTGACAACAATTACAGAATCAAATTTGGGACAAGATACAAAATTTAATTGTACCAAATTTATAATTGAACACAATTAGTCGGATGATAATTTTTTTTGTTTAATCTAAATTTTTCTACAATCTGACTGGAAAAGTGCAATAATATACCTTCAACTTGCCCGGTATTGTTGAACATAATATTTCCTATATATGCATTAAACATGTTAATGCTTGGCTGAGTTTCAAATCAGCCGTGATATTTTAATCAAGTCAATCACTGTAACCTGAGCTTGGTAAAGAATTCATTTTTTTATATTTTGTGAAATACCTTCAAGACTAAATTGCCCGGTATTGTTGAACATAATATTTCCTATATATATGCATTAAACATGTTAATGCTTAGCTGAGTTTCAAATCAGCCATGATAAATCATAATCTCTGTAACCTTGGGTCGGCGAAGAATTCAATTATTTATATTTTATCAAATGCATGACTTAAGCACTTATCAATGTTTTGCCCCAGCGGCAGGAAAAAAACAGGACTTTAGACAGAAGACTATTCCCAACAGGTAGGAATCTGGCATGCTGATTGATTCCAGGTCACAGGAAATAGATTTTGGACAGATTTTCAATAGGGAAATTGGACACCACCACTGTGGGTATTTTGACAATATGCTTAGCTCTAGCTTGGGGGAATTAGATGCCAAACTAGATAGATTATCTAATTCTCCTGGGTCAGCTCTTTGTGACATTCAGACAGACAAGTGCAGACATCCAGACAGCACAACATCAATATGTCTCCCCATTCCACTACTAGGGGAGGGAGACGCAATTTCACACAGGAAGCTAATTTTAAGTACATGTGGTATTTATTCATCTCGAAGCTCTGCACTTTTAAATCTTAAAATGTTCCAAAATTAAGGTGTCATCATGTGGTTCACTGCATAATAAATCAACCTCCTAGAATCAAACACCAACTTAATGTCTCTAATGTGGATAATATGCTAATGTGTTTAGATGTTTTGATGTCTGTTTCACTCGTTAAAACTACAAAAAGTAATGAATCTGCATGAGGAGCATAAAAGTGTGTTTATTTATTATAGTGACACTCTTATTTAAAGGGCCTGCAGCCATTTCTGACTCATGAGACACCTACCTTCTGAGCACATTTACTTCCCGATTCCTATCCTTTTATGCCAGGCACCAGGCAGGTAAGGCGGATGGTGACACTTATTTAACTAGCTGGTGGCTCACCAACCGGCCATATCAGAACGGAACCCTACCGGGATTCGAACATTCAACCTCCCATTCCCAATCCAAAGGCGGATGCCTTAACTACTCGGCCACAGGAGAGAATTATTATTATCATATTTAAGTCGAAATGAACTTAAAATGAGTTGGCGCAGAATGTTACTGAGCCACACATAGTAAAACAGCATATTCCCGACCTACCAGGAGGTGCCAGGATGTTCTCTTTATATGCGCTAATTGCAATCATATTGATACAGGTAACATTTGTTAAACTCATATGAGCTTCTTTTGAATGAGCTTTCTATGAGTTTTCTTCTCGGATATCATATATAAGATGTATAATAAATGTAAGACAAGCTGTGATCAAATTCAAGCTGTGACGTTATGATACATGTGGTAAATTATAGTCACTAATGATGTCATAATCAAAGTGTATCAGCTTGCAATACACCACAATACAACTTATAGTTCACTCCGCCTCTTCCTGTGTCTTACATCCAATGAGCATCCAGAATTTGTCAAAAATTGGCCAACATATCCATTTATTTTGGCATTTCGCACAATATCTATTATTGATTTCATTAAGTAAATCTGGTAAGTGATCAATATGACGGTAAACTATAAGCCGGTTATAACTCACATATAAGAATTATAAACAAATTAAGTGCTGCGGTGGCTGACTCCCTTGCACTTAATTTGCTTATAATTCCAATATATGAGCTATAACCTATACATATGTTACATATGATCACAAACTGTTTGTGTGGTTATTATTTCTATTTATGTTTTCAGATGTACGTTAAATTCTCCTTTTACAATGTGCATTTCTTTCAATTCATTGATGTAATATTCATGTTCTGTTCTCCTCCTTGCCCAGGCTGCCTATTATTACTGACTTTCTTGACTTGTTCCGTGATGAATTCCATTAAACTTTCTTCCCCTGTTGTCCTCCTAATTTCTTCTCAGTTGTTATTGATGGTTGGCCAGACCATTCCTTGCACCCCTATTCCCACACATATTTACTCTTCCTCAAAGCCTAAACAACCGACTCTCTTTCTTTTCATGTTTCTACTCTTGTAATGTTACAACTAAATGCAAAAACATCAAAAACAATGAATAATTGAGTGGAAATTTAGTGCAAACATGAGCATTGCAGGCTATGCCATTGGGAAATCTATTTTCAGAACAAATTAACAGCCTTTTAGTAATCAAAGCGCTGAAAGCGCAGAAAGACTGGGGCAGACAAATTTTGTTTGTGTTCTGTAAAGACTTGTCAACCCTAGATTGTACAAGTATTGCACTGTGTCAATCAATGTTAATTTCAAAGCATGCATGTATGACTACAGTTCAACCTGGACTATGATAGGACAGGTTTTAATTTACCGCCTTCACTTCTAATCAATGTGTGTGCAGGTGAGTTGATCTTACCGTTTATTTATTTAACTAATCTTGTTATCAATCATTTGATTGCCAGTCCGACACGCTTGCAAGCATTACATGTACGTTGAATTTTATCGTGCTGGCTACCTAATGGATATTGGGCCCCATTCCCATCAGAAAACAGTATATTTTTTTCCCTTTCAGTAACATTATTAAAAATTTTAGCCTTATAAATACCCAAATTTGATGAATCATGATCACAAATTTCCCCTATCAAATGGACCCGCCATACATCCCCTAAAACTGAAAAAATGGCTGTTTTTATAAATGTAAGATACAGCAATCATACGCATAGAGATATACAGAGTAAATTTTATTCAATTTTTTATCATGTAGAATATGTACATTTAATTTGAGATTTTTTTTTCATTATTAATTGTTCAATACATTGATATAGGTTAACAATGTAATATTATAACAATCTTGTTTTCTTGTAAGGATTTCTTATAACTGGTAGACTACAGAGATACATGGTTTGTTCTTCAGTTTTATAGCCATTATTCATCTATACTGACACCAAAAAGAAACTGTGCACTGACTTAGGGGTGAAAAGTAAAAGTTGCACACTTTTCTTTTTATTCTAAATGTGTGTTTGCCCTCTGATATCAGTATCTGTTATGTCCGCCTCTCCTACGAATCAACGCAAGTATTCTTGACCGCATTGACCTGATGTAACGTCTTTAACCACGTCGGCGGGGATGGCATTCCACTCGTAAATTAAGGCAGCAGTCAGATCATTGATATTGTTGATGACGTGGTGCAACTTTTAGTTTTCACCTCTACGTCATTCTAGCGTTATTATTATACCGAGAATGACATAAATTTAATTTAAGAATAATGCATCATGTAGCCAATAAAAGCTGTCACATTTTGCTACCAAATTTGCCTATTTGTTTTATCTAAATGGTTACAAACTTTTTTTTAAGTCAGTGCACAGTTTCTTCTTGGTGTCAGTATATATTCCCAATGCAAAAAGTATATATTTTTCCCAATTTGAATGTAAAATTTCCAAAAAAAAATGGTTCAATTTAGCCAACAATTGACAAAGTAAGAGGCTTTTCTCTAACAGGCAGTTTATAAAAATAGCAATTGTTATTCAACAGGAATTTGCAAGTTCACTATTGTGTAATGACTAGATCAATTATAATTGTTGTTAATTAGTACCCATAAAATCATGAATAGTATGTTGAAATTTTTCCTCAGTCTCCTCATCTGTGTAAATACAAAGTCTGCATAAAAACCATCCAGTTCCTGGAGAATGGTAAACAAACTAGATTTCACTATATATTAAAGCAAGTGTATGCAAGTGCAATATCCTAATTGACAAAAATATTTTTTCTTTCAACTATGATAAATGCCTTTTCTAGACAACAGTAGAAGTGATTGGTAATAAAAAAAAAATAAAAAAAATACTACGACCATCGAGTTTTGAACCGAGAACGCCAGATTCAAAGTAATGCGCCCTACCACTGAACCATGGCGGCATCAATGATACTTATTAAAACATTTATGTACTTATACGAGTAGTTAACGTCACGCGCTCCTGGCGGAATATACCGAGCAGTTCCGTTTAGTTGGATTGATATACTTTATGCCTAAATAAATGTATCTCATACTCATGTCAGTACACAATTGTACTCGAAATATGTTCCCTACAACATACGCGCTACATTTATCAAGCAAAATTCATAACTGAAATGTGGTTGAAAGACAATTCGTAAGACAGCATTCTTCAACAGGTATGTGACTCATAATGTGTTTGGAAAAGTTCAAATCTAAAAATAGTAACAAATGTATCCGAATGGAGCAGTTTTGTTTCCCATGAAAAATAGTCCGCCCTCAATTAATAGATTTCTCTGTTTACGCTCCCAAAAGCAGGTCTTAGCAAAGAAATCGTAACCACAACACTTAAACAATAATTCTGGAATAAGAATTTTCCATTTACGATGAAATTCTCACGATAGTAATTATTCGGAAACGAGCATATATTTTCATTCAGAGCAATATGCAAATCCATCAAAAAGACAAAGGAAAGGAAATTAAAGTAGTACAGAGGTTTGGTGACGTCACGATAAATTAGACGTTTTGATTGGTTTACGCAACTCATGCACAGTGATACACAGAGTGGTATCAAGAGCGTCTAACTCTGAAACGGCTGTTTCCAAAATTACAGTTACTAAAGACATGGGGCTAACGCCCCAGTCTAAAAAGTAAATAAACTAATTCCCGAACATAGCAACACAAAAAAGTCTAGACATCTAGATGCATGCAAATTGTATTGCTAACTTAAAAGACATAAATTCGACCAAAAGAGAAATGCATCTACATATACAGAAATTGTGCATCATGTAAATATCATGGGTAAATTTGCACTTTTGAATCTACCACTTTTTTAAACAACAGACAGCTGAATGTATAGACAACAAAAAATACAGTATTATCTCATACGTTGCCATAACAGCAATCTCAGTTGTCATTTGTTCAGGTCAACTGATTCAGCGAAACTTAACAGAACAAGAAATGGGCAATGCCCATAAACCAGGTTCTAAATCTAGTTATTTGCAAACCAAGGCTCTATGTGTATAATGAATACATGATGATCATCAATGCTGCAAAGGTGCCAGAGGTGATACATGCATATACACACTCACACTAAGATATATTATATATATATGCAACAACTTTACACCAAGTTTAATGTCAATACACCCACAAATGGCAGATATTAAGTGGAAACTGATTTTTAAATTTTAAGTGACCTGACCTTTGACAGAATGAACTCAAAAGCAATCCCAAGTGAGCTCTCCACATGTTCTCACTGTACATCAAGTTTGATGTCAATATGATGATTGAAACTAAAGTTATTCGCCGGAACCAAATTTTGATTTTTAGTAAGGGTGTCCTTGACCTTTGACCCACCAAACCCAAAAGCAATCCCAATCGAGCTATCTACATGTTCTTATAATACACGAAGTTTGGTGACAATATGATCAACTGAACCCAAGTAATTGGCTGGAAACCAAATTGCTATTTTATGTAATGGTGACCTTGACCTTTGACGGAACTAGTCCAAAAGCAATCCCAAGCGAGCTCTCCACATGTACTCACTATAAACCAAGTTTGATGTAAATATGATCAACGAAACTCAAGTTATTTGCCGGAAACCAAATTTCTATTTTGAGTAACAGTGACCATGACCTCAGACGGACCGAACCCAAAAGCAATCCCAAGCGAGCTGTTACTATACACCAAGTTTGGTTTCAATATGATCAACAGAACTTAAGTTATTCGCCGGGAACCCCCAGTTTGAAGGCTGTCCGCCCAACTACACACACCATTCAAACAACCTGGTTTTCTTTGAAAACCTGGTTAAATACTGTTGGAAAACAGTGTATAATCATTTTTAACACTACAGTCCATTACATCAACAACAACACCACCACCAACACCTCCACCAACAACGCCACCAACAGTACATACTTAAGCTCTTAAATCTGTATATTATATTCCGATGTACAAGTATTATCAAAAGTTACAGTAGCAGACCTAAAGAGCACATGCCAGGCACAATTCACAGAAAATCAACCATTACTCTAAATCTGTCACGTCTTGTGAATTACATGGAAATAGGAATGACAAGACATTAACCTACACAATTACTTGAAATGCCCTGACACGGACATAATGACTAGTTGATTGACTGAGGTCACGCTATGTTAACTAATGAGGTTAGCAAGAAATATGTTCCTAAAAAATTCATTCCATCATCGATGATTATGATTTTAAAACTTGGCAAACCTAGTTGCTGTTGGTACTTAATTATTACTCATATAAATGTACAGTGGAACCCCTCTTAACCGAACCTCGTTTAGAGGGGTTTCCGGTTTAGAGGGGTTTTAGGAAATGCATTAAACAACAACATAATTAATGACTTTTTGTATTTTATTAATCACTTATACATGCGCTATATATATATATACAGTACTTATACTATATTATAACACTGTTATTTTATGCATGCACATGTCAGAAACAGTTGATTTGCCAATTCCAAACTTTGCACTCAGTACCATGATTGTCGGTTTCGGAACAGATTCTGACTCTTTGATCAATTTAATTTTGTCATCAAGTGACAACTCTATTCTTCGACGTTTAGAAGAAGGCGCAGACATGTTGATTGTGTGAATGATAAAATCAATTTGACAGAAACTGATTGATAAAACAACAAAATCGTTCCACATTATTGTTAGTTTAAACAACAATACCTGCACTCGTCTTTACTCTGCTAATACGCTCAATAACTAGAATGATAATTTGATTCTTTTAACAAAAGATCAATTGAACAGTCACCTACTGTAGCATTCATCATTAAATAAATTATTGAAAACATCGATTGATGTGTATGGTCGGCAATTAAAAGTTGTTAATGATGTTTGCAAACTGTCACTTTCTTTTGTCGTTACTCGTTTAATAATTGCGATTATCACACTGTACCTATTTACCTGCGCACCGTCATAAAGTTAACAAACGTGTAGCTACTGCTGATTGAAGCCATAACAGATAAGGTGTGAAAACGTCATGTTAACACATTTATTGTCTAAACACTTTAGGTGTCATAAATTGCTGTTCGGTTTAGAGGGGTAAATTACTGTTGAAATTGTTTAGAAATAATGGAAATCTTGTTCGGTTTCCGGAATAGAGGGGTTCCGGTTTACAGAGGTTTTTACACAATGAAAATAGAACAGAAAAAATCGGGACCACGCAAATTGTTCGGTTTAGAGGGAATTCCGTTTTACTGAGGTTCCGGTTTTGAGGGGTTCCACTGTATACTTATAATGCCATAAAAATGCAACTATTAAATTTTAATTAGGCCTCATTAGGTCCCAACTGTCTACAGTCTTTTACTATAACATATGTGTAAATTTATGTTCAGAAAGTAACTAAACTGAGACAACCAGTTATTCTTTATCTTGATCAATGACAGATTTAAGGAAATAACATTGTGTGAAATTAAGCCTGCTTTTCCTTATCACAGTGCACAATTTTTCGTTATCTTTAAATGGTGTGAAGCATATTTGAATCTGAAACAGTCTCCAGAGCAGTGTAAATACAGGATCCTTAAGTCTCTAGGTCGCTGTGGTGTAGTGGTAAGCATAACGAACCGGCAATCTGTAGATACAGGTTCGAAACCCAGGTAGCGCCATTGACCGAATTTTCGTGTTCCTCAAAACATGACTTTATTTCTTTGATCATTGCTTTTAAAATAGACTAAACAAGGTATTAGCATTTGCACATTGTATAATAGTATATAACATTAAGGAATGCCTACAAAAAGATACTGCAATTGAATAAATATAGCTATAAGTATTGATCTTTTATTGTAAAGAATGCAGCAGACCTGTAATAACAATTAACCAGTGTAATATTGCTGATATTACAATGGAACGTAAACAGGGGTTCCACTAGGTGCTGAATCTCGAGGGTCGTTTTGATAATTGTTGATGGCATTTTACCATCTGATAGCCAAAATACCTAAATTTATAGAAAAAATTAGGGTCGAATGTGACCTTTTGGAAAATCTAGGGGTCAAATGCCGACTCGATGGTCAAATGGAAACCCTGGTCAAAATATGCTCCAAGTGATGATCGCTGCTTTTCATTGGGCAAAACAGTGAATGTGTATCCATAAAATGGGAATTTAACATTCAATCTACAATTAATGACATAATTAAAAGATTACAATCGTATTTAGGAATAGACCAAATCCAGAATTCTCTTAAATTGGGTTTTTACCAGGGGTACAACCAAAGTTTAAATATAGATCTATTGAAGATTAGCCTGCAAATTCTGTCTTTGTTTTCATTACAATTTGAGCGTATAATTTTTATGGAATATTGTTGTTCGTACTGCAGGATTAGAGGGAAATTCCCATATTTATACAAATTAAGAGAATATCCATTACTGAATAATTATCTTAACCTTGTTTTAAAAAAAACAACTAGCAAAAGGTTTGTTATATCATCTTCAGATATCTTATTTAATAAAATCAGTAAAATATGACTATTTGTGCAATATCTATGCACTATTGTATAAACACAATGAAAATATTTTTTCAAAACTAAAGGCAAAAACCCAAAACATTTAAGAGACGCCAAATACAGCAAAAAGATTTATTTCTTTGTACCTGATTAAACAGAAAATATAAGAACTCAATATAAGTTATAAACCATCACCGCAAGAACAAGTTATCAACCATCGAGACACAGTAAACGGATAATAATCTGATATGCAAGAACAAGTTATGAACCATCGAGACAATGTAATCGGATAATAATCTGATATTAACGATATATCTACACCGTTAGCATCTTGTTCACTATCTGACGCCTGTAATTGCAGCTTTCATAGCAGAAAAATTAATTAATAAACACCAATATTGTTTCTCCCTGTTTTTTTGAAGATATGAAATTTCTATCAACATACTTCAATAGCATCCGGAAAGGTCATTAAGAAAGACACAGAAAACACCTTAACAGAGATCAATGCTATCTTATAAAGCCCCTTAAAAGATCACAGAGATCGATACTTTCAATTTGCAATAAACAATCTCTGAAAGACTCATGGCACATTTAATACTCAGTAATCTCAACATAAGCCAATAAAAGGATTCATCTTTTAATGACCTGAGGAAAGTAAATGAATCGTCTGTTAATTATAATCTAATTTTGGGTAATAGAAAATCCTCACTTTAACTGAAATTGTCAACAAGCTAGATCAATATCAATATATCGTTAGATACCATAAAGTACAACTGCTATCACAACATTCATTTCAGAGAAATAAGTAGATTGTATATTGAGCAATCAAATCCAGCTGCCATCCATCACCAGTGTATTTTTGTGGTTAATTTTACTGCCTGTTCTGAAACATTTAATAACCATACAGTAAAACTTTGAACAGTTTTGGCTCGAACACAGTAGATACCTTAAACAGGTTCTTAAGTCCCGGCGAAATCCCTTCTTATTTCATATTATCTAGCAGTAGATCACTATAACAGAGATAGGTCGAACACTCGAACAGGATTTGCTGTCCCTTAACTATCATTTCATTCATTGTTCACCATAGATAGGTCGAACAATACAATAATTCACACCTTTCATTGACCGCTTAAAATTCTATTGTTCGTTGGGTGATAATTACTTGATGGTTCTACGATGTACATGTACTATGTGACAAACAATTCATGTGTATAAGAATAAACTAATCATTTATTTAAATCTGTTTTTATTTTCCTTTCATTTCTTTTTTAATTATTATTATTATAGTTATTGTGAATAATGCTGCGACTATTTATTAACGTGCATTCAGTATGAAAACACAAACAACACACATATGACATGTGTTCAACATACTTTGTACACGTGCAGCAGTGATAGTCAGTTCGTACATATACACGTATACCGTAGATGCCTTGAACAGTAGATGCCTCAAACTAATTGCAAGGTCTGACGGCAGTTCGAAGTTTCGAAATTTTATTGTAATTCAAATTTGGTAATCAGAAACTCTTGGTCTGTTCTGTATGCCTGGTGTCTGATGATTCCAGAGTAGCAAATTTTGCAAGTCACAGCACTTCATACCCATATATTTATTTTTGAGTATAAATTAACAGGAATTAACTCTATATACAAACCGTTTGACACTAAGTCAAGTGATTTATTCTGGAACAAATCTAATCATGCTTGAAAGGACAATATCCCATTATTCCTTTCTAGGTATAATCGTTGTACTTACAATAGCACATTGCTGTATTAAAGGTCAAGCTGACATGAGGAAAAGTACTATTATTTTATTTCCGACATCTATCTGACACCAACAAAAGCTCGTTAGCACAACAGTGCTGTGGTATAAATAATATAATCAGTATGAAGAACAGTTTGATTCAGGTGTGCTATAAGTGTTGGAACAGTTTGTATAGGACAAATCCCACAGACAAAATCCCCCAGACAAACATCCCTGCCACGTTTGGCTAGACAATCAAAATCCCCCATAATTTTTGCCAGAATGAGCAGGGGGCACTTTGTCTGTATTCTGAAATTGTGAAATCAATTAAACGGTTTGTTGTATTTATTTTCAGGTAGAGAAAAAATGGCAGGCAATATAACAGAGGATAATAGTACTGATCTGAGCGGAGAAGAATGCGGTTCCCCGACAGTTGTGACATTTCAGTACTATGTTTGGGGAATAGTGGGAACCAGCGTATCCTGTTTTGGTATAATTGGAAACATTTTGGCAATCATTGTGCTGAGTCACCGACAGATGAGAAATTCCACATCATACTACCTAATATCACTGGCCGTGTATGACATGACTTTACTGTTATTCATGTCATTATTTTTGGCATTGCCGACGATATATCTGGAAAAGGATGTGCTTGAGGGTTACTACTTTGCATATCGCTACATGCACCCCTATGTGTACCCTTTGGCTTTAATTGCTCAAACGGGGACAGTGTACACCACGCTTGCCTTCACAGTTGAACGCTACATAGCGGTCTGCAAACCCTTGCATGCTGCCAACACATGTACAATGTCACGGACGAAGAAAGTAATCGCTGTTATATTTGTTGCGTCAATCACCTACAACATTCCGAGATTTCTGGAATATAAAACTACCACACAATGGGACGATTATTACAACAAAACAATTCCAACCATTGAATACACAAATATTGGAAGTAACAAAGTATTTCAAGAAGTGTATTTCATTTACGCGTATTTGTGTATCATGTTCTTACTACCTTTCAGTTTATTGTTAGTTTTAAACATTTTACTGATACGAGCTGTGAAAAAAGCTCGAGCTAAACGGAACAGCATGAGCTCGGCTAATATGAAAGACACCAACTTGACAATGATGTTGATCGTTGTGATAAACATATTCCTAGGATGCCAGTTGCCGGCGCTTATAGACAACATAGTGTTCGCTATATTTGATAAACATACATTGCAGTGTTCAGTACATTGGGTAAAATATACTACAGTTAGTAATCTGTTAGTTGTATTGAACTCAGCTATAAACTTCATACTTTATTGTTTGCTAAGCAAACGATTCCGAAGAGTGTTTCTCAAAATTTTCAGAATGCGGAAAACTGAACCAAAGTATAAATACACTGTGAGACAAAGCTCAATCTACCTAAGAAATGGCAACATCCGAGTTTATCAAGGTAACACAACTAATGTGTTTGATGTTTCTACTGCCTTAATCAAATAAACTTTGTAAAAATTGAGAAAAAAAGGACTACCTGACCATTGTTAAAACGACCGGTTTTGGAATAAGCCAGGTTGTGACAGATGAAAAGAACGAGAAATGTACTGTGTCGTATAATGTCAAAGAAAATTCTTTATGTTAAAAATGAATAGTGTTGAATATACAGTCTAACCTGCGTTAAGCAGCCAACCAAGGGAAGCAGCCAAATTGGCTGCTTAAGCCAGGTGACCACTTAATGCAGGGTTGGTAGAATGCCTGATTTTGGGAAGATTTCTTGTATCAAAATTGTTTACTTTGTTGTATAGTAAAGTAAACATATTTTTCTAATTTTGTGACAGTATTTTAAGGACTTTTCTGAATAGCAGTTTTTAAAAGAATGATTATGTTTTGAAAGACAAAATCAATAAGTAATCTTCAGAAAACATATTTGCCATTCATAAATGAAACTGTGAAGGGATCATCATTAATGAACTTTTGATCTAAATTGATGAAAACAAACTTCTCAACACCTTGAAAGATCACTAACACCGCTTCACACTTACGGGAAACAAATACGCTAACTGCTCAATTAAGGGTCTCACAAAGGGCCAAACAATTAAATACCCACCACTTTAAGCGTTGAAAGTGTCATCAATCGTCAATTATCGTAAATAAATCCGAATTAACTCCCTTGATTATGAGTGTGACTAAATTCCAGTACTGTCCGTTTCCGGACGGTTGTGTAAACGCACGTGCTACGAATTAAAAACACGCCCATAAATCAATCATAACAATCGCTGAAATGATTTAATTGGCCAAGGTAAGCAAAATAATTTAACCTGGGCGTGTCTAGACGACTCTGCACCCAGCTCCATTCGTTACGTCATAGATTCAGCACAATCCAAGGTGTGAAATAGCGTTACCGATTTGTTTGACATGTAATACAATATACAATATACAATACATGTGACCGCTTAAAACGGACCGATTTTATTGGATTTTTGAATTTGGGAAGCATTCAGGCTGGCCGCTGACCGCGGACGGCAGGTGACCGTTTAGTCAAGGTAAATTATAGAAGGATTTTCGTCGGGGGCGTCGTGGAATGACCGCTTACTGGAGGTGACCGCCGAATCCAGGTGACCGTTAGTACAGGTTAGACTGTATATCATATACAATATTATATCCAGGAAACGGTTATATACTTGGACAGGTACGATGAGTTTTCTCTCAATACAATTCTTGTAAATTTCAGGATTTCTGTGTGACAACGAGAACCAGTTAGAATGGGTGATTTTATTCAGAAAACATGAGGACTATATCAGTGGGTAAAGAGAAGCGTGAAATGGAATATGGAATTTTTATAGTGATAAAGTGTGATTGAAACTGAAAAAAAGTTAATACATGTACATAATAATATTATTTTTTAAACATTTAACATTATATGTGGCCAAGTAATGGTAATTAAGTAATCATCAGTATAATAATGATAATAATTTTTCAATTTATTAAAAATGAGCGCTGCTATGGTGATTTACAACCGCTTCTGTCACTTCAAGAAAACGCAACATATGATGTCACCATTTGCAAGCAGGAAACAATATTTACTCTGTATGGTCACTTGGTTTTCATATTTCCATATGGGGCTCATATTGCTTACTGTCAGTACATGGTGACGTCACATGTGACATTTTCTGGCAATGACGTCACTTAAAGAAGAGGTTGGAAATCGTACAGCAGCGCTAAAATGTATTTTTATCACTTTTGAATATTCCATTACAAGACATCGTAATGTGACCCCGACATTTGAATAAACTGCCATTAACCACTATTACACCTACATATGATTTCTAATCATTTCACAGGACACATAACAACATTCCATTTTGTATTATTGTACATTTAAATTCCACCTTGTGTACATTGGAAAAATCAAAATTTGTCATCCTTAAGAAATGCTTTATTTCCCATGACCTGTGAGTAAGCTATGAGGGTAATTATTCCTTATTCGTTACTTTTTCATTTAAGTTTCAACTATTAATATGTTATAGCCCCAAAAACCATTCCTACACAGTCACACCCCAAACAAATTGTAAGGGGCTAATTTCTTAGGAGTAGCGAGGGTTTTGCCAAACTAACACATTGTTAAGAATAGCCTTTAAATATTCCTTTGACACATTAAAAACAGTACAACATTAACTCGGTGATGTTCACCACGTACGTCAGGTACGTGCAAGTATTTGTCTTAAATTGCTACTAAAAAAACTCAAAAGTCTTGATGTTCTGTCGTGCATGTATTGTCCATAGTATTATTGTAATCAACATCTATATTTCTAAAATATAACAGTGTTGTGATACTAAAGATTATTTGTTGTTTTTTCTATGAAATGAAATGTGATCACTATTACATGTAATTTAAATAATTACAACTGTAAAAACCTAACTATGAATTAGTAATTGCAATAGAAACCAACCACCAATATAATTGTAATGTCATCAACTACAGAAACTACAATTACACCATGCTAAATACCAGTAATAGAAAGACTAATGAGCCAGGGTTTAATTTGGCTATTAAGGGAAGATAACCCATACACTTCAAATTGGGAAATGTAGCATTAAACTTAAAATTCGGGGGAAAGTCTAGAAATTACAGCAAAGTTTTACGAATAAAAGTTAAGGATGTAGTGATTTATTAATCAACTAGTGCTATTTATATAAATTGCCTGTAAGAGAAAAGCTATTAACTCTAATGTCAATTTTTGGCTAAATTGAACCAAAAATATTTCTTCAGATTTATTAGGAGTTTGTACATTCAATTTGGGAAAAATACAGTAAAACCTCAATAATAAGACCACCTCACAATTAAGAACAAACTTTTCAAGTCCATTTTCCTTATTTTGCTCTTTATTAAGCCTCATTATTAAGACCACCTGAATAAGATCATATCCAAGGGTCCTAAGGGTGGTTGTATAATGGAGGTTTTTACCTTATATACATTTTAGCATTGGAAATATAGCCTAATAAAGGCTATAAAAACAGCTGAAAAATAACTGAGTGAGCACTCGAGAGGCAACAGTGCAATAATCTGGCAGCATCCTGGATACCTGCATCAATGTTTGTCTAGCACACATATACTGAGCACTCGAGAGGCAACAGTGCAATAATCTGGCAGCATCCTGGATACCTGCATCTATGTTTGTCTTGCACACATATACTGAGCACTCGAGAGGCAACAGTGCAATAATCTGGCAGCATCCTGTATACCTGCATCAATGTTTGTCTTGCACACATATACTGACATTGCTGTTCAAACTTCATCTATGAAAACTTACTTATTTGTATGAATACAGTCTAACCTGCACTAACGGTCACCTGGATTCGGCGGTCACCTCCAGTAAGCGGTCATTCCATGACGCCCCCGACGAAAATCCTTCTATAAGTTACCTTGACTAAACAGTCACCTGCCATCCGCGGTCAGTTGCCAGCCTGAATGCTTCCCAAATTTAAAAATCCAATGAAATTGGTCCGTTTTAAGCGGTCACATGTCAAACAAATCGGTAACGCTATTTCACACCTTGGATTGTGCTGAATCTATGACGTAACGAATGGAGCTGGTGCAGAGTCGTCTAGACACGCCCAGGTTAAATTATTTTCCTTACCTTGGCCAATTAAATCATTTCAGCGATTATTATGATTGATTTATGGGCGTGTTTTTAATTTGTAACACGTGCGTATATAGTACTGTCCCGAAACAGACAGTACTGGAATTTAGTCACACTCATAATCAAGGGAGTTAATTCGGATTTGTTTACGATAATTGTGAGACCCTTAATTGAGCAGTTAGCGTATTTGTTTCCCCGTAAGTGTGAAGCGGTGTAAGTGATCTTTCAAGGTGTTGAGAAGTTTGTTTTCATCAATTTAGATCAAAAGTTCATTATTGATGATCCCTTCACAGTTTCATTTATGAATGGCAAATATGGTTTCTGAAGATTCAAAACATAATCATTCTTTTAAAGACTGCTATTCAAAAAAGTCCTTAAAATGATGTCACAAAATTAGAAAAATATGTCAAGTAACGGAAGTGTTTATCTCGCGTGTTAAGTGCATTAAGTAACTGGAATCAGGAAAAAAATTCTCGCGTTGTTGCTATTGTAATCGATTGAACTGTTTTTATGGTTACTTGCTATTATATGTACTATACAACAAAGTAAACAATTTTGGTACAAGAAATCTTCCCAAAAACGGGCATTCTACCAACCCTGCATTAAGTGGTCACCTGGCTTAAGCAGCCAATTTGCTACTTCCCTTGGTTGGCTGCTTAACGCAGGTTAGACTGTATATTCAACAATGGAAAATAAATTACACAAAGATCTTGCAATAAAAGATTTGTATGATATTTGCCTAATATCCACAAACATTAAAATCAGACTTTGACTTCAAATGTTAAATGTTCTTGTTACTCCTATGTTTTTATTACAGTATAGATTTCAATAAAAATTGTTAAACACGATTTGTACAGTCGGTAACAACCATTATTCAGGCAAAATACCATACGTGTGGATCTTATGAAAACAAAAAACTGATAAAAATAACATTTGTAAATTGAAAGCGTAAGTCTGAGTCCAGTCCTAAAATGTGTGTGAATAAGGACCCTGGACTTGTGAACAAACTATAATTGCTGACCTTGAAGTTTATCTATGCAGAAGGTACAGCATAGTTTATGAAAGTTTTTTTAAATAACTTCGTCCAAAGTGTAATTTATCTTAATCATAAATTTATATATGATAAATTCACACGAAAATGACGTCAGGTCGCTGTGGTGTAGTGGTTAGCATAACGGACCGGCAATCCGTAGACCTGGGTTCGATTCCCGGTAGCGCCATTGACCGATTTTTCGTGTTTCTCAAACATGACTTTATTTAACTATAAGCAAACAAATGCAACCTTGAAGATGAAAGCTAAACAGTGCGTCTGCTTCTTTATTTATGTACACATAGACAGATTTTGCTTTCACTAGAAACTAAAGACAGGGCTATGAATTATTTCACAATGACTAAGACAATGTGGCTAGACAAAATGATGAACAACCTTATGGCAGACAATAATATCAAATGAAGCAAATGATATTTATTGCTGATACCATACTTTGACGTTTGGTGCAAAAATATTGTAACTGTTTTGTTACCAATACTGAGTTAGTGTAGTTTTGTATCATGATCTCATTATAAATAATATATACAATTTT
Organism: Mactromeris polynyma; assembly: GCA_032209605.1. NCBI lineage: Eukaryota > Metazoa > Mollusca > Bivalvia > Venerida > Mactridae > Mactromeris > Mactromeris polynyma. The sequence goes on along the minus strand of JASFXZ010000016.1, from coordinate 3,387,011 downwards.
ATCTTATCGCAGGTATTACAATCCAATATTGTCTCCGTATGCAATCAGAAATGGACTTTCTATATCATTTGTCTGACGCTTAATTATAAGACGCTATTTAAGGATTTGATTATCTAAAGGTAAATAAAGTCTAGACATTTACAACAAAATGAGATTGTCACAAGATTTCTCCCTTTATCCCTTCTATAGTATATGTTTATATGTCAGCAGAATAATATGTCTACAGCAAGGGAATGAAACAATGACTGCTATCCTACGTAAGTATTCTATGTAAGTGGATATTGTCACAAAACAAAAAATTGCGTATCCGATATTTTGGACATTTTTTGTGTTGAAATGTTTTCAAATCACAGAAAAGAGTATAATATTTTAATGTTACATCCAGAAGTCTAGTTTGTAAACAGAGACTTTCGTGACTGAGGAAATTCATGGTCGCTGATATTACTGAGACCTTCTTGAATTTGTGTAATTTGCAAACATTTCAATGTCACGACTTTTACAACTTATACAGTAGATATAGATGATTTTACGAATCATCAGACAGGTGGATTATAATCATACAAGAAACATACCCAGATAAACATTCCACAACACTGAAGGCAGACATCAGGATATTTAATATACATCTGATTTTTTTTCCATTGAATCTGATATCATGAAGAATAATGTCTCATGTACTTTGCCAAATAAGTAAGTATTTCAATACTACAACATAAAACAAGAAAAGGGCAATGCCAACAAACCAGGTTTTAGTATGTAGTTATTTGTAACCAAGGCTCAATTTGTATAATGAATACATGATGATCATCAATGCTGCAAAGGTGCTATAGGTGATACATGCATATACACACTCAAACTTCGATATATGATATATATATGCAACAACTATACACCAAGTTTGATGTCAATACACCCACGCAAAGCGAAGATATTAAGTGGAAACTGATTTTTAAGATTTAAGTGACCTTGACCTTGGACGGAACAAACCAAAAGCAATCCCAAGCAAGCTCTCGACATGTTCTTACTATACACTAAGTTTGATGTCAATATGATCAACGAAACTTAAGTTATTTGCCGTAAACCAAATTGCAAAGTTTAGAAACGGTGACCTTGACCTTTGACAGAACAATTCCAAAAGCAATCCCAAGCGAGCTCTCCACATGTTCTTACTGTACACCAAATTTGATGCAATTATGACCAACAAAAGTTATTTACCGTAAACCAAATTGCAAAGTTTAGAAATGGTGACCTTGACCTATGACGGAAAGTTATTCGCCGGAAACCAAATTGATATTTATAGTAATGGTGACCTTGACCTTTGACATACCGAACCCAAAAGCAATCCCAAGCGAGCTCCGCACATGTTCTTACTATACACCAAGTTTGATGTTAATACGATGAACGGAACTCAAGTTATTCGCCGGAAACCTAATTTCTATTTTTAGCAACAGTGACCTTGACCTTTGAAGGACCGAACCCAAAAGCATCCCCCGCAAGCACTTCACACGTTCTTACTATACACCAAGTTTGATGTCAATACGATGAACGGAAATAAAGTTATTCACCAGAAACCAAATTTCTATTTTTAGTAAAAGTGATCTAGACCTTTGACGGACCCAACCCAAAAGCAATCCCAAGTGAGCCCTCCACACATTCTTACTATACACCAAGTTTGATGTCAATACGATGAACGGAACTCAGTTATTCGCCGAAAACCAAATTTCTTTTTTTAGTAATGGTGACCTTGACCTTTGACGGACCAAACCCAAAAGCAATCCAAAGCGAGCTCTCCACACATTCTTACTATACACCAAGTTTGATGTCAATACGATGAACGGAACTCAAGTTATTCGCCGGAAACCAAATTTCTATTTTTAGCAACAGTGACCTTGACCTTTGAAGGACCGAACCCAAAAGCATCCCCCGCAAGCACTCCAGTCGTTCTTACTATACACCAAGTTTGATGTCAATACGATGAACGGAAATAAAGTTATTCGCCAGAAACCAAATTTCTATTTTTAGTAAAAGTGATCTAGACCTTTGACGGACCCAACCCAAAAGCAATCCCAAGTGAGTCCTCCACACATTCTTACTATACACCAAGTTTGATGTCAATACGATGAACGGAACTCAGTTATTCGCCGGAAACCAATTTTCTATTTTTAGAAATGGTTACCTTGACCTTTGACGGACCAAACCCAAAAGCAATCCCAAACGAGCTCTCCACACGTTCTTACTGTACACCAAGTTTGATGTCAATACGATGAACGGAAATCAAGTTATTCGCCGGAAACCACCAGTTTGACACTCGTCTGCCTGCCCACCCGCCCAACGACACACACTATTCTTATAACCTGGTTTTCGTTGAAAACCTGGTTAAAAACACAAGGAAGCCAAAAGACTTCAGAATAGTCTATGATGACTGTATACCAGAGGGTTATGATGGCCCTATATCGCTCACCTGAGAACACTGCCATTCTGACTGACTTTGACTAAGGTGCCAATAAAAAGGTTTAGATTCAATCAAATGTTAAAATTTTCACTTTTAAAATACATTTTTAGCTCCTGTGACCTATAAATGCAACTTTGAAAGCAGACCCTTCAGAGGATCATTTCTACAAAATTTGATCAAAATCTATTCAGTGGTTTAGGAGGAAATGTTGTTTATAGTTTCCACTATATACACATAGGACACAGTGGGAACAGGACTCGCCCCTTGCGGCCATGTTTTTAACTTAATAATTTATGCAATCTGGACCACTAGACAATGCTACACAACAAATATTAAAGCTCTAGACCTTATGGTTTGCGCACAAGAAGAGTTTTCACTTTTAAAATCTATTTCTAGCTCCTGTGACCAACTTATGAAACAGACCGAAATTATTTATGTAACTTTGGAAGAGGGACCACCTAAGGTTCATTCGTGTGAAGTTTGGTGAAAATCCATTGAGTGGTTTAAGAGGAGATGTCATTTATGGATCCAACTATATACATATAGGAAACAAGGCCCGCCCCCTACAGCGACCATGTTTTTTGACGGATTTAAGTGAGTTATCAAATCTTGTAGGATGACCAATGGACAATGCTACACACCAAATATCAAAGGTCTAGACCATATGGTTTTTGCACAAGAAGATTTTCAAAGTTTTCACTTTTCCTTTGACCTACTTATGCAACATACCTAAATTTGATTTATGTAACTTTGGAAAAGGACCACCTATGGATCATTCCTGGAAGTTTGGTCAAAATCCATTAAGTGTTTAAAGGAGATGTCATTTATAGTTCTTCTAAAATCTATTTTTAGCTCCTGTGACCTACTTATGCAACAGACCGGAACGATTAATGCAACTTTAAAAGAGGTCTACCCAAGGATAATTCCTGTGAAGTTTGGACATAATCCATTTAGTGGTATAGGAGGAGATGTTGTTTTAAGAAAATGTTGACAGACGCGCACAACGTCGGACATCCAACAATCCTAAAAGCTCAGTGCTCAGGTGAGCTAAAACATCGACTTTCAATAAATCATTGTCCTGAATATTAATATCACCATATACAGTCATTCAAATGACAGAAAAATTAAACAAAACTGACAAATAACCGAAAGAAGACATTGGCAGACACTAAATCATATATATTCAATGTTGATTACCACTTAAATCACAAATAATTGGTTTATAATAAGACAATGACTGGAGTTTAAAAGACATGCTCCAACTAATTCCTTTTAAGGGGGAGGACTAGGTCTAGATGTAACATCATATGGAAAAGGAATTATTTGTTTTAAGTTTCATGTCTCGTAACCAATTTTTATAACATAACACAGGCAGATCACTGGTTTCTGGTACGGATAGAAATATCCAGCATTAGGTTACAGTTTTGAATAAGGCTCAGATGAGTTGCTGCCTAAGCTGAGTACCCAAAGAACCAGATATTTCATCCGCACACAAAGCCAATGATAAGATTCTTTTTCTTGCATACCTTTTTAAGAAATAAAGGACGAGATAAAGAAAAACAATTAACATTTTCCAGCACCAGCATGAATATGGGAAATCCCAGTCTGGTAAAAAATAATTCTGCAACAAAGATAGCATACCATGGATATGTAACATGATACCCCACCCAGTCACATTAACCTGACACCAGGCTAGCCAGTGCTTGTGCTGTCTTTGTATTGCCGAGCATAGATGAGAAACTACTAGAACCATATTTAACAACTTAGGAACATCATGGCCAGGGATCTAGCCTGTAACCCCAGTGAAATGCAGTTCATGAAATCATGAACTTCTCAAAAACTTCAAGAACAGTTCATGAACTGGTCTTCAACAGTTCTTCACTTGTGTTCATGAACTTTTGGACATCATATCCAATTCATGAACTATTAATATCATGAACATTTCAAGAATTAGTCTCATTTAGACTTCAAGGAATATCATGACTTTTTCATGAATTGTGAACATGAACTATGCATGAATATTTCATGAATAATTCATGAACTGTAACAGTTCATTTCACAGGGGAACCTTCCTGCAAAAGGAGCTCAACCATTGAGCCATCACGTTGGTAGAACCGAAGATGTTCAACAAGTCCATACAGTTAATCCTTACAAGTGGTGCCATAAATGCATATCAATGGATTTCAATCAAAGTAAGGTTTTGTCCAAGTTACAAGTTTATGTGTTAAGATTTTGCTTAGAATTTTGTGTCAAGTCTATGATATTATAAAGTTAAGAAAACATGTTTTCATTGATTTTATTTGATATGAAAATGTTACTCAACGTAAGTCTTATTTCATTTATTATTTCTTTACCTAAGTGTTTGTGTTGAGAGGGCCTGCTTTGTAAAAGTTGCCTTCCTTGTGCTTCTCTCCCCTTCCTTACAGAACTGAGTCGCGTCATCTTGTCATCTACCAAACATGCTCTTTCCAATTGTGATGTTATTCATCTTAAGAAGTTCTGTTTTACTAAGTACATGTATCAAATATAAAACTGACAGAAACAGTCATATCAAGATAAACAAGAAATATTTGAAAACAAAGATGGTCGGCGCAGATTTGGTAAAGATTTGGTGTGCAACATAAAAATATGCCGAGATGTTATGATTGCTGGTCACTCCAGACCCAAAATGGATTTCAGTAAATTCACCGAAATTCTGTGGATTTTGGTAAGGTAATGTACCCTTTAACGAAAGGTTAACCAATCCAGTTGAAGAGAAATAGCCAAGCCTAGTGGTTAACGTAAGATTTGACTGGTTTACACAACACTGATATGCAAATTATAGTAAAACCATGTTACTAGAAAACAGTATGTTAAGCCAAAGAAGAGACAAAGTAATACTGGGTCATTTAAAAGCAATGATAACATTCATGACAGAGACTTCCATACTGAAACCATAAGTACCATACTCTAACCATAACATTCATGACAGAGACTTCCATACTGAAACCATAAGTACCATTCTTAAACCATAACATTCATGACAGAGACTTCCATACAGAAACCATAAGTACCATACTTAAACCATAACATTCATGACAGAGACTTCCATACTGAAACCATAAGTACCATACTTAAACCATAACATTCATGACAGAGACTTCCATACTGAAACCATAAGTACCATTCTTAAACCATAACATTTGTGACAAAGACTTCCATACTGAAACCATAAGTACCATTCTTAAACCATAACATTCATGACAGAGACTTCCATACTGAAACCATAAGTACCATTCTTAAACCATAACATTCATGACAGAGACTTCCATACTGAAACCATAAGTACCATACTTAAACCATAACATTCATGACAGAGACTTCCATACTGAAACCATAAGTACCATTCTTAAACCATAACATTCATGACAGAGACTTCCATACTGAAACCATAAGTACCATACTTAAACCATAACATTCATGACAGAGACTTCCATACTGAAACCATAAGTACCATTCTTAAACCATAACATTTGTGACAAAGACTTCCATACTGAAACCATAAGTACCATTCTTAAACCATAACATTCATGACAGAGACTTCCATATTGAAACCATAAGTACCATTCTTAAACCATAACATTCATGACAGAGACTTCCATACTGAAACCATAAGTACCATACTCTAACCAAAAGTACAACTGTTTTCCTTCCATATACTCAGATGTCAATTATCGATCACATTATAATGCACTCTTATGAAGCACTTTTTCTGCCTATTTAATACCAAAGGTCGGAACGACTTTTCGAGAAGAGATAATGACCAATCATGGTGTCCAAAAATAGTTGTGATTATTCAAACCATTGATTTTACATATAAGTTACAACTTCTAGAACATATTTTCTCCAAGAGGTAGCCACAGACAGTCATGACCCCATCGAAGGGAAAACATCTAGGATCTAGTTCATCCAGCATTCAATGTTTCAATGCTTATTTCATCGAAATGCTTAGCTTTTAAAATTAAAATGTACATCATTTTGGTTTGATTCATGAGATTTTGATTACTTGTGAGTTTTTGTTTTTTCCATTTTTGGGAACCGGGGCCATATTCACATACATTTTAAGTCAAAAACTTAAAAAAGTACATGTCAAATGTTCTTTTGGCTCTTATGTTATTATTACAGTATAGACTTTAATAAAAATATGCAAGCATGTAGAGTGGGTAACAAGAACTATTCAGGCAAACTTTCACAGGGTTTAGCTTTAATAAACACAAAAGGCTAGTCATATTATTACTTTTGCAAATTTAAAGTCTTAGTTTCAGTCTTAAAATGTTTGGGAATCATTAAAGGCCCCAGGTAATCAATAATATTTGTTAAATCTCATGTAGATCCTAGTGAGTCAGGCATAAAAGCATACACTCACAATTTTTAGATTACTAGCATACAGTCGCTGCGGAGCATTATGGGTAGGACACAGAACTCTGTAGGTTTCAGGTTTAATCCTCAAAATTATACAAATTTAACAAATACTCCCAAATAAGGAAATTATAGAACACGCCATTCATAAATTAAAATGGACAGCAATCTGTTAAGTTTCTCATTAATTCAGCTTGAAATACTTTTTCCAAGCCAAGACATGCGATTCCCTTAAGGCTACTCAATCATTCTGAAATGCTATCAGGAAAATACACACTATGGATAATAATTAGTAACATAACAACCATGTCCCCAAACTAATAACTGTCCGTCTTTTCCTAATTGGCAAGTACCAAATTGAATTAATCAATTTGTCCCAAAACTTATAATTTCTCCAATGCAGCCAATTTATGAATAATATAATATTTCCATCTTGACTGGATATAGAAATCACCCAACACAAACAGCAGAATATTAATCATCATTAGCTACTACTACCCTCGAAATTAGAAAATCTCATTTAATGACATTATTGTCCTTGATCCAAGCATGACCGTGCAAAATAGTACAATCTGCAGGAAAGGGCAATTAAATATAGCAGGCTTCAATAGATGAAATTCAGAATTAGCTCAAATAATTTTTACTAGAAGTACAAAGTTCAGTTTTTGTATCATCAATCGAAGTTCAAGCAGATGTCACACCCTGTCTTTGCTTTTATCGCATAATTTTAAATATATATTGCTGTTCTGTACCACATTATTAGGATGAAATTTCAATATTGTTCGCAATCCGAAGTAAATCTATTTGATGTACCTCATATATATCTTGAAACAAAACAATGATCTCACATTCTGGCTTGCAAGCAGAATCTAATGAAGAAATATAATTGAAACTGACAATAAAGTTTCAGAGAAAACAATTTGTAATGTAAAAGCGAAAAATTATTCCTATGCAAGTTTTGTCTTGAATTCTGATGAACACAAGAATTGAGAGATTTAAATTCAATATTAGGTACCCTAAAAATATCAAATAATCCATTAAACACAATGGAAGAGGATAGGAAATGACAAAAGTTATTATTAACCTTAATGGTTAAAGAGAGAATAAGTTGCTACAGGGAACGCAACATACATAAAACAATACCTGTCTCATACAGACCTCTGGGGGAAAACAACAGTCCATAAAACATCAGGTATTAAAGAGAGAATAAGTTGCTACAGAAAACACAACATACATAAGACAAAACCTCTCCCCACAGTATCTGTTCAAATACTGTGTATTCTAGAACATGAAAAACGTAGTCACACTTAATGACTGCTTTCTTGGTAACTAATATTATATCAGCTAACTTGGTTAAAAAATTAATTCACATTTTTTTAATTTGCAGCAGTAAATGAGTTTTGATATGAATGTTTAGAGCACTCATAGTTGCTGTCTCCTATGGTCGAGTGGTATAGGGCATCCGCCTTTGGAGCGGGACGTCAAATGTTAAAATTCTGGGTCCATTCCAATATGGCCGGTTGGTGTGACGCCAGGTAGTTATATAATGTTTATTGTTTGCCTCCCTGCATGGTGCCTGGCATTAATGGAACGGAATTGGGAATTAAATGTGCTCAGAAAGTAGGTCTTACTCTTTAAATAGGGATGACAATATAATAAATAGACAATTTACTTTTACTCTTTATAGCTTTGCACTACCATTAAACACTCTATTTACTTGGAGAAGTCACTCTAATTTGATCATCATTACAGCCATTCAAAATCCCCAGCGTTCCTCACTACAGAATGAAAAATTTGAAAAGTAAAGTTTCAAGGAGTCGAGCAACTATATTTAGGAAAGCCTAGGTCGTGTTGTTTCGGAGTTTTTCAACAATATTTTGGTCAATCAGAAATTGAACAATTAATAAAATAGGAATCATCCAGGCACCAAAATACAACCTAGGGACTTGTCCTTTCAAATAGAACAAGTAATTCCACAACATTGGATTACGTTTTTGAATGACCTATCACAGACGTCTCAATATCAATCAGACAAAAGAAAGAAAATTACTTCCTTCAATGTATATTATTCAATTCCCAAGAAGCCATACAAAAAAACATAATTAAAGGAACAATGCGTAAACTAAGAGACAATTATTGCGCTTTCATGGAAGTGTGATAAACTATAGAATACTGTAACTGCATCAAATCTACTGCGAGACAGATTGGGATGGGCAGGGCACTATAGACAACATTGGGGGATTGATATGCATATCCGCAGAATATTGCCATTTTAAAAAGATGAAAAGGGGCATTTTGAGCAAAACTCATGTTATAATGTTTTTACTTTTTTACACCATTGTTAATGAATTATGACAAATATACAGCATTTTCCGACAGATGTCTTAGTAAGTTTAAAGAATTGTGGAACAATGTCAACAACTCTAAATAGTTTTCTTTCCATCTTGAGAGGGGGATTTTAAAGGAAAATAGGGGAAAAACCAACAAATTCAGTAGAGGAACGGCAACTTTAAATGGCCCCAAGAATTGCAAAATGAGTGCCATAATAAGAGACCTTAAACGGCGACCACTGATCTCAAATCACCCTGAGGAAACCGAAAGTACAATTTATACATAACACAATATAAGTAGTAAACCTCACAACATGGAAATTAAAACGTTTACGAATTTAAGAAACTCACAATAATATCAGAGCCGGAGTTATTGACTTCATTCACAGAAGTACATTTTTACATACATGACAATTAAATTTAACAATATTCGTTCCATTAAATATTCCGTGATATGCAAACATTTCTGCTCATGAAACTGAAATTGCTGATTTGCAAACATCTGACTCCCCAAAATATTCACTTATACAGTATTCTAATAAAATCTAACGACTTGTCATCATTTTTTCAAACACTTTTTCAAGTTTACAAGGGCATTTTCGTCACAAATTCACAAAAAGGTTAACAAAAACATTTTGTGTTGAAACAGACGTAGAACTGCATGATGTAATAGTGTTAGTAGAAATGTCACTGTGTAAATCAAGAATGTACAACCGGCACAGAAACTTAAAAGATCAATAAGTTTCGATATCATTTTCTTTCAATTTATTTTCTTATATCTATACTGTTAAAGCATCATTCTTGCCACAAAGCAAAGTTAGTAACAGAACCTTTTTTGTGATCATTGTCATTCCAGATGAAATTCAAGCAGTCTTTACTCAAAAATTCAAGTTCTTTTCAACTTTTTTAAGGGTTATAATAATTGTCAAGGACTACGATCAATTCAAGGACTTTTCAAGGCTTGTGCGAACCTGTTTTAAGGGCATACAAATACAACAGATAAAAGCAATGATGATTATTATCAGGCATCAAGTCATGCTTAAACATCCTAATCATCAAATATTTACAGCTTCACTATCTCCGTAGGATTTCGTTGCACTTCAGAGGATAAACAAAAAACATCTTCTCATTGTGAACAATTATTCTTCAATTATGGTCACATACTCTCGGTTACCAAAAATGTAAGCACAGCTAAATCTCAGACAAAAAGCGATACTGTATGAGACGTAACGTTATTATGCTATTTTACTAAGAACTTCAGTGTTACAGAAGTTTCGATAATTCAATTCTCCATCTTTTTAATTCATCATTGCATGTCATAAAAAAGGGCAGACAATTTAAAGTTTAGAAAAAGTTTTCAAAAGATGTTTTATGGACGTAAAACGATTACAATATTGCCAGTTGACTAAAGCACTATCTAATCAATCAATGTTCTGATAAACAAACAATCATTGAGGCTCTCATCTGTTATGAAAGTTGGAGACAATTTTCTCAATAAATTGCAAAGATCAAACTGTGATACAAAAAAAAAAAAAGAGAAAAAGAAGCCACACACACAGACCTCCGGGAAAACAACCATCCATAAAACACAAAGCAGTTGAGGAGGTTAAAGGGTACATACGTCAAGGAACAGAGGCACAAGGAATGGCCTGGCAGACAGTAAGGAATAACTAGGAGTATCAAAGTGGACTGTGAAGGCGGGGGGAATAATGGATGAAAAATATCACAGGACAAGTCAAGACAGCTGGCAGCAATAGGCCGAATATGGGCAAAAAATAACCTGAACACTATATAAAGTGACAGAATTGCACAGGGGAAAGGGAAATATAAAATACATTCAAAACACAAACAGAAATAATAACCATACAGCGAATTACAGCCTTGAAACGTCAGTAAAAATACTGAACAACCAACAGTGTGCCTATACTATAGTACAGAATCACAAACCAACAGGACATAAATCTGACAGCAGAAATTGAGGAAGTTCATAAAAGTTGTATTTGCACTGCAATAATAGCAGTTTCATAAAGATACCAAGAAATGCATCAGTATTTGATGTGAAACATTTTATTCACCGAAACTATACAATGTCATAAATTTTACATGATTTTCAGAGATATAGCTGGTCAATAGTCATGAAACTTACACAATTTGATTAAAATAGAACAACAATAAAAGTTATGAGTGGATATTTCAGTTGCCCATTGCAAATATAAAGGAAAATGCTGTGTCATTTCGCAATAGTAACATACTTTTTGGAAAAAATTGTTGATTTTCTGAGACCCTCCTAACAAAATATTATATGCCGATTTCAATTTAACCAAGTATCTTGATGGCTTTTGTGTAATGTTTTGTCTTAATATGTATTTGTGTAATATATAAACAGGTCCATAGAGAATAAATGATGAAAAAATAGATTTTTTATGGATTTAAGTTATGCCTGATTAGTTCTTTCAGTGGTGTGGTTGTGCCAAGGGGGGTGTACATATATAAATGCTTGTAACTGACATATCTGATGGGTAAAGTTCCTGAAAATTTGCTATTTAACTTATCATACAGTATACTTGGCAACAGTAATGTGCAAGAGGTCATTGGGAATAGTGCCCATTACACCCATACTACCTTAAGTCGTTTCGTCAACATACGTTGAAATGATCAGACAAATGTCCATTTAACTTCTTTACCTTGTTTGTGAATCTTTTCTTGCTCTAGAGGCGGCTGTACTTTTTCTGTAACTCGGCAACTTGGATTTTCTCGGTCGTCTCGTACTAGTATCTCTCCCGCCCCAATCTGGGTCACTGTCCTCTGACTTTCCAGTATCTAAATGGGTGATAATGACATAACATTAACGTCACAACAAAGGAAATTTTTGAATAAAAAATGTCACTAATGACTTAACCGACTACTGGTAATAGGTTTTTCCCACAACTAAATACGCACAAAGGTACTCAGCCTCTACCAGAAGTCTAAAAGGATAAATACATTTCAGGTCATTCCGATAAGAAACAATTAACAACTCATGAATGGATAAATTCTGGCTTCTCCACAGAGAATATTGCATTGATAAAAAAGTTGTTATTTCCAAGACATAGACCGCTACTGATGCAGTCACATCTACAAGCATGATTGAAAGACGGCACTTGGGAAAACTATTGAACTTCACCTTAGAGACGAATAGGGCAAAATGCTTCCAAGCTGCTTGTTCACCTTAGAGACGTATAGGGCAAAATGCTTCCAAGCTTGTTCACCTTAGATATGTATAGGGCAAAGTTCTTCCAAGCTTGTTCACGTTAGATATGTATAGGGCAAAATTCTTCCAAGCTTGTTCACCTTAGAGACGTATAGGGCAAAGTGCTTCCAAGCTTGTTCACCTTAGAGACGTATAGGGCAAAGTGCTTCCAAGCTTGTTCACCTTAGATATGTATAGGGCAAAGTGCTTCCAAGCTTGTTCACCTTAGAGATGTATAGGGCAAAGTGCTTCCAAGCTTGTTCACCTTAGAGACGTATAGGGCAAAGTGTTTCCAAGCTTGTTCACCTTAAATATGTATAGGGCAAAGTGCTTCCAAGCTTGTTCACCTTAGATATATATAGGGCAAAGTGCTTCCAAGCTTGTTCACCTTAGAGACGTATAGGGCAAAGTGCTTCCAAGCTTGTTCACCTTAGAGATGTATAGGGCAAAGTGCTTCCAAGCTTGTTCACCTTAGAGACGTATAGGGCAAAGTGCTTCCAAGCTTGTTCACCTTAAATATGTATAGGGCAAAGAACTTCCAAGCCTGTTCACCTCAGAAACGTATAGGGCAAATTGCTTCCAAGCTTATTCACCTTAGAGACGTATAGGGCATTATTGCTTCCAAGCCTGTTCACCTTATATATATAGGGCAAAGTGCTTCCATGCCTGTTCACCTTAGAGACGTATAGGGCAAAGTGCTTCCAAGCTTGTTCAACTTAGAGACGTATAGGGCAAATTGCTTCCAAGCCTGTTCACCTTAGATATGTATAGGGCAAAGTGCTTCCAAGCTTGTTCACCTTAGAGACGTATAGGGCAAAGTGCTTCCAAGATTGTTCACCTTAGAGACGTATAGGGCAAATTGCTTCCAAGCCTGTTCACCTTAGATATGTATAGGGCAAAGTGCTTCCAAGCGTGTTCACCTTAGAGACGTATAGGGCAAAGTGCTTCCAAGCCTGTTCACCTTAGAGATGTATAGGGCAAAGTGCTTCCAAGCGTGTTCACCTTAGAGACGTATAGGGCAAAGTGCTTCCAAGCCTGTTCACCTTAGATATGTAAAGGGCAAAGTGCTTCCAAGCCTGTTCACCTTAGAGATGTATAGGGCAAAGTGCTTCCAAGCCTGTTCACCTTAGAGACGTATAGGGCAAAGTGCTTCCAAGCTTGTTCACCTTAGAGATGTATAGGGCAAAGTGCTTCCAAGCGTGTTCACCTTAGAGACGTATAGGGCAAAGTGCTTCCAAGCTTGTTCACCTTAGATATGTATAGGGCAAAGTGCTTCCAAGCCTGTTCACCTTAGAGATGTATAGGGCAAAGTGCTTCCAAGCTTGTTCACCTTAGAGACGTATAGGGCAAAGTGCTTCCAAGCCTGTTCACCTTAGATATGTATAGGGCAAAGTGCTTCCAAGCTTGTTCACCTTAGAGACGTATAGGGCAAAGTGCTTCCAAGCTTGTTCACCTTAGAGACATATAGGGCAAAATGCTTCCAAGCTTGTTCACATTAGAGACGTATAGGGCAAAGTGCTTCAAAGCTTGTTCACCTTAGATATGTATAGGGCAAAGTGCTTCAAAGCTTGTTCACCTTAGATATGTATAGGACCAAGTGCTTCCAAGCTTGTTCACCTTACAGATGTATAGGGCAAAGTGCTTCCAAGCGTGTTCACCTTAGAGACGTATAGGGCAAAGTGCTTCCAAGCTTGTTCACCTTAGATATGTATAGGGCAAAGTGCTTCCAAGCTTGTTCATCTTAGATATGTATAGGGCAAAGTGCTTCCAAGCTTGTTCACCTTAAATATGTATAGGGCAAAGTGCTTCCAAGCTTGTTCACCTTAGATATGTATAGGGCAAAGTGCTTCCAAGCTTGTTCACCTTAGAGACGTATAGGGCAAAGTGCTTCCAAGCTTGTTCACCTTAGAGATGTATAGGGCAAAGTGCTTCCAAGCTTGTTCACCTTAGAGATGTATAGGGCAAAGTGCTTCCAAGCATGTTCACCTTAGAGAAGTATAGGGCAAAGTGCTTCCAAGCTTGTTCACCTTAGAGACATATAGGGCAAAGTGCTTCCAAGCTTGTTCACCTAAGAGACGTATAGGGCAAAGTGCTTCCAAGCTTGTTCACCTAAGAGACGTATAGGACCAAGTGCTTCCAAGCTTGTTCACCTTACAGATGTATAGGGCAAAGTGCTTCCAAGCTTGTTCACCTTAGAGACGTATAGGGCAAAGTGCTTCCAAGCTTGTTCACCTTAGAGATGTATAGGGCAAAGTGCTTCCAAGCTTGTTCACCTTAGAGATGTATAGGGCAAAGTGCTTCCAAGCATGTTCACCTTAGAGAAGTATAGGGCAAAGTGCTTCCAAGCTTGTTCACCTTAGAGACATATAGGGCAAAGTGCTTCCAAGCTTGTTCACCTAAGAGACGTATAGGACCAAGTGCTTCCAAGCTTGTTCACCTTACAGATGTATAGGGCAAAGTGCTTCCAAGCGTGTTCACCTTAGAGACGTATAGGGCAAAGTGCTTCCAAGCTTGTTCACCTTAGATATGTATAGGGCAAAGTGCTTCCAAGCTTGTTCACCTTAGAGATGTATAGGGCAAAGTGCTTCCAAGCTTGTTCACCTTAGAGATGTATAGGGCAAAGTGCTTCCAAGCATGTTCACCTTAGAGAAGTATAGGGCAAAGTGCTTCCAAGCTTGTTCACCTTAGAGACATATAGGGCAAAGTGCTTCCAAGCTTGTTCACCTAAGAGACGTATAGGGCAAAGTGCTTCCAAGCTTGTTCACCTAAGAGACGTATAGGGCAAAGTGCTTCCAAGCTTGTTCACCTAAGAGACGTATAGGGCAAAGTGCTTCCAAGCATGTTCACCTTAGAGACGTATAGGGCAAAGTGCTTCCAAGCTTGTTCACCTTAGATATGTATAGGGCAAAGTGCTTCCAAGCTTGTTCATCTTAGATATGTATAGGGCAAAGTGCTTCCAAGCTTGTTCACCTTAAATATGTATAGGGCAAAGTGCTTCCAAGCTTGTTCACCTTAGATATGTATAGGGCAAAGTGCTTCCAAGCTTGTTCACCTTAGAGACGTATAGGGCAAAGTGCTTCCAAGCTTGTTCACCTTAGAGATGTATAGGGCAAAGTGCTTCCAAGCTTGTTCACCTTAGAGATGTATAGGGCAAAGTGCTTCCAAGCATGTTCACCTTAGAGAAGTATAGGGCAAAGTGCTTCCAAGCTTGTTCACCTTAGAGACATATAGGGCAAAGTGCTTCCAAGCTTGTTCACCTAAGAGACGTATAGGGCAAAGTGCTTCCAAGCTTGTTCACCTAAGAGACGTATAGGACCAAGTGCTTCCAAGCTTGTTCACCTTACAGATGTATAGGGCAAAGTGCTTCCAAGCTTGTTCACCTTAGAGACGTATAGGGCAAAGTGCTTCCAAGCTTGTTCACCTTAGAGATGTATAGGGCAAAGTGCTTCCAAGCTTGTTCACCTTAGAGATGTATAGGGCAAAGTGCTTCCAAGCATGTTCACCTTAGAGAAGTATAGGGCAAAGTGCTTCCAAGCTTGTTCACCTTAGAGACATATAGGGCAAAGTGCTTCCAAGCTTGTTCACCTAAGAGACGTATAGGACCAAGTGCTTCCAAGCTTGTTCACCTTACAGATGTATAGGGCAAAGTGCTTCCAAGCGTGTTCACCTTAGAGACGTATAGGGCAAAGTGCTTCCAAGCTTGTTCACCTTAGATATGTATAGGGCAAAGTGCTTCCAAGCTTGTTCACCTTAGAGATGTATAGGGCAAAGTGCTTCCAAGCTTGTTCACCTTAGAGATGTATAGGGCAAAGTGCTTCCAAGCATGTTCACCTTAGAGAAGTATAGGGCAAAGTGCTTCCAAGCTTGTTCACCTTAGAGACATATAGGGCAAAGTGCTTCCAAGCTTGTTCACCTAAGAGACGTATAGGGCAAAGTGCTTCCAAGCTTGTTCACCTAAGAGACGTATAGGGCAAAGTGCTTCCAAGCTTGTTCACCTAAGAGACGTATAGGGCAAAGTGCTTCCAAGCTTATTCACCTAAGAGACGTACAGGGCAAAGTGCTTCCAAGCTTGTTCACCTTAGAGACGCATAGGGCAAAGTGCTTCCAAGCTTGTTCACCTTAGAGACGTATAGGGCAAAGTGCTTCCAAGCTTGTTCACCTAAGAGACGTATAGGGCAAAGTGCTTCCAAGCTTGTTCACCTTAGAGACGTATAGGGCAAAGTGCTTCCAAGCTTGTTCAGTCGCAATAAAATTATCAACAAAGGTGATTAATTGTCATCAAAAAGTTTGAGGTAAAATATTCTATTTTATGGTGTGGAAAAACATTTCCATGTATCACTATTTTAAATGAAGTTCTAATGGAGAAAAACACATTTTATAACAAAACAAGATCTTAGTAAAAGCTTTTAGTATACGCTTATACAGACTGTGAATAACGATTAAAATACACTTAAACGATTAAGCTATTTATTAAGACTTCATTTACAATATGTTTCCATAATTTTGTGGAGATGTTAAATAGGTAAAATACGGTAAGTCTTCTTTGACAAGGAATAAAATCCTGTTACCAATAAACGATACATCTTGAGAAAGGCACGCTATCAAAACGTTAACCCATATTTGTATTTAAGTACTCTTTATATTGCATACATGTGTACTCTCCTGATTTCCGCGGGAGATTCCTGGATTTGACAGGCCACTCACGCTCTCCCCGCATGGACCCGCGATCTCCCGATTTTCAAAGTAAACATTGTAAATTTTTGATATGGGTTATTTTTAGTTCATTCCCCGACTAGTTTGCTGAAATAATTTGTCAAAGTGATAATTGGAAGTGCCAACAAACGGATACCGGTCTGAAAATCATATATATCACGTTTTTGGGGTTAGATAGACGCTTTCAATCACGGAATCAAGCGCTTGGTGACACTGATCAAAATACGACACGATCCTTGCTTGTCATGTTGTTTATTCAAGTTTCACACGTGTCTATTGTATTCAGATAGGACAATTGGCAATAAAATCGCTAATTGGTGACTTTTTTACAGGGATGACCCCCAGATTACAAGTAAATTCTTAAAACATTCCTATTAACAGCTTTAATATGATATGGTTATAGGCATTGACAAAATTTCAGTCACAGAAAAAAAATCTCCCACTTTGAATCTCAATCTCCCGCTTTTTGGGGTGCAATCTCCTGATTTGCAATCTGAAAAGGTTAAATTCACATGTATCGTGTGGAAACCATTTCCTTGTATGACAATTTTCAATGAAGTTTTAATGGAGAAAACACAACTTACAACAAAACAAGATCTCAGTAATGGCTTACAGTATGAGCTGTGAACAAAAAATAAAATATCAGTAATTCAGAATTATTATTCCTTTCATGCGAACAAAACCAAAATGTGAAATTTCCATAGTTTGTTGAGTTCTATGTAAAATTCAATTACAGAGTAAGATCATCATGAAATATACACTTCATATGATTGAAATTGTTTTTGGTAGCCGTTTACTATACATCTTATAATCAAAGGAACGATTAACACCTATTGCCTGTAGCATTCAAGAAGACATGGTATGTATTAGGAAAGAATAAGAATAAATTGTATATTCTAACATAAGAAGAAATCTGATTTATGTATTATGCATCACTGCAAAACTAACTGCAATGAAATTTCAATAATAGGTTTCCTATAATAACCAATCTTCCACAAAATAAAAAATTAAGTGAAAAATCAGAGTTCTCTCTGCCTGATAAGAAAATAATCAAACAACAAATATTATTTTGTATTCAAACCTTATTTCAAGTTATTCACGAGACAGAATTTGGTTAAACTGATTATCAGTAAATAAAAGCAACTGAAAACAACAGAAATTCAAGTTCCTGAAGCTTAAATGGTACATGAACTGCACATCTTCTTATATCTGAGACTTTAAATGCTCTACCAGTACAGAAAATGTCAACACTTTCATTCCACTAATGTCTTAATTAAGAAGCTTAAATGATGATTTTTTCATTTTTAATCTAGACATAGAATAATGTCTCTGAAAGTAAGCAATAACTGAGATGTACTTAGATGTTTAACTATGTACCCTTAAAATATACATCATGCATAAGAACCATTCACTAACAAATAGTTCAGCCATGTGTTCATTATCAGGAACATTATCAAGAGCCACTTATTGAACGATCAGCCAATCAAAAACATGCTACTTTTCCGCCTTTTTGCTTGTCAAAGTAGCTAAGTTCTAAGACTGCTCATGATTGGTTGAGAGAGCTCACCACAAAAAAGTCCTCGCTAACAGGAATTGGTAGAATGTTTGAAATTAAACTTCTCACTAGTGCTAGCTACAATGAATACAAGACAGGTTGACATTTAACAATACAATACAATACAATACAAATAGTTTATTGCATTAAAACATAACATGTTTCATAGCAACATAATGTACATAATAACAAAATAACAAAAGACATGGTTTTGCAGGAGCACATGATGTTATATAGTGCATATTCAAATGTTTAAATGTCATTACATGTATATAAACAAACAGTTATGGTGATCAATATATTGGTTAACAGTATGTGTTCAAGTTTCTGACATTAAGCGTGTATATGATATATTTAATACATAATCGGTTTCTAACAACACTAGCATAATAAATGTAATTGGATAAATTAATAAGAATATTTCGAGATGTAGCTCTCATCAAATTAGTGAATTTCTGTTTCGTTGGTCACGTATAATAATAACGTTTAATATAGTTTGATCTTAAGTTAGCGTATTTGGAACAGATAAGTAAAAAATGGTATTCCGTTTCTAGTTGACCACTATTACAGTTTTGACAGATTCTTTCGTTTCTCGGGAGATCAATATGACGTCCTTGTTCTATTGCTAAGTAATGTGTGATGACGTGCAGAATATGGTTAGTGCTGTTCTGAATCTCGTCTCGGTGACAAAGCAGAAATAAAACCAGATCAATTTAGAGCAATAACTGCAAGTTAATGTTTGTCACACAATAATTCTCTCTTCATTATTAAACATGGGGGAAAATAATACCAAAATACATTACATCATTACATCTTTAAATTCACTGTTATATATACTGTTACACAGACACAACAATGTTTCAAGTTTCAAATTGAACATTTTTTTACATTTCACTCCATTAAAATCCTTCCAAAATTTGGTGCCAAGCTGAAGGTTCTGAAATGTCACTCACAGGAGCACAGTTAATATCTGAACTTCTAACCCTGCATTTAAAAGTTTCATGCCGGAACTTAGCGGAAACATACTGAGCTTAATTGAGATAGAAATGATGAAGAAAATTCTCATCAGCAAATTGGTGACAATTAAAGCAGACGGAACTCGTATTTTATACTTTGGCATTACCTTTTTTTCTCTTTTTTCCAGATGGTTACATGTTAGTTTAAATTAACTTTCATTTTACAAAAAAGACATTCTGCTAGTTTGATATTGACATGCATTTTTTCATGTCAGAAAGTGTCACATTTAGAGCCTAGAGATATTCAGTGACAGAGAGGTTTCTTAGAAGAAAGTCAGGAGTTAAATGCCTCAATATTCCAAATATTGTCCAAATAATGTCGAAGTTAGTGAAATAAATACTATTTTCATCTGCAAATCGCATGCCACAAATAAGTAAAATAAGTTTTTTACATACATTAGATAATGTAAAAATATACTTTATATAGTGTAACAATATAAAGTTGTTTATATTTACAGCTATTTTCAGTATTGATTTTAAAGTGCTTGTTATCATATACTTATTTTAGTTTATGGACCAGGAGGGCTCATTGTAACCGTTCAGGACTACTTATCGATCAACAACGATGACCTTGTGATTGTTTCAGAGAAGTTTATATTTGCATTTTTTCACCACTTTCCTCCCCTCCACCCACAATGTACATGTACAAACTTCATGATCTCTGTATTTTATTTCAGTTTTGTTTGTTATGTGGACTTTTGTAGTCCAACTTTATGTCATGTGTTACCAAAAGTACATATATTTTGGTCATTACATGTACTAGTCATTGTTTATCATTTTGCTTTAGTTCCTTTTGTTTTTTAAATAAATTGTCTGGCATGATCCCATGCCTTTCCAACTCACACTGTGTTGGTTGTCCTTTTGTTTCATTACATAAATAAAACTGCAGAGGTCGAGAGGCGCAAATATAAACAATATTACGCTGCTTTGAAGTTATATCATAGTTCAGAACTTTTTCAAAAAATGCTATAATTGAGAATCCAAGGTCAGGTCATTACCTTCGTTATACGTCGACAAATGAAATTGGACATCTATATTCCATGTTACCAAATGAAAGAAGACATTTCAATTATAAAGTGTCTGGTTATTCCCACAGACTAATAGTTGGGAGTCCATCAGGAGAAAATGTGACGGGCCATGGCATCAGAGAGTAGAATTGGGCATGCATGTTATATGTTATCTTTGATATGTGTGTAATTTGAAACTGCCCCATGCCATCCGTGATTTTGCCTCTTTTCTCAGAATTGGGTCAAAGGTCAAGTAAGTACATTTTTCATATATCTCACTTGAATTATCATTATATCTTCGCCATTTTCGAGTAAAAAACTACAAAAATGGTATCAAAATGAAGCTAACATATTGGGCCTTTACTAAAAATAACTTTTTGCTAATTAGCTCATTTCCATATTCATGAATATTAATGAGAACACCCCAAATATGGCAAAAATTCGTTAGAAATCGTTGTGTATGGACGATACATTTGTCATAATATCGTCATTGATGCTATTTTAAGACCTACATGGTACTAGATTAAAGGTGAGACATTAGGCTATTAATAAATAACATTATTAACAGTCATAATTATTAATTTACGGGCAAACATATAATGCTAAAAGTGGGTGGGGGTAAATTGACACATGAACACGAAAAATCTCAATCCCGTCAAAACTTTTGACTCAAATGGAATATAAATAAATGATATGAATACTTTTAGATCTGGAAATGGTTTATCTTGGTCATTGGATTTTGATTTGTATCAATTAAATTCAACTAGGTCAATGGTCATTTTAAGTGTAAAAGACAATTATGTTTTTGTCATTATCAAACTATGTATTTATGTAAGAAAATGCTACACAATATCCATAGAAACATTAAGCAGTTCGTTTTAAAACAAAACTAGTCTACAATGTTGCAGCTAAGTTTGTGATTTACTTGGACAGTTTCACTTAAATGTATTCCAATTCTCTTCAGAAATGTCTCTATGTAACATTAGTGTCAATCTCAATCATCAATTGGGTTAGCGCAATTGACCCCATCACAGCCACATGCTGGTGTGAATTTCAATGATGACTTGAAACATTTGCAGCGGATAGATTTGCACTTGGTTTTACATCCACAACTTGTTAGTTCAATGCAAGCATCCGGTACAGTTGGTAGACGCTTCCAGACAACTTCTAATCCTTCAGCACCATCTTGCCAAGCGTTTGTATCTGCAGGCTTGATTTCTGTATCCATAATTGATATATCAGCTCTGATCCATACACCTGCTTAATAATTGGCTCATGCATTGTGTAGTTCAAGTGCATCACTCGTTGGCGGTAGCATTTCAAGCATTTTCTTGCCTTCACAAACAGAATATCTTGCATCATCAACAGATTCTTCATTGACGCCATACAACAAGCATACAAACCTCTCTGCCTTATCTGAATGTTCGTCTCTTCCAATATCAGACAGAAGGTCAGGGCATGTGACATACTTCTTCCAACAGGTCTTCTTGCCAATACCGGCAAAGGAGGAAGTTGTGTCGCATCCGGTCAATGTATGGTATCCCAAAATATTACGGTGGACTTCTTAGGACATCTTCTGAGAAATAATATGTGCAGGGTACAGTTTTATTTTCTTGGATAACCCAGCCATCATCCAGACTTGAATGTTTAAATGTCCAAGATGGAAGATCAGTAAGAGCAGTACATCAGTATCTTGACATTTGATAATAATTCTCTCGTAACCTTGTATTGCAGCATCCAACGCATGGAGAATGATTCTCGTATCAGCCTCTTCATGATTTGATGACAGTTGGTGCGTCTATTGGACGTTGTTCTCAGTACATCCTGGTAGCCTCCTCCTATTACCAGCTCATTCTCTCTGGGTAACGTCTCTGCATATGTTTGCAAACGCTCAGATAGGAACCTAGCAATATCAGCTTTGTTTTCACTTACTGTCAAGAAGTTATCCCATGATTGTGGCAGGGGAACATTAGAGCCAGTTATCATTCTACGAGTTGGACGTTGTTTGCCGGCTTGTTTGCTTCTTGTGCTTGCCTTTATTGATGATATTCCTATATATCTGTCCTAGACTAAATCAATTCTGCTTGTATACATGTTGTAATATTTTAGTACACTCTGAACAAACACGTTAGCATAGTCTCCAAATGTAACGCAGCCATCTGGTTTACCTAATGCCTGTATCAATGCATGACCATCAATCACTACAGCTGTTGACAAAGTAGCTGCTTGAAGCTCCTCCATGACAGGAACTGAATTCTCAGTTGTAAGTACCGCAAGTAGATTTGATTCATCACTCCGCCAACTTTTGCAAGAGAATGTGGAGCTTGAGACAATTCATGTTGCAATACAGATGCTATTTCTACAGCTCTCCCAGCATTGGCAGCGTTGAATAATCGTTGGATCAATTTTCTGTCAGCTTTTATTACCTGTAAGGTTTTCTGCGTTTTTACTTGATGAACTTGGTACATTGTAGCAAATGTTTTTAATGTCAGCTTTTTCATCGGACCAAATAAAGGTGTTCTCTTTGAAACTAGTCGCTCTTCAACATATTGCAGAACGCATGCTTTACCTTGAGTTTTTGCTTCAACAAGATCATGGCTTACTTCCATTGTTGCTACATCTTTGGTTGCAATAGATACTATTTTTGAACACTCATTTATAGGTAACCGAATTCTATTTGCTGCAGTATCTGTATCATGGTCTTCATCAGTGAGTAAATTAAGTCCATTACAACAAAACACATCCTGTGTCTCAAGCTTTTTCAGCAGTGACTGAACATGGCTTTCATCAAGTTTCACACGTGAACGTTTGAAGTCAACCCTTGTAAATGTGAACTCATCTTCCTCATCACTGCTGTCAGCATAAAGAGCTCTCATCTTCTGAGATATATTAGAACGGAAGGCCCATGTTATGCAAAATTTGTCTCTTGCGGTGTCTGTTCTAGTTATTCCTATGATTCCGTTGTTCATTTTACACTATATTAATCCACTCTGTGGCTTGGTCCGTACGGATTTGGCTGAAGTGATTATAACTTCTTTTGACAACGAAATTTCTATCCATGAACTTGTTATACACTTCTGGAGCTCTGTTCTCCAGATCTTTCATTTCTGCTAAATACACTGGTCCCCATTGTGCATAGTTTAAGTGATCATATGCAGTCATCCAAGGCAGCAAATGCTTCAAGGTGAAGTTTCCAGTTCCCTTCCCTTTCTACACGAATAAACATAAGCAGTATATCGCCATATCCATATATGTCTTCCAAAACACATAATTGTTATTGCCAAGAAACAGCTTGTCGAATTCTTCCATCTGGCCGATCAAATTAACATTCCGAATATCTTCATTTAATTATATATCAATACTTTTATGTCTTACCTTGAAATTGGCACCACTTGGTTCTTCAAAAGCAGAAATTACAAAGATATAGAATAAATCTGCCGTCCATACACATGCATTCTTAACGAAAGTTTACCCTTTTCCGACATTCTCATTAATATACATGAGTTTGCAAAATACTAAATTTGCATAAAGTAAGTGAAAATAAAAGACCAATCTCTTAGCTTCATTTTGATACCATATTGATTATGCTATCTGTAAAACTGTCCAAGATATAGTGCAATTTCAAGTACATGTATGAAAAATGCACTTAATTGACCTTTGACCTCTATTCTGACCTTGACAGAGTTTTTGGGCGTGGCATGGTTCAGAACAATAGACAACTAGTATTGGGCAACATGAATATGGTATTGAAACATTTCTACTAAAAAATGCCATGGACCATGAGAAATAAGCGACTTTTGTCCTGATGGACTCCCAACTTTAAGACCGGTGCCTCAATGTTTCACCATTTTCACATATATTCTTCCTGTAGTGGACAGGAATGGGTCCAAAATGGTGCTTGTACTGTTTTTATTTATGCAAAAAGTAAAGTGAGTTTTTTTTATTTTAAGTGTCATCCCTATTTAAAGGGCCAGTCATTTCTGACTTATGAGACACCATACTTTCTGAGTACATTTACTTCCTGATTCCTATCCTTTAATGCCAGGCACCAGACAGGTAGGCACACGGTAACCATTGTTTAACTACCTAGCAGCTCACCAACCGGCCATATCAAAACTGACCCCTACCTGGACTCTAACCTCCTGCTCCCATGGCCTGTTAAAACATTTACAGTTATTATGAACATTAATATAGAGCCGCTAGCTAGTTAAATAATGGTAACCGTGCGCCTACCTGCCTGGTGCCTGGCATTAAAAGGATAGGAATCGGGAAGTAAATGTGCTCAGAAAGTAGGTCTCTCATAAGTCAAAATTGGCTGGCCCTTTAAATAGGGGTGACACTATAATAAATAAACACTTTACTTTACTTTTATATCTTTAAGGAACTAACTCTCACCTTGTTATTACATGGCACCAAAATCCACCAACAATGTACTAATTTAGTTAAGCCAGCAGGACAATGTTTTTATTTGACAAAAAAATCACAAAGTAATCTGGGGTGAAGATAATCAATGACAAAATATGGGGTTTTCCCTCGGTTGTTTTTACAACTACTGTTCGATTTCGATACCTAGGTCATACTTCAAAAGGCCTTCTTTTTTTTCAGTTTCACCAATTTTTTTTGAAAAGTGAAGGGTATGATGAGAAAAAAAATACAAGAAGATGACAATGGATAATTCTGCAAGTTCTTCTGGTACATTTGCACTAATGACAGCCCATTTGCCGAGACACTGCTTTGATTAATTTGTTTATCCTCTTGCGGGTTGCTTGCTGTTTTTCCATGGAAAATATCAAACCAAACCACCACTTAATTGGCATTTTGCCATTTCAGCAAAGCAAATCCTCTGACTCCCAAAGGCACTCACATGGAAGTATAAAAGCTGGTATCATAGCAAGTATAAAAGCCGAAACGATACTGATAAACGGTAACGCCCCTTGATTTTTCTTTTCATTTTGGTTTTTCTTTTCATTTTTTTTAAAACAGCCAAAATTAGGGTAGGCTAATTAATAAAATGTAAGATTGAAAACAAATGGCCTAAATATCTTGAATTGCTGAGAAGAAACCAAGAAAACTTAATGCACATCTTAGTCTATACCATGGAATTATTGACTACCCAAAGTAACAATGAGGTGTATTCTATATAGTGTAACGCAGTACAAAAAGTTCACATCGCCAACACTTCAGTTCCACAATCCAATTTGCCACATTCAAGGCATGGTCATAAATATTTAAGAGTCATTTTGAAATGTGTTAATTTGCAAAAACTTATGTCTAGGACAATACTAAAAGAAATCTGTAAGATACAGTAGGAACCATCCAACCTTATATTGACCATTTTCAGTATATACCTCATTAAATTTGATAGCTACCATATAAATCCAAAAATAATTCTCCAGGAAAAGAGGAAATGAGCTCAAACCAGGAAATCCCTTGCCATTAAATATTAACATCCAGTTACGTGTTTGACATATGCATGACAAAGATTAACAGCAATCTCCATTGATACAATATAAAGTTTTCTGGGTTATAAATCAGTTGGTAGGCATGAATTCTAAAAACATCACACACAGACACTGAAATGGCATGTGGCTAATATTATAAATCATATTGTATGGTTAATTAAGACCATAAAAATGCACAGTCTGGTATTAGTTTTAAAAGCTTCCCATACACGGCATCCGGATAAAATATTTCTAGTTACAGTATCTTACATAGGATAAATTCTGTATAAAGCTTAACTCAGATACTACAACTAGAACTATAACCCCATTATGTACTGTTCTCAATAATAATCCATGATAATGGAAAAGTCATGTAAACAGGAAACAACATCAGCTTTTGCTGTGCTACAGAACAGCCAATGAACTCACACCAGGTTTAGACTTTCGAGTTCAAAAACCTTGCCGACACAATGACATCAAATCAGAAGAATATACAAAAAATAACAATAATTTTCTAGCTATAAGTCACAAGAATTTACAGAAATATTTTGCTAAAACAAGGACCAATGGATTAAAGAGATCAACTCAAGCACCAACATGACACTGATCTACACAAACACTAACAGGATATAGAGGTCTACCCCAAACACTAACAGTACTCAGATATACCCCCAAACACTAACAGTACTTGGATCACCCCAAACTCTAACAGTACTCAGATATACCCCAAACACTAACAGTACTCAGATCACACCAAACACTAACAGTACTCAGATATACCCCAAACACTAACAGAACTCAGATATACACCAAACACTAACAGAACTCAGATATACCCCAAACACTAACAGTACTCAGATCACACCAAACACTAACAGAACTCAGATCACACCAAACACTAACAGAACTCAGATCACACCAAACACTAACAATACTCAGATATATCCCAAACACTAACAGTACTCAGATATACCCCAAACACTAACAGTACTCAGATCACACCAAACACTAACAGAACTCAGATCACACCAAACACTAACAATACTCAGATATATCCCAAACACTAACAGTACTCAGATATACCCCAAACACTAACATTACTCAGATATACCCCAAACACCAACAGTACTCAGATATACCCCAAACACTAACAATACTCAGATATACCCCAAACACTAACAGTACTCAGATCACACCAAACACTAACAATACTCAGATATATCCCAAACACTAACAGTACTCAGATATACCCCAAACACTAACATTACTCAGATATACCCCAAACACCAACAGTACTCAGATATACCCCAGACACTAACAATACTCAGATATACCCCAAACACTAACAGTACTCAGATATACCCAAAACACTAACAGTACTCAGATCACACCAAACACTAACAGAACTCAGATCACACCAAACACTAACAGTACTCAGATATATCCCAAACACTAACAGAACTCAGATCACACAAAACACTAACAATACTCAGATATACCCCAAACACTAACAGTACTCAGATCACACCAAACACTAACAGTACTCAGATATACCCCAAACACTAACAGTACTCAGATCACACCAAACACTAACAGAACTCAGATCACACCAAACACTAACAGTACTCAGTTATACCCCAAACACTAACAGTACTCAGATCACACCAAACACTAACAATACTCAGATATATCCCAAACACTAACAGTACTCAGATATACCCCAAACACTAACAATACTCAGATATATCCCAAACACTAACAATACTCAGATATACCCCAAACACTAACAATACTCAGATCACACCAAACACTAACAATACTCAGATATATCCCAAACACTAACAATACTCAGATATACCCCAAACACTAACAGAACTCAGATCACACCAAACACTAACAGTACTCAGATCACACCAAACACTAACAATACTCAGATATATCCCAAACACTAACAATACTCAGATATACCCCAAACACTAACAGAACTCAGATCACACCAAACACTAACAGTACTCAGATATACCCCAAACACTAACAGTACTCAGATCACACCAAACACTAACAGAACTCAGATCACACCAAACACTAACAGTACTCAGATATATCCCAAACACTAACAGTACTCAGATATACCCCAAACACTAACAGTACTCAGATCACACCAAACACTAACAGTACTCAGATATATCCCAAACACTAACAGAACTCAGATCACACCAAACACTAACAGTACTCAGATCACACCAAACACTAACAGTACTCAGATATATCCCAAACACTAACAGTACTCAGATCACACCAAACACTAACAGAACTCAGATATATCCCAAACACTAACAGTACTCAGATCACACCAAACACTAACAGAACTCAGATCACACCAAACACTAACAGTACTCAGATATATCCCAAACACTAACAGTACTCAGATCACACCAAACACTAACAGAACTCAGATCACACCAAACACTAACAGAACTCAGATCACACCAAACACTAACAGAACTCAGATCACACCAAACACTAACAGAACTCAGATCACACCAAACACTAACAGTACTCAGATATACCCCAAACACTAACAGTACTCAGATCACACCAAACACTAACAGAACTCAGATCACACCAAACACTAACAGAACTCAGATCACACCAAACACTAACAGAACTCAGATCACACCAAACACTAACAGTACTCAGATCACCCCAAACACTAACAGTACTCAGATCACACCAAACACTAACAGTACTCAGATCACACCAAACACTAACAGAACTCAGATCACACCAAACTCTAACAGTACTCAGATATATCCCAAACACTAACAGTACTCAGATCACACCAAACACTAACAGAACTCAGATCACACCAAACACCAACAGTACTCAGATATACCCCAAACACTAACAGAACTCAGATCACACCAAACACTAACAGTACTCAGATATATCCCAAACACTAACAGCACTCAGATATACCCCAAACACTAACAGAACTCAGATCACACCAAACACTAACAATACTCAGATATACCCCAAACACTAACAGTACTCAGATATACCCCAAACACTAACAGAACTCAGATCACACCAAACACTAACAGTACTCAGATATACCCCAAACACTAACAGTACTCAGATATACCCCAGACACTAACAATACTCAGATATACCCCAAACACTAACAGTACTCAGATATACCCCAAACACTAACAGAACTCAGATCACACCAAACACTAACAGTACTCAGATCACACCAAACACTAACAGTACTCATATATACCCCAGACACTAACAATACTCAGATATACCCCAAACACTAACAGTACTCAGATATACCCCAAACACTAACAGTACTCAGATCACACCAAACACTAACAGTACTCAGATCACACCAAACACTAACAGAACTCAGATCACACCAAACACTAACAATACTCAGATATACCCCAAACACCAACAGTACTCAGATATACCCCAGACACTAACAATACTCAGATATACCCCAAACACTAACAGTACTCAGATATACCCAAAACACTAACAGTACTCAGATCACACCAAACACTAACAGAACTCAGATCACACCAAACACTAACAGTACTCAGATCACACCAAACACTAACAATACTCAGATATACCCCAAACACTAACAGTACTCAGATATACCCCAAACACTAACAGAACTCAGATCACACCAAACACTAACAGTACTCAGATATACCCCAAACACTAACAGTACTCAGATATACCCCAGACACTAACAATACTCAGATATACCCCAAACACTAACAGTACTCAGATATACCCCAAACACTAACAGAACTCAGATCACACCAAACACTAACAGTACTCAGATCACACCAAACACTAACAGTACTCATATATACCCCAGACACTAACAATACTCAGATATACCCCAAACACTAACAGTACTCAGATATACCCCAAACACTAACAGTACTCAGATCACACCAAACACTAACAGTACTCAGATCACACCAAACACTAACAGAACTCAGATCACACCAAACACTAACAATACTCAGATATACACCAAACACTAACAGTACTCAGATATATCCCAAACACTAACAATACTCAGATATACACCAAACACTAACAATACTCAGATATACACCAAACACTAACAATACTCAGATATATCCCAAACACTAACAGAACTCAGATCACACCAAACACTAACAATACTCAGATCACACCAAACACTAACAGTACTCATATATACCCCAAACACTAACAATACTCAGATATACCCCAAACACTAACAGTACTCATATATACCCCAAACACTAACAATACTCAGATCACACCAAACACTAACAGTACTCATATATACCCCAAACACTAACAGTACTCAGATCACACCAAACACTAACAGTACTCATATATACCCCAAACACTAACAGTACTCAGATCACACCAAACACTAACAGTACTCATATATACCCCAAACACTAACAGTACTCAGATCACACCAAACACTAACAGAACTCAGATCACACCAAACACTAACAGTACTCAGATCACACCAAACACCAACAGTACTCAGATATACCCCAAACACTAACAGTACTCAGATATACCCCAAACACTAACAGTACTCAGATATACCCCAAACACTAACAGTACTCAGATATACCCCAAACACTAACAGTACTCAGATATACCCAAAACACTAACAGTACTCATATATACCCCAAACACTAACAATACTCAGATCACACCAAACACTAACAGTACTCATATATACCCCAAACACTAACAGTACTCAGATCACACCAAACACTAACAGTACTCATATATACCCCAAACACTAACAATACTCAGATCACACCAAACACTAACAGTACTCAGATATACCCCAAACACTAACAATACTCAGATCACACCAAACACTAACAGTACTCATATATACCCCAAACACTAACAGTACTCAGATCACACCAAACACTAACAGTACTCATATATACCCCAAACACTAACAGTACTCAGATATACCCCAAACACTAACAGTACTCAGATATACCCCAAACACTAACAGTACTCAGATATACCCCAAACACTAACAATACTCAGATCACACCAAACACTAACAGTACTCAGATCACACCAAACACTAACAGTACTCATATATACACCAAACACTAACAATACTCAGATCACACCAAACACTAACAGTACTCAGATATACCCCAAACACTAACAGTACTCAGATCACACCAAACACTAACAGTACTCATATATACCCCAAACACTAACAATACTCAGATCACACCAAACACTAACAGTACTCAGATCACACCAAACACTAACAGAACTCAGATCACACCAAACACTAACAATACTCAGATATACCCCAAACACTAACAGTACTCAGATATACCCCAAACACTAACAGTACTCAGATATACCCCAAACACTAACAGTACTCAGATATACCCAAAACACTAATAGTACTCAGATATATTCCAAACACTAACAGTACTCAGATATACCACAAACACCAACAATACTCAGATATACCCCAAACACTAACAAAGCTCAGATATACCCCAGACACTAACAGTTCTCAAATATACCCCAAACACTAACAGTACTCAGATATACCCCAAACACTAACAGTACTCAGATAGACCCCAAACACCAACAGTACTCAGATCACCCCAAACACTAACAGTTCTCAGATCTTTCACAAACAATGACATGATATAGAGATCTACACCAAACATTAACAGGCCTCAGATCTTTCACAAACAATGACATGATATAGAGATCTACACCAAACATTAACAGGCCTCAGATCTATCACAAACAATAACAGGATATAGAGATCTACACCAAACATTAACAGGCCTCAGATCTATCACAAACAATAACAGGATATAGAGATCTACACCAAACATTAACAGGCCTCAGATCTATCACAAACAATAACATGATATTGAGATCTACCACAAACAATAACAGGATATAGAGTTCTTCTCCAAACATTAACAGGCCTCAGATCTATCACAAACAATATCATGATATAGAGATCTACACCAAACATTAACAGGCCTCAGATCTATCACAAACAATAACATGATATAGAGATCTACACCAAACATTAACAGGCCTCAGATCTATCACAAACAATAACAGGATATAGAGATATTCCCCAAACATTAACAGGCCTCAGATATTCCCCAAACATTAACAGGCATCAGATCTACCACAAACAATAACAGGATATATTGATCTACACCAAACATTATCAGGCCTCCGATCTATCACAAACAATAACATGATATAGAGATCTACACCAAACATCAACATGCCTCAGATCTGTCACAAACAATAACATGATATAGAGATATTCCCCAAACATTAACAGGCATCAGATATATCACAAACAATAACATGATATAGAGATATTCCCCAAAGATTAACAGGCCTCAGATCTACCACAAACAATAACAGGATATAGAGATCTACACCAAACATTAACAGGCCTCAGATCTATCACAAACAATAACATGATATAGAGATCTACCCCAAACATTAACAGGCATCAGATCTACCACAAACAATAACAGGATATAGTGATCTTCACCAAACATTACCAGGCCTCAGATCTTTCACAAACAATGACAGGATATAGAGATCTACCCCAAACATTAACAGGCCTCAGATCTATCACAAACAATAACATGATATAGAGATATTCCCAAAACATTAACAGGCCTCAGATCTACCAAAAACAATAACAGGATATAGAGATTATCCCCAAACATTAACAGGCCTCAGATCTATCACAAACAATAACAGGATATAGAGATCTACCCCAAACATTAACAGGCATCAGATCTATCACAAACAATAACAGGATATAGAGATCTACTCCAAACATTAACAGGCCTCAGATCTATCACAACCAATAATAGGATATAGAGATCTTCCCAAAATACTTACTGGACTCAGATCTTCCACAAACAATAACATGATATAGAGATTATCCCCAAACATTAACAGGCCTCAGATATATCACAAACAATAACAGGATATAGAGATCTACACCAAACATTAACAGGCCTCAGATATATCACAAACAATAACAGGATATAGAGATCTACACCAAACATTAACAGGCCTCAGATCTATCACAAACAATAACATGATATAGTGATTTACCCAAACATTAACAGGCCTCAGATATATCACAAACAATAACAGGATATAGTGATTTACCCAAACATTAACAGGCCTCAGATATATCACCAACAATAACAGGATATAGTGATTTACCCCAAACACTGACAGGACTGCTAACAGAACTCCGATCTACCCCAAATACCAAGATGACCCAGATCTTCTCCAAACACAGGATATAGTGATCTACCCAAAACACTAACAGGATACTGAGGTATACCCCAAACACCAACAGGATATAGAGATCTACCCCAAACACTGGCAGGGTTCTGAGACACTAACATTATATACAATTCTTTCCCAAATACAAACAAAATGAATATGAACAGATAAACCTGAAATATAACCAGGATATAGAGATCATCATCACCAAAGACAACTTCATGCATGTATTTTCCTGCCTAAAACTCATTGGGCTATCATCATCACCAAAGACAACGTCATGCATGTATTTTCCTGCCTAAAACTCATTGGGCTATCATCATCACCAAAGACAACTTCATGCATGTATTTTCCTGCCTAAAACTCATTGGGCTATCATCATCACCAAAGACAACGTCATGCATGTATTTTCCTGCCTAAAACTCATTGGGCTATCATCATCACCAAAGACAACTTCATGCATGTATTTTCCTGCCTAAAACTCATTGGGCTATTTCCCACATTTCATGTACATTTATTTAACTAACATTTTCCATATTTAAAAATGAAAATGAAAGATTGCAGGGTAAATTCTACGTCAGTTTTTCAATGAGAGAATTGCTCCCACTTGTCCAAAATTGGTGAGAGAATTTCAGCCAGAATTTTTAATGAGAAACGGATAACGCAGTAAAAAAACAATGCTGAGTAATTTAATCCATATTGACTCGAATGAAACACTTGTGAATTGATATAAACTGATGCTCCATTATTAATTAAACTGATTATGTTACAATGTGTATGACAGACATTGTCTTCCCGTCTCATTATGGTGCATCACTTCAGATAGATGCCTGTAAAATACTGTGTGTAAAATACTTATAAGACCCTCCCGGGATGCATAAACGCTTGAAAACAACTGAGCCAAATAATGCACAAAATACGCAAACTGCGAGCCAGTGTGATATTCTATCCCATTTATGTTTTTTCAATGAGATTTAGACGATTTTTGTGCAAGAAATCGCAAAAATGGCTCGCTAGAGTTATTCCTGGATTGAGGCATTCTGTATGTAGTACAAGACAGAAGGATTTCCCGGAAATACCGTGTAAGGTAGCAACATCAATTAACCATGGCAAACACAGGAAAGAATTGTTTACAACTAGAAATGACATATGTGTAATGTATGGGAAGTTAAATACTTTTAAAATCACCAGTGGCTGCCACATCATAATCATAAATGCTACTTAATATGCATGTAAAACGTAAATAATCGTTTACAAGTGAATATATTTTCTCCCAATACGACAGTAAAAGTTTAGTGACTGTTGACATAGAATGGTAAAGCAAAAACTGGTGCAAAATTAATATTCTCTGTACAGATACCCACAGGTGGCCGGTGCGTAGCCATGACATTTAAAACCCGCATTGAAAAAAAATATTTTTCACTCTGTTCTTATAGTAAGATAAAGGTGTCCAACTTCATACGTATTTACAATGAAAATATATACACACATGTGCTTTGACGTACTTTTCAAAGCCATTTCTCAACCGATTTTTATCACTGATGTCTTTAAATACACACAAGGGATTTATGTCAACAGTGTATATACTCAAAAAATTTTCACAAACAGAATAGACTGTTTTTTTTAACGTCAAACATCAAGAATGGCTAGGTCGGACAACTTCTTACCGTTAGACCGAGTCGGTATTTTCAGAACGAAACTACTATAAATTGCTATTCACCTGACGAACGACTTTAGATTTCAATAAGAAACATTTAAAAAAGTATATTTCAATATCAAACAACTTACAAATCGACATACAGACGCGGAGATCGCTATTTTTTCCCAAGTTTTTTTGTTTTCGGCTTACAAAATGTGTTCTTACGCAGAGCCGGGTACCACCTGTCAAAAAGGCCGCATTTCCGTGAAAGGAAAACTACTAGTGAAAATAGCGATCTCCGCGTCTGTATGTCGATTTGTAAGTTGTTTGATATTGCAATATAATTTTTTTAATGTTTCTTATTGAAATCTAAAGTTGTCCGACCTAGCCATTCTTGACATTTGACGTTAAAAAAAACAGTATATTCTGTTTGTGAAATTGGTTGAGAAATGGCTTTGAAAAGTACGTCAAAGCACATGTGTGTATATATTTTCATTGTAAATACGTATCAAGTTGGACACCTTTATCTTACTATAAGAACAGAGTGAAAAAAAAAATTCAATGCAGGTTTTAAATGTCATGGCTACGCACCGGCCACCTGTGCAGATACCAATATATATAGAGAATCTTACATGAGTGCCTATTTGATATTGTTTTTATGACGAGCGTCATATTAGTTTCAATCATATTAGTTTCAATCGACTCGTTTCATAAAAACAATATCAAATAAGCACTCGTGTAAGATTCTATTTATCACATAACACCATAAATAGATTGTTTTCAATCTTTAAATAGACTTTATTCGTGCTGTGATTCTGCTATTTATGTAACTAGTTACATATGATATTTATGTCACTGTTTTATGCCACTCCTGGGGGCTGTTTTATCAACGTGTCTTACGACGTTTTTGTCGTAAGTCTGTCGTAAGACGCCAAATTTACGACAAGAGCATTTTATCGTTTGTCGTAGCTAAGATGTCGTAACTTTGCCTATTTTTGTGTCGTAACTTTTAAGACAGGTCCGAGGCTGTCTTAGCGTGTCGTAACTCAATCAAAAATGGCCGCCATGTGAGTCCGCTTCAACGACATTTTAAGCATTTTCAACAAATAAAGCCTAATTCGAATACTTTTGGGACGAAGTGTTAATGACAGGTACAAAAATTAACGAGAGGGAATCGCTTAAATGTGCTAAATGTAAACACAATTTAAGCAAAACAACTGAAATGCCTTCGCTGCATCCATGTCAGTTTGACTCGGGTAATCGCTTTGTTTTTTCTCTCTTTTCATAGATAGATCGATATCGCGTCCCACACTTCGTCATGACATATTGAATTTATGCATTTTACATTCAATAGCTGTCATTATTTCAAGGGAGAACACTCCTTCATTGACTTCATTGACATGCTGAGAAAGCGTCAAGTTTACGTATTATTTCATTAACTTGTTCGTCTATAAAGAACTTACATCAGTCATAAAATAAATGCATCTATTGATTTCATTTTCTGAGATGTGTGAGGAATATCTGTAACGTGTTACTTATAGTGAGTAAAAAGTAAACATTACCCCACCCACTTGTATCTGACTGATCAGTAACTGTTGCTGAAAAGAAGACTTATTTTCAATTATTTATTAATGGTACGCAGTCACTGTATGTCATATTCGTTATATTGCTATATTCCCTTGACGATCCCATACCCATAATATGTTACCAATATATACAGGGATATTGGTCCCAGCCCTAATGTTTAGAACTTTGTGTTTTAGATCCTCCTCTTATCATTATTTTATTATATGTACTCAAGGGATCTGTGTTGGAGGCTCTAATTTAGACATGCCTACTATTACTCATTTTATGTTACAACAACACCTACTATCATGATACTCAGATATACTGGAATTAATGCACAATATATAAACAAGTTGTATTTTGGTTTTCGATTTCAATCATCCATGAGGTGCACCAGCACTCACATGATGTTTATCTGTGTATTAAATTATTTGAAATGTTCATTGTGTCATTAAAAAGATGAAATTAATTTACAACACACTTCTTCATTGCAGATTTACATCTAGACAGAGCATACATGCATAATATAATGGTGCAATGTCATACCATGAAACATGAAACAGGATAGGGCCTATATGGTAAAAATTATGCTTGAATGCAATAGTTCTTATAAATAAAATTTAGCATTGATTCTAGATAGTGCATGTATAAAATAAAATTCTTGGATGACAGTTCACTTTAGTATATAACTAGACATAGATAAATTACTTAAAACACAGTCATTAAGACAGATTATGGTAATATTTGATATTTCTATTGAATAATGTACTGCTTGATATATGAATTAATGAATTTAATTAATTGAATGTAAGTAATAAAAATGAAAATGTATCCTTCCTGTCAGTAATTTTTGTTTTTGTTGTTAAATGTATAAAAAAAAAAATTACTTTGTGCATATTAATTATTTTCAGGTATGTACAAATGACCTGTTGGTTGACTGGAATGGACACAGAAACACATTTGATATAAAATAAAGGAGCTTATACCACACTAGGAAAATAGACAAGTCCATAGGAAATAATCAGCAAATCTGTCATTATACCAACATATGAGTAAATATGACTAGTGTCTGTTATTGAATTTGTGACATTCAAATTTAAATTGCTGTTTAAGGTGAACATTTTAATGGAAACTTTAAATTTTGTGTGATTAGTGATTATTGGATGGTTTTGCATTTCTATTGTCCTTATATTCCATATGATAAGCTGTAAAAATATTGTAGTGTTTATTGCTCAGTACAGATACTGCTGATGAATGTGTCCTCTTGTACACAAATATGTTATTGTAGCAAGATTGTATTTTCCAAAGCCATCTCAAAGGGATTTAATTGTGATTCTTGTTTATGCTAGTTTTGTGCTTGAAAATGGAATCATTTAGATAAAATCAGGGACTACCAGTATGTGTTATTGTGTGTTCTAGATAAAAAAGAAAATATGAAATCATGTAGTAAAATGACAATCACAATTTGTAAAATAAACATTCAACCCCTATAAAAATCTTTTTATTAAAAGTAACTAATAACAAAGTGTACATGATATATAATTTATTGATGAAATGAAGACCTGTGAATATTTAATTAAAAATGATGAAACCAGCATCTGTGTATCTTGTATCATTTCTATGTATATTCTCAAACATTGTCCCAACATTTTACATATTGTCCTCAACATTTGCACCTTGTAACATTTAATTGTCATGGACTGGGTTTAAATAAAAATTAAAGTCAACCTCTGGCTTGAGGTAGCTACTGAAGTCTCATTATATCAACAAATAGAACAGACAATTAGCTACTTGGAACACATCAACATTGAATTTCATCTCTTAAACCAGCCGACAACTTTTGGATCAATTTTCAGATTTTTAAAATAAGTTGGAAGAATATGAAAATGAATATGCAGACAGTTATGTTATACAGCTATTGTAGAAAAGGAAATGAGTTCAGGATTTGTCATATAATACATAATTACACAAGCCAATTTCTGTTTTATGGAACGTATTGTACACAAAGTTCCAACTGTCAACCAAACAATTGAGATTTGAAGCTTATTATGTATATAAAGTATGGTTTCTGCACAATGCAGAGAGCTCAGTGGTCCAGTGGTAAAACGCTGGACTTGTAATCCAGGGATCGCTGGTTCGATTCCCCGCTCCATCACTGACCGTACTAACAGTCTTTCGGACGAGACTTTAAAAACCGAGGTCCCGTGTATGATGCTTTACATCGAGCACGTAAAAGAACCAGGGGTGCTTCTGGAACTGGGGCATCTTCTGTATCATGCACTATCCTCCAAATCTAATAAGACTAACATTCTTCCGGAGGCGTCGCCCATGTGGGAAACCGGTGGCGACGATAAATAAAAGCATATACAACAATGCAGAGACACAGGCATGCAAGCTCAACTCCTGTACATCCATACCCTATAATAAACACTGTAGAATCAGGTCTGAATTTACTTTCTTCACATATGAAAGCTACTTTATTTTGTTTAAAATCTTCCTATTTTCACAGAAATATAAACCATATAATATGTCCGTGCTATTCTAAATAACCATATTTGTAGCTTTGATACTATGCAATACAATTAGTTGAACTAAATGCAAGTAAATACTACCAAGCTACAAGATGGGTACTCTATTGAATACACAGTGTGATGTAGTCATATATATACAAAAAGATTTAATCATTTAGATGTATATATATTTAATTGCAGAAATTAGTATTGTACACATACATTTTAATTAAGGTGGAGTTATGTTGTGACCATTACTATATATGACCCATATGAGGCTCATCATGATAAAGTAACATGATCACAAGGGCTGAAATATATTGTTAATGTCAACAACACATGTGTGCATCTGTATAATATTCACAGAATGAACACTAGTGACAGGAATATAGCTTTATCTACATTGATGAATGATTACAACCACCAGTGTTCTTAGTCATGTAAATTACAGTTTAATATCGATACAAGTTTACTGTATTTTTTCTAGCACAGAGATTTTCTTACAACTTGGTATACTATATGAGAATCACTGTCTGAATGAAAATATGAAATAAAAATAATAGGTCACCCTGCTTGATTTTAAGATAAAGATTGTTTTATTGTGTTTCAAATGTAATATGTATGGAAAGCGAAAGTTGAAAAAATTTACCCTTAATACACTAACCCATTATCGTTTTACATATTCATAAAATGTATTAGTTTTAAAAATTTATTGAAGATCATTTTATAATTTCAAATGTAGAACTTTAAATATCAATGACTTTTCTGTTTTTAATAATAAAGTACATAGAAAAAGAAAGTAGAAGGAAAATTGCAAAACTATAATGAAATCCTTCAATTAAACACAATCATATCATTATTTGTATTGTCCTTGGTGACTATAAAGTTCAGAAAAAATATTTGCATCGTAAAGAAAATAGTAAACTACTCCCTTATACGTCTTTAACCCAATACAAACACTACAATAATCGAAAAGAACATGCGCAT
Source organism: Mactromeris polynyma (assembly GCA_032209605.1). Classification (NCBI taxonomy): domain Eukaryota; kingdom Metazoa; phylum Mollusca; class Bivalvia; order Venerida; family Mactridae; genus Mactromeris; species Mactromeris polynyma. The sequence goes on along the minus strand of JASFXZ010000016.1, from coordinate 3,346,794 downwards.
TAAAGTTGCGCAATGCCAACTCCCGAATACGTCTTTAAGTACATTCACATATCCGTGCTATTCAGATCGGATCCACACAAAAATTAGACATTTTTGAAGTGCTTTGGTTAAAGTGAATCGGCAGTGGTTTTCACGTTTTATTCGTCTATCTGTGGTCATTAACATATTTTTGTTCCATGTTGTATGTATTCTGATAACGTTATAAATTAATCTTCCGTCGCTTCTCCGATAATCACTATAAGCCTTTAAACAGTCCGTTTCATGTTAACTATTTACATTGACGACGCGTATTTGACAGGTGCGTGGGAGAATGATGTACCGGAAGTTCCGTATTCTAGACTGCGTCCCGATTTTTACCGTATTACAACAACATTTTGTCGCAGCTACGACACTTGAGTTACGACACCGTTGATAAAACGGTCTGACGATATCTTATTTATTTGTCGTAAGTTCTGGAGTTAAGATAAGACATGTCGTAGCTATGACATCTTGATAAAACGGCCCCCAGGAGTGCAAGTTATGTGATAAAAAACAATACCTCGTTCAGCCACGTGCTTCGTTATTCTTGGACCACATGCAGTACTGGAACTATCTTCACAAACATCTTCACTTGAACTACGACCTGTCATATCATTCTGAAAGAAGTTAGCAAAATAAAACAAAAATCAAAAATCACCATTACCACCTAGAATAGAGCTTATAGAAGACACTGACCTCTTCATATTACAATAATATACTGGTCAAAAGTGCTAACCCATCAGTACTATGTCATATAGTTTTTAAAAAGCTGCTGGATACTTCTTCTGTTGAATTTGATTTGCAGTGAGCTATACCTTTAAGATTCAAAAGAATTGAACTATCAAACTAGATGTTTCCATAGGAACTGGATGTCCCCTTGTGTCCCCTTGTGGGCTTTTCAAGCATTATTGATTGGAAATCATCTTTTTCACTAAAAAATGGCTGTAATTCCTCCAAAAAGATCGTAACCAAAATCGAACTTGTATGTTGAAAAAAATCATATTCAGGAGAGCTGTATATGGTCATGCAATTATACTCAGCTTGTTATCTGTTTTATAACAATTATTTATAAAGAAATAAAGCAGAAGAAATAAAATTACAAAGAGGAGGCGTACCTAAGTCTTTCAATCTCAATTATAAATATAACTAGAGGTTGTTTTTGTAAAAAAAACATATGTCACTCTCATTGAGAGTTTGATAAATGGAAGAAATTCTTCTGAAAAATAACATGCACTTGTGTTGCCATGGAAATATGGATTTTTGATTGCCATGGAAATTTTATATTTTTGATAACACTGAGATAAGTACTGAACAGAAAAAGTTCCTAAGGGCCACCTTCAAAAACTAGTTGGAAAGATCTAATGAATGACCAACAGGGTATACAAAGGTAATGAGAACATTTTCATATTTTTGTATTGGAACTTAATTCACATAAACACCCAAGGCCATGTACTGACACTTCTAGGTATGAGAGTGTAGGACGACCCCCAGGCGTCCCTTCTAGCATTACTTTGGGCTCCAGCAAATGCCTGGATAGGGCCTCTGACCTTCCAGTAGGCAGCTGGATAGCTTCCTCGCAAATTCTATATCCAGGGTGGGAGTCACCCCACAATGGAGAGAGGCAAGTGATTTGAAGACAGTGACTACAACCACCTCAGCATGGAGTCCCCTATGAGATTTCTAAACACAATATCACAATGACAAAGTGAGGAAAACATTTATTTGTCCCAGTTAAATAAACAAATTTCTGTTTCAAACCAATATACACCACAATATAAATATCATATGAAAGATGTCTAGAATGTCTACCAACATGATAAATCGAGCATTAACCCAATAAAGTCAATCCCAAGTAATGAACAAAGGTTGGATATAAATTAACAAAATCTATTACCATAATTTGTAATTTGACCTACAGACTTCCTACTAAAACCAATCTTTCTTGAACATTTTTTGTACAAGTTGATACCAGAAACCTTCAGACTAGATTTGATCACTCTCTAGACTACAGTTTTGGACATCATATGAAGAAAACATTTAGTATAGTATAAACTTATTTATTTTACATCAATTGTGAAACGAGATGTCCCAACTTATACTTATCACTCTCGATGACTGCTTCCTGGTTACCAACGAGTACTCACACCAAATAAAGGGAATTTGAAGTTTGTGATCAAACCCCTTACATCGCAGGGCTCAAACTCACAACCTTCGGATCAGGAGTCAGGCGCTCTACCCCTCTACGACAACTGCTCCTCAAGAAAACATTTACTGACAAACAACAGAGAAGTGGAGCAGGCAATGGACACACCTTAGTAAAGTACTCCTTGTATGTCAGACAAATCTCATTAGTCTGTCACAAGATGAAAGCCAACAAAAACAATATATTATATTATATATAATATGATTATAAATTTACCATTAGATACTGTTAGTAAAGCCAACACAAAGGCCGCGTGTTACGTTTCTCTGATTTAAAAGGACATCTATATATCTATTACAGTATAATAACCAGTTACAAGAGAAGTACATTTCTAATATTTTCTGACATATTACTTTTCTGGATAAAGGTTGGAAATTGAACAAAAATAGCTGGCAACAATAGGCCAAAAGTGGGGAGAACATATGGCTGTATGGTTATTATTTCTATTTGTGTTTTAGATGTATGTTAAATTTACCATTCCCCTTTGCAATTCTTTCACTTTATATAAGTGTTCATGTTATTTTCTCCCCAAAAAAAGATTTTTCCTGATTATTTGAAAAAATTAGATCAGTACATCAAAAGTGACACAGGCAAGTCATTGGTTTCTTTTTCATCATCTAATAGTACACATCATTAAAAATAATAGACTGGCATCACAATATATAAGTTCCATTTCATTAATACAGGGAAAGTGACCAGCAATCCGTGTTTGACAAATCAGCATAATAATGGGAGAAATCTTGACGGAGAGTCCCCTAAGAAATATCATGTTTAACCATATTTTTGGAATATATTCTTTAGTAAAATACCTTCTAAGGAAAAAAACTGTATCTCATAAGATCCACTGATTATTCAATATGAAGTAATACATTATGCGTTCTTTGTTTACATGGGCACAGAATATTCAGTTTGTTTCCATCTACAGATGTGTGTACTTTTGCCTCACGCACCAATAAGCGTACTTAGTCAATTTGGTCTGTGGAAAAAATCTCTTTTATTAAAGTCGTCTTAGTTTTTTTGTTCACAAATGTTGATGAATCTGACAAAGCCAAACTACTCCATCCATTGGTATTTCTTTCATAAATGGTGTTTCAAATATGTTAATTTTCTCTTTCAATGCTCAAGTTCATTAAGAATAATACATGTTTATTCACTTTTATCTTCAGACATCAGAAGTGCTCTTTAAAATCAGGGGTTAAAAGGCTTCCATTTAATGCTTATCGTTTAAACTCATTTTTATCTGTCCGGAATGGAAAAATACCAGCAAATATTTGTTTACGTAAGTATAATTATACTCCAGCTCAAATTCTGGTATATAAGTACAGTACAGTACAGAAGAGTCCAACAGATTGGCTTTAACAGTTTATGCCAAATCTTCCTTCAACTCAGTGTAGAAACTTACCTTAGCTCTATTGAGAAGTTGTGCAATTTGCTGTTCAAGTTGTACAAGTCTAACATCATGGTCAACATCAAGTACTTTCTCTACTGTGTTCTGTAATAGACATTTATCATATTATAAGCTGTCTCACAGACACGAAATAACACCCATGTACCATGATCTATAAATCATACACATCCCGGGTCTTCAATGACTTTCTAAGCAATAACTTTTCATAACATTCAGTTCAAAGCCATCCACTAATTACTGAATTCTTAACTACTCTGGTATTACATCTTTTGAAATATGAATTAAAATTAAATGTATTTTTATTCAAAGTTAGAGTTAGTCTTTTCCAGTTACCACATCATAATACTTTCGGAAATAAAGAATGAAGTGACGAGCTCGATACACTCCATGACATACAGGATAGAGGCAAGCTACATGCACTGACTATGCCCTAAACAGAACCATCCAATGTTTTGTCAATAAAATACTGTCATGTATTCACAGGAGATTATCAAGAGTTATCTCCATTCACCCACTTCTAGAGTTCTCTCCCTTTAGACCTTCTATGGTATATGTATGTATATGAATGCACATATTAATGCCTGTTACCTAAAGTTGTTATCAAGAGATCTCTCACATTATCCCCTTCTAGAATTATCTCCCTTTACCCCTTCTATAGTATATGTATATATATATATGCAAATATTAATGCCTCACAAACATCATTTGACAAGGAAGATCAACACCTTCCAGACGCTTTACTGTTTATATTGCACAATTATAGAACATACAGTAGACATTGCTCAAGCGACCACCTGTATAAAGCGACTTTTTTATTAAACGCCCACTTAAATTCCCGCCCGAGCGTTTTTACTATATAAATAGTATTTATTAAACGACTTTTCAATAACAAAATGAATTCACTTTTTAATTTTCTTTTTATTTCTATCTAAAAATTGTGGAATTTATCCATCCAAAACAATCATTAGTGCATTTCTCATAATCATGTCATTTTCCGCCTAATTTCCTCAGCAAACATCATTTGACAAGGAAGATCAACACCTTCCAGACGCTTTACTGTTTATATTGCACAATTATAGAACATACAGTAGACATTGCTCAAGCGACCACCTGTATAAAGCGACTTTTTTATTAAACGCGCACTTAAATTCCCGCCCGAGCATTTTTACTATATAATAGTATTTATTAAACGACTTTTCAATAACGCGACCAGCGACCGCATTAAACCAGTCCCGACAGGTAAAAAATCCATTAAACGACTGCATGCACTTAATCCCATTGGGAATTTCACACCTTATTCACCACTGCATTCGCACATTGTCGTTTAAACAATTGAATAAACAATTTGGCGTGATAAATGCGACCAGGTACATTGTAATTACTTAGCGACACAGTTATAAACGACAAGTAAAAATCGTTGCATATATGTGTCCGCTTGAGCGCGAGTCTTAAATGTAAATGGATTACACAGCATAACGATCAATATTTCTACAAGAACCAAGTTCATGTAACGTCGTTGCTAAGCGACTTACGTTGCTTGATGTCACCGAGTTTTTACATTACGATGTCCCGAGAAGAAATATGCGAGATATAATTTTTGTGCCGACTCGCCTGCTTTTTCTTTTTACTTGAAAGATCGGCAGACAAACTGCTTTATACTCACTGATAGAATGAGTTCGACAAAAACACATCGCATAATTTAACACTGGATTCAAATGTGTAAACACTCGCTTTGTTTAGTATGTAATCCTTTTTAAAGAGCCGTAAAATCATTGCCTTATGAAAAAAAGTTTATTACTATCAGCCTGTTTTAATACGCACATGGAGTAAAGTAATAGCTGTCAAAATTTAGTCATCACTGAATTCATGACGTCACGCCATGCGCAGATTCGTGTTACTGTGATGAGTACACTGTACAGTTATTCATTCATAGACTGAAAACTATTATGTACCCGTGTAAATGTGTGTCTGTGTTTCGCTTTACTTTCGCGTTCGTAAGAAAAAAATTTGCGGGTGTGATAAGAAAATTCTTGAATTTTAAGCACAAGACAACTACACTATTCAAATTACATGGACCTTGTCACATTGGATAATTTACGGGGAATTTAAGAATTAGGCACTTGTACATACTTAATGTTCTATTGTCTAGTGAGCTGATAGAATGGTTTACACATGTACACATTTGAATGGAAAGAGGATGGTATTTATACATTTTGATTGTTCAGTTGGACATTCATTTGTACTTAACTTTCGTTAAATTTGTTGATATCTATTAAGAGACCACTTTATTAAGCGACCACTTTTTGGTCTCTTAATACAATGTCTACTGTATATAGCTATAAAATTACATCATAACATGTAAATTACTGATTATCTCAGTACAATGTTTTCATTGCAAACTAAACCATGCATAAAATCCTCAGCTGCTTACTAAATTCAATAAACACAAAACCAGTTAAATATAAGTTACAAACAATATGTTCCCTATAATACAGTAAATTGATTGGCTGATTGTATGATAAAACATGGCAGGAAATTCATTCTAAACCTTAGTATTTCTGTGCTTGACAAAATCAAATTAGACATTCTTCAGAATTCATTGTACATACAAGGCTAGAATTCCAAAACAATTAAAACTGTCTGCAGCATATGGTAATTAGGTACTCATAAATAACAAATACCTTGCTTCAAACGAATAACATTCACAGTGGCTTTATAAACCTAACGCCAACTTTTTCACATAGCCTTCATTTTGTTCCAAGCGTTAAATGCGTGTAGTTGTTACAAATGAGTAAATCATTCAACAAAAAGAAATCGAACAACGGCCCTAGTATTCATATTTCATTGATTAAGTTTAGGAAATTATGATTGAGAATTAAAATATAATTATTTCTTTACAATGACACCATGTTGAAAGAGTCTTAGACAAATTTTTTAGTTGTGTTTTTAATGGCATGGAGTATATATAACCTTTCTTGAAATTTGAAATGTTAAGTGCTTTTTTCCACATTTTATGAATATAGCAGGTGCTACAGTAGACAAAACAACAGGGTGCCTTTCCATTAACATTCTTATCTTAAATTTTCGATTTAACTGATGCAGAAAGCATTTCTTAAATTCATTTTCTTAAGATTTTCATGTACCCATCGTCTGTTTACATTATAGATAAAAATGGCAGCCACATTTACACAAGAACGCTCGCATTAAGAAAGGTGTAGGCTACTGCATTTAAAAGTTACGCAAAAAAAGAGAAATTCTTTAATAGTAAGAAAAGTTTACTGAAACGCTTTTCTTAGCAAAGAATTTCTTAAGAACTTTCTTAAAGTAAAAAGTTCCTTAAGAAGGTTAATGAAACACGACCCTGTGATATTATATTTTGCGCAGTTCTTATTGGCAATAATGCATTGTTTAGGAATTAAGCAGGAAGAACTCCTAATTAAAGTACATGTAAATCCCCCTTTTTATGATTTCTTTGTTTCCCTTCCTTATTTTTTATTCCATTTCACAACCTATCTGTGTAGAGAGGCCAGGTTTTGTGAATGTAGCCAGTGCAATTCTTACTCCTTTCATACAAAATAGAAAATTAATGCCATGCTCAGTGATTCCCATAATCTGGATAACTTTCTTAAAGTAAAAAGTTCCTTAAGAAGATTAATGAAACGGCACCCTGGGATATTATATTTTGCGTAGTTCTTATCGACAATAATGCATTGTTTAGGAATTAAGCAGGAAGAACTCCTTAAGTACATGTATATTGTAGTGCACCACAAGTTAAGCGCCAAGCATATACTGTAGAGTAATAACAGCAGATAAATTCCTTACTGTCTTCATAGCAGACTGGTTCCTTGCAGACTGTGGATAACCTTCAGTATCTGTTGCAGACTGTATCACACTTGTCTCTGTTGAAGATGATAATACTTGATCTCTTTGCTGGTGACGCAGTCTGTGCATCTCCATGGCTTTATCTATCTTAGGAGTAACAATGTCAGTTGTGTTCGATTCCTGAAAATATAGAAGGGCAAATCCTATGATTATAATTTACTATTATTATTTATATCCACTACTCAAAGAGTTTGTACGGCTGATGTGTTTCTAACTTTCTCATCATGTTTAATTGTTGTGCAGCCCTGCTTTGCCCCAAAAAAACACCTTTTTAAGATTTCTTTGTTTCCCTTCCTTATTTTTTATTCCATTTTATAACCTATCTATGTAGAGAGGCCAGGTTTTGTGAATGTAGCCAGTGCAACTCTCACTCCTTTTATTCAAAATAGAAAATTAATGCCATGCTGTGTTTCCCATAATCAGGATAAATGAGGATTTGCATTTCAATAACTCAGGGCTAAAACACATTCTAGTTGCAGCATGGGAAATTACCCTACACCTTCTTGCACCGTAACACCTACACAGCTCATTGTCTCATTGTGTATTGTATTGTATGAGAATACTTAATAAGAGAAACTTACTTTATGCTTAGTTCTCCACATCTCTTACAAGCATGCATAAATCATGTTTGGCAAACTTATGAATTTGCTATCGCTGCCATCTTGCTGTTAGACTAGTTAAATACAACACTTTAATTAAACCACAGATGCATTATCAGCTAGACATTGTCTGCAGTCAGTGCAAAGTAAGTTTTGTAGATCTATTGTAACTACAGTATTGGATTCAAAATATCCTTCAGTGACAGTGATAGTATTACAGTGTAATAGTAGTACATATATTGGATTTAAATGTTTTGCAGTTGCAGTATGGTAGTACAGACAATACCACTCTCAGACCAAACCCCTCCTGTCAATTTTTTCTAAATTGGACAAAATATTTTTCGTGGATATAGCAGGTAATAAAAACCCATCCTGTGATTTTAACTGGCAAGGCAAAACTACTCTTAATTGGACTAAAAAGTGAACAGGTTATCAACTTCTCCAACATGAACTACCAATGGGAGAAATTAGGAACATGTCCATAGGACACACGTGCCCCCACTTTGCTCAATCAAGGGCCTAACTCTGCTCCTACTTAAAATGTAATGGAAAAAACCCTAAGTGCAAAATTACAAGTGATGTCTTATAGTTTCGTAACTTTAGGTCAAATACTTTTTTGAGATACAGGCATCACAAACTTAAATTTGACAGATAGACTGAAGGATGAATGGACTGACGGACTGAAAGACAGACAGACAAGGGTGTATCTATGTGCCTCTTATCCCACATGGTAGTAATTCATTTTGTAATGTGGCTTTAAGTCACATAAACAGCTAGGGGTATGTAGTGACTATTCCAGCTATAAGGTGGAGAGATACCCTTCTAGTTTTATTTCTGGCATAGGCAAGCACCTCAGTAGAGCCACCAACCTTCTGTAAGCGAGATAGATAGCTACCACACATACAAATTCTACATCGTGGGTGGGATTCAAACCTAATGCAGTGACAGGCAAGTGATTTGAAAGCAGCAACCATTACCATTCAACCACAGAGGCCCCATATTACTAGGAGACACAATCTATCATAAAACAACAGAAAGCAAAATAATGAGAGAAAAGCAATTTTTCCACAATATGTTGCCTCTATACAGCAAACACAGGATGACAAAACACAATTAAATCATGTCTGCACTTTACTGTAACAGACATATTAATAGCCCTCCATTTATTGAATGTGCTAAATAAATGACAAGCCCACCAGCCAATTTTTCAACCTTATTTTTTTATCTAATCAAGAGTAAGTCTTCCCTTAATTACCATTAATCAATATTTGATGCATTAACTCTTAACTGAAGGCGAACAATCTCAGTTTTTCATGTCATTTATTCTGATAAAATGACAGCATATAAAGCCTATCTACCAATATATAAAGCTTTTAAAACGCCTTCTAATATCACTCAACAGGCAGATGTATCTTAGACAGTCTGCTGGATTCAAGACGCTTCAAATACACTGGAAGCTAGTATAGAGTGACAGAAACGATATTACTGATAGATTCATTTCTGCAGTCTCTTAACTGTTCCCGTTGGCATTAAACCTGTAATCAACACAGTGCATCTATTTGTGTGCAAGTTTAGCCGATTGACTGCACTTTCTTCAATGTAATTACTTCCATTACGTTTGTACTTAGCTTTCAGGATATTTTAAATGGCCTAACATTATTGTTTTTCTCTTCTCAAATGGCAACTGCGGAGAACACATAATGATTGGTACAAGAAATATTTCCCCAAGTTAAACAGGCATACAGTCAATGTGATAGGGGCATACAGTCAATGTGATGGGGGCATGCAGTCAATGTGATGGGGGCATGTAGTCAATGTGATGGAGGCATGCAGTCAATGTGATGGGGGTATGCAGTCAATGTGATGGGGGTATGCAGTCAACGTGATGGGAACTTCATGCTTATATGGAACACACATTTACCATGCCAAGTGTATTTTTAAAATAGGCATGCTCATAAAAACATTTTCAGTAAAAAAGAGAATTTACACTAAAAATGACTGGATTTAAGCTCAGAAAAATTCTTCAGAGCCTAATTGCACAAGTTCTCAATAGAGCTAAGGTAAGTTTTTACACTGAGTTGCAGGAAGACTTGGTATAAACTGTTAAAGTCAATCTGGTGGAATCTTTTCTGTACATATTTCCAGTATTTGAGCTGGAGTATTGTAAAAGCAACATGCTTATTTGAATCACTCATTTCTATCCATACTGAAAGCCACTGAAATAATATTTACACTTATTTTACATTTCCTGAAATTATTTGATGTTTATGTAGACAGTTAGGTTTCAGACACTGTTGGTTTACATTGTTTTCAGGAAATGCATATAGTAATTTCCATGATTTATGAGCACTCACATATATATCATGTGGGTTCTCAATTGTAAAAACACTCTTAGTATACTAGCCTTACCAGGTATTTTTAAACATCATAATTCTGCCATCATTATGATAAGATGGAAGATCCAGGAGTGTTCAAACATTAAAGTTACTTCCTGTACAAAAGAAACCAGATCATGATTAAAATACTTTCCACCAGCTACAAGATATTCACAGACAGACAGTAATAGTCTCTGAGGCTCGCCCGGGTAGCTCAGTCGGTAGAGCACTCAACTGCTAATCTAGATGTCATGGGTTTGAACTCAAGAGAGATGTATATATTTTTCCCTGACAACTTGACTGAAGATAATGCATCCAAAGTGATTTGTCCTCCGCCTCTGAACTCTGATTTATGTGGAAGGTCGCTTGCAGAGAAGCAGGTTAGTACTGGTTGGTAACCTAGGAGCACTGGTTGGTAACCTAGGAGCACTGGTTGATAACCTAGGAGCACTGGTTGGTAACCTAGGAGCACTGGTTGGTAACCAAGGAACACTGGTTGGTAATCTAGGAGTACTGGTTGGTAACCTAGGAGCACTGGTTGGTAACCTAGGATCACTGGTTGGTAACCTAGGAGCACTGTTTGGTATCCTAGGAGCACTGGTTAGTAACCTATGAGAATTGGTTGGTAACTTAGGAGCACTGGTTGGTAACCTAGGAGCACTGGTTGGTAACCTAGGAGCACTGGTTGGTAACCTAGGAGCACTGGTTGGTAACCTAGGAGCACTGGTTGGTAACCTAGGAGCACTGGTTGGTAACCTAGGAGTAACCTAGGAGCACTGGTTGGTAACCTAGGAGCACTGGTTGGTAACCTAGGAGCACTGGTTGGTAACCTAGGAGCACTGGTTGGTAACCTAGGAGCACTGGTTGGTAACCTAGGAGCACTGGTTGGTAACCTAGGAGCACTGGTTGGTAACCTAGGAGTAACCTAGGAGCACTGGTTGGTAACCTAGGAGCACTGGTTGGTAACCTAGGAGCACTGGTTGGTAACCTAGGAGCACTGGTTGGTAACCTAGCACTGGTTAGGTCAACTGACCACCGTGTATAACTGAAATACTGTTGAGAAACGGTGTAAAGCCCGAAACAAAACAATTCAATCCCTCAACATAACCATCATCTCATTAAATACCAGTGTCACAGGTTGTAATCTACTTCTTGTGGTGTTTACTAATGGCCAACTTTAAATGATAGGCAATTGTACTCCAAAATCATTATAATCAGATTTCTCTATAAAATCCTAGTGTAAACTGAAATAATTATGACCTAAAATACATAACAGGCAAACGCACTTGATCAATATTCATCAAGACAACATTTTCTCCATCACATTGCAGAGCCTAAAAAAGTTTATACAGACACAATCATCACACATACGGAAGTTGTTGTCATTAACAAGGCAGTTATTGTTAATCCATAATCAAAGGACTGAGAGTCCTGAAAACCAGCGCGTTGTAATATAATATATGTCTATATATAGGTGTAGTGTAATGTATACGGAATGTGAGGCATGGATAGTGTGCATTTCCAAGCATTCCTTGTTTGCTAAGGTGTAATTACAAAGGTAGGAAATTGTGAGCACAACTGTGTTCAGAAACTTAATTATAGGCCCAATGGACAAATATGTTATTTCCTAGTGTTGTAGGGAGGTATCTTGCTGATTTTCGAAAAAAAAAACAATATGTTACTTGTATATTAGATACATCATAATTTGGATCTAATTGCATCCAATAAACCAAACATATGTTAACAGACAGATGCACACCACTCTTCTTTTTTGCATGTATATAGCTAGTCATGGTGGTGAACTGGTCAAGGAACCTTTTTGAATCATTTACCTCCCACTGCTGACATAAGTGGGAAGCCTACAATCGCTTGCAGTGAAACCAAGGAATGTACTGGTTATTGAGATCCTGTGTAGATGATCCAAGCTGTTGATTGGGTGTTAACCCAACCTTATAGAACCCTGTACTAAGTCAACTAATTATAACCATAGGTGTAGTACCTTGCCTTACTAGTTCGGATTGCATTTGTCATATCCATACTCTCACCTGAGACGTACAGTATTCAGATTAAGACAATATTGCATTAAATGCGTCCATATTGTTACCATATCATTGTAGTATTCCTTGGAAATCATAACATGTAACATCCACTTGGACTTAAACAGGCATGGCTAGCGCAGTTGGTAGCATGCTAGAATACCCATCTGTAGGTCATGGGTTTGTGACATGGACAGGCCTACCCAGTTGTAAATTTTCATCTTTCCAAGATGACAAGCGCCACACTGCTTACTTTTAAGTGTGGAAGCTGTCTGTTGCTTGCAGTAAAACTGACGAAACACTTCTTATTGAACCTAGGTAGATCATGTATAGACTAATAAATGATCATACCTGTCGGAAAGGCATTAACTGAACAAAATTCAAACACAAATCTATTAGTGCTATTTTTACTGCATATCAGTAGTAGTGGAGTTTGTGAGACGTGACATATACATTCGTCACGTTAGCTATGATCCCACTGATGGCTTATAAACAGTAACAATTGTATATTCAACACAAGATAGGCAACAACAGTGTGTAAAAATTCTAAACTTTTATTAAAAATAACTGAGATCATCAATAAAAAGTAAAACATAATAATGTACACTAAACAACAACAATAGATTGTTCCCACTTGTACAAAATACACGTCTTGTTCATAGCCATTTTTATAGGTCAAACTGTTGAGCTCATATATTGTTAATTTCCATGTATAGAATAATTGGGAAAATATAGAGAGAGTATGCATGTGACAAACACATTTTGTACAACAATGTTTTTTTTTAATATCTGGTTAGTTTAGCATCATTTACTTTATACTCCCTATAAACTTTATGATAATTTGCCTATCAATTTGGCCAACAATCCAAAACAAGAGAGGTAAATATTGTAATTGTGGGAACTAACTATTAGGATTGCTTGATAAATTGGTCTAATAAAAATGATAAAAAATGGTATATGCTTGCAAATTCATAGCAATACGACACTGATGGTTACAAAGTCCTGGCTGTACCTAATATTTGTTTACCCACAATCAATAAACATAAGTATCTAATGTATATAAATGAAAGCATATAACCATGTTAGCATGACATGACACATCTAGGGTTTACATATGAGAAGCACCACAAGAAAACCGGCTTACAGACTTATCATACATTTTTAACTTTTTACATTTCGTAATGTTATAGCTTTTAAAAAGTTCTAAATTTAGTACATTATAAAAATGTAAGTGTATTCATACATAGCATTTGGCGGGATTTGTTATGTCATGATGTGTAGCGTGATTAGCAGGAACACTAGTTTTGTTCATAAACTACTAACGTTACTCCATATAAACAAACACTGAGACACATATAAATGGAAAATATACAAAACATTGGAAAACTCTAGTCAACAATATTATGCACACCAATGTTAAGGCAATATATGCTGTAGAAAACAGCTGTATTAGCTTTGCCTAATTTTGATATAGAAACACTTGGATATATAAATAATGAACAAATCTACCACATGCCAACAAGGTTTTATAAAAAAGCATTATGCATAGATACATTCTGAAAAACATTGTATGTGCATGGATAATCTTGTTTTTTATAATTTTGGTTCCATCATTTATAAAAAAATCTTAATAGCCTGTTCTAGTTTACTTTCCCTATATAAGAAGTATATTTCGTATTTATCTTGGCATGACATACGTCAGGGGAATAACCATAAGGCATATAGACAATATTATTACTGACTGCAAAATGTGACGTTTCTGACATCAGTAAATACTGATATCTGCACTAGAAAATTATTACAAGTGAAGTGTGCTTGTTTAATTATATTTAAAAACAAATACCAAATATTTGTGTGTTTCAGTAACAATTATGAAGCCATTCTATGAAAATAGAGCATTAAATATTGTATGCTTTAAATAATACAAGTAACATAATGTTAATAATACTATGCATATAGCAAATCATTGAAAGGTTCCTATGAGAAATATATACATAGAACATAAAAAAACATGTAAAACGTTGTATAAAGATCCTTTATATGTAAAGTAAGATATAATGGATAGGAAGAATTGTACACAACATTAATTATTTACAAAGAGAATATACGGTTGTAGGACACATTACATTATGGCAGTAGATGTAAGTGTAACAGGGTGCTTAGTTTTTGTTTAGGTAAAATAAATAATGCATGTATAATAATGTAAATAGGGTTGACTATGCATCTAGCAAATCATTGTAATGTTCCAATGAGAGATATATACGGACATAAAAAACATGTAAAACTAAGTAAAATAGGACATAATCATCATAAAAAAATGAACACAACAATGTTTATTTACAAAAAGCGTATTTAGTTATAGGGCACATTACATAATGAGACTAGATACAACATTTGCTCTTGTAACTAATGTTTTTGCACTTGGAGTACCAAGATCAATGGCATGGTAAACATTATTTGTGCAAATAGTACAGATTATAAATTCCAGATCAATAGTAATGGGTAGAAATAATAGACTTGGTATAAACTGAAAAAGGTATCAAGATAGCAAAATTTTGATTTGTATAACAAATAGAAAAGCTTACACAAGAATATTATTTATATTAAGTTGTTAACAGTACATGAACATTTATAACAAAAGAAACCAATGAGAATGGCATAGAAAAATTGTATATGGAAATAGTACATTAGTATATTTATAAAATAAGCAATAAAAATCAATGTACAAAACTTCGCTACCCTTGCAAGTTATCACCAGGGTGAGTGGTCCAGCAGCTGTAAGCATCTCAATGTCGACCGGCCCATCACTGCTTACAGCAGCAGCCAGCAGCTCACTTGGCACAGGGATGATGCTGTCATCATCTATTAGCAACTCTGTTTCACTCTCTTCAACAGAAACACCAACAACCAACACCCTGGACACAACTGTTGGTGTATCAGTCTTCTACAATTATAAAAATGTAAAGGATTAGAACAAACCAAAAATATTACTGAATAAGAAACATACGCTGTAATACCAAGTTCCATACAGTGTTTGGTTACATATATTAGGTTGGCTGCATCTAGCAAAATGTGTTTTGCTGGCAAAATATTTCTATTTCCTGGTTTATGCTGATTTGTAATATTCAATTTCTAAATGTTCCCAAGGTACTAATTCTAATATATTTTACAAAATACCATCATGGCTAACATCCTACACATGTTAGTTTGCATTCAAACTAAAAAAAATTTGTGAGTCAAGGCATTTTGTGGGCTACACATTTTCAATTGATAGTGGATATTCCATTAAAGTATTACTTGTAAAATTTGTTCTAGAGTCGAAGAAAAACAAGAAACAACAACACCAGAAACAAAAAGTGTCTGAAGTATTGCAAGCAGTACAATAGTCCCTTAGTGGCATAAACAGTGTGAATACCATACAACTGCCTTCTGTATTCAAGTGAATATATAAATACTAAGGGATTTTTCATATGATATGTGATGTAAATGCCAGGGATGGGTCGAGTACTGGGGGATAGTACTTGAGTAAGTACTGAGTACTGGATGCTTAGGGAGTACTCGAGTAAGTACAGAGTACTCACTTTTGTGTGTGTACTTAAGTAAGTACTGAGTACTACTTAAAGTACACAAGTAAGTACTGAGTACAGAATGTTTTAAATTATTATTGTATAGTATATATAAGTGTCTAAAATGGGTCACAAATAAAACATGATATGTTAACTTATTCAAATTTATGTAGAATAAAATTTAATAATGCATATCGTCAGTTTAATCCAGAAACCCCTTAATTTAGGAAACCGGTCAAGAATTTTGGATATTTCCATTATAAATGAGGACCCTTCAAACCGGACAAGAACTAAGTCTCAATATTAATTTTCACATCTTGCGCAAAACCTTTTGAAGGAAGAGTTTGATACAGAGCACTGTGAGTATCGGAAGAAATGATTTTTGAATGCAATTAGAATTTTAAGTTTAAATTATACAGTAAATAAAGTCAGTCAATATTGTTTTTAACATTTCACACCTACTTAGTGTTTGGCTAGAGCATCTGTCTGTGATGGTTGGTCTTAATTGCTATGACAACAAACTGATATAATACTTGATAATTGAAGGGAACATTGAATGTGTTTTCACAGGTTCTTTGTTTAATTTATAACCCCTGTAGATTTGACAATGTACTAGTGTCTTTCAGGGGGTCACCTCCAACCAGTCAATTATTGTAAATCATTTGACTAATTGATAATTTGCAACATTGAAATTGTTTTTTTATTCGATATTGAAATTAATAGGAGTTTATTAATGTATTTTTAGTCAGATTTTCACATTCAGATTTAATAGTTTTATGGATTTTTGATACAAATCATTACAGTACAAAACAAAATATAGATCCAAATGTCCCCGTTTGAAAATAAGTTTGCCAAATCTTGTCCAGTTCTCAAAACCCCTTTAGTCCGGAAACCTTTAAACCAGACATTTTGTCCAGTCCCGAGCTTGTCCGGTTTAAAGGGGTTCCAGTGTAATCATAATTATTCCAAACTTGGAATACTGTACCCAATTAATCTCAGTCAAAGAGTCACAGGCTGTTGCAATGTATCATCATGAGCCTTTCAAATGTGGTGTCTTTTAGTCTGCACCTATCAGGCCTGAAGACCTTACCACCTATACTAAAAAGTTTTTCCACAGCAGCAGACGTTGCCTGTATGACTTTGATCATGATTTATTTATAATGCATTAATAAATAATAAACTATTATAATACAACATTACAGAAGTAGACATATTTCTTTTAATTAGCCTGTCCAATTTGTTGTTATAATGAATTATTTTTACCATTCACTTTTAATATATCTTTTTACCTCATTATGTTACTTTAATTTGCATTTCACACATAAGTGTGGAAGTACTCATATAGTACTCGCAAAGTACTCATGAGTACTGACCATTTTGCTTCAGTACTTGAGTAAGTACGAGTACTTGTACTCATAATTTCAGACGAGTACTGAGTACTGCTGAGTACTTATAAATTGGTACTCGAGTAAGTACGAGTACAAGTACGAGTACGAGTACGAGTATCACATCCCTGGTAAATGCACACAGAGTTAGTCTAATAAGTTTTAAATTCATAACTGTATTACCTTGATCTCAGAGCGTACTGTAGTCTGTAGGCTTGTCTCGCCCTGGTAAATGTTGGTAGTAACATCTGTTATTGTTACATGATCCCCTGGCCTACATTCAACAGATGAGGCCTCCCTCCATAGGGCCACCCGGACCTTTAAACTACCATCTTCCAAATGGATTGATTTGAGGTTCACACTCTCCCCCCCGGACACTGAGGGTTTTTGTCTCCTCCTCCTGTAATTAAACACAAAGCGATTGTATTAAGTCTAATATTGGTGAACACTACCTTGTAATCACATGTCTAGATTGGTGGCCATTGTGTTCAAAACTGTATGCTAAAGTACAATAAAAAACAAACAACAAGTGTGCGTTGTGATACTATTTGGTAAAATGTGTAAGACAATGATATTACAATAACAGTTGGCAGTTGTCAATCCTAACAGCAATTAAAATATGCTAATTTTAATATAAAATCATGATAAAGCTATCAGTAATAACCATAACATGTATAACCTGCTGTGTGACAATAATCTGTTTAAATTTTGCTAAATACAACCAATAATAAGAGGTGCATAAATATCAAAAATTATCACCTGTCCATAGTCAGGTAGCAACAATGTTTATGTTGGTATAGCAGTGAAAATAATAGGACATTATCCATTAAGTTAACACACACACAAATAATGTAAACATCAAACAAAGAAGCGAAACAAGCGAAACAAGCAACATTCATTTATCAGTAGGATAGACATATATCTCTCAAAAAATCAATGGACAGTCTGTTAACTGACTGAACTTATTTTTCTTTAAATTACTGAATACATAAAAACAGGAGACATAAAAACCAAGGTGTCCATATTAACGGATAACCAAAAACAGTATACATTTGCAAGTCTTAACTTCATAGGGATGGTTTTTTTTGGACTTTACATGATGGAGCTTTATGTGTGTGAATGTTGCTGCTAAAGTGTGGAGAGCGGTTGAATGGAACTTAACTAACATTTTTAGTGAATGTGTATTTACCTTCACCTGTTGTTTGTAATTAACAGAACAAGAATGAAAACTAACCTGTACAATTTTCTCGGTAACGGACACTCTTGCCCTGGGTGGGGATCTCACAGCCTCTGCAATTGGTACCACATCTGCTGGTGGTGGGTATATGTCTTCCTCCCCGCTTCCACCAGGTAGTCCGGCACGTCAATATCCGTAGTTATAAAGACTTTTGTATTTTTCGTGATGACAATGGCATGATTATTGTCGTCCGTCTTACGAATTATATCTCTCAGAACTAGGGAGTTCCCTTCACTGAATTTGCAAATTTCAGGGGATCATACACAACACCCCGTATACATCTTTCTGAGTCCGCAATGGCCACGTTCAGTGATTCAGTCATTGTTTCTCCCATCACGGTATGAGACGATCTCGCCTGTAATGACCACTATCACCTTCAAAGGCTTCGAGTAGGGTCCAGTCCCTCTATTGGTAAAAAGTTGTTCTATTGACATCTGAAAATAAAATAACAAAACAACATATTAATATAAGAGTTTTCAAGCATGCTTCTTTATCAGAACATTAGAAGGTAAGTTGTAGTGGTATAATGGTTAGCATACTGAGTGGGTAATCAAGGGAGTTGTATAGAATCACTCGCTGCACCAGTGCAATTTTTCGTAATACATGTAATGATGTCCAAATCCCCAATATGTAGTGTTTGTAAATAGTTCCGAAGAATATATGACAGAATCAACAAATAAGTAAGTCAATAATTATTTAGTTGTAAATACAATTGTATAAGCGGTATAATACAGATATTTATGGGTGTGTACCAATGAATAACAGAGAATGAAAATACCTAATGTGTGCGCAGTGCACTGGGAACAACCAAATCAACAATAGGTCAGATGTTCAACCAATTAACAGCACATATTTAAAGAACAGCTTCCCAGACAAATAAAAACGTTTTGTGTACACCGGTATTGTATTTATAGAAGATAGTAAAGTGCGAAATGACACGGGGCCGAATCAACAAAATAAATAGGTCAGTAATTATATCGTTGCAACTACAATTATAAACATACAAAATCGCTCCGAAGTATTGTAATAACCATGTATCGGCAAAAAAATATTAATATTCTTATTTATACAGAGCACATGCAATAAATATAACCAAGTTGCATAATAAAAAGCCTGGAAGTCAACCGACACAATTTAATAATAACCCCGTATCGGGTAATACCGACGATGCAATGATATTTCCTGCCTTCGCTTTACAACACAATTATATAAATAAATTATCATAACCGTACGCTATATAAGCCTTTAATCACCCCGTTTATAATGAAAAATTCCAGACATAATACAGGATGTTTATAAAATGAAACAAAATGGCGGATACTTACTACGCAAGAAGCGCATGTACATCATCCGATACAAGATATATATAGGCCTCAACCGACGCAATTTAATATAAACAGTAGACACTAACACATAAACAATAATAATACAGTAGTTCACAAATATAATAGGAGGCGAACATGTAATACAACAGGTACAAATCGAAAATACACTTACCGTTGATCTTTCAAGAATCAGTAGTGAGACACTAAATAACGACTACTTCAATGGCTGCCATGAGAACACGACCGACGGACCGACGCTATATTCATACGTGTAGTTGTACACAAGTTTACAATTATGTCAACATTACCGAGACAATACATTTTTAAAAAATATATTGAAAAAATGATATTCTTTATAAAAAACAAAAAAAACTACCGATGTGTTATGTTTCATCATTGGAATCGTCGGACTATTTCTTGTTGCGTTGGTTTTTTTTTGAGTTATGGGGTCGCCGCCAAAACGCGTATGTACACATGCACAAAAAAATACATGAACATTCCCGAACATACAATACAATAATATAATTATAAAAGTATATTTTGAATAAACTATTTTCGAAAGAAAACAAAGCAAAAAGCCATTGTGTTATCTTATAGCGCGTGTAGTATCAGCGAAATAGTCGGACTATTTGACTTTTTTTCTACAGTTATTCGGTCTGGCTGAAAACGGACTATTTAGCATGGCAGTGTTGGAAAACTGTATGAGTACTAAAACCAGGCGCGCTTAGGCGCGCTGGTTAAAAATGGGAGAACTATCAGGAAGATGAAGCCTCTTTCACTACCAGGAAGTTGCAGGAATCTTTTATACCATCCAGTCTACCATAAGTGAAATAGCATGTTCACTGTATTATCACCTAGGCTAATTAAAGAATAACATAAAATATCAACATCTGTAATTCTAAACCTACAAGCCCATAAAATCCTAAAAATTGCCTCACAATACAATGGCTGTAATGTCAGATGTCAGTGAAGTATGTTTTTTTTTTCTTCTATTAATTCTAAAAAAGCAAAACCAAAACAATAAAAATGTCATGTTACAACAACATCATCAAAATCCAGATAACCAGCTTACAAGCAGTGTGAATATATGGTCAGGACTGGGAAGAAATGTGCTCAGAAATAAGGTGTCTCACAGGCTTTTCCTTTAAATTTTTCAAATATGGGTCCCTGGACCCACAACTCAGCTATTTTGGGAGTCTGTGATAAGTTTTTGTGAGTCCCACAGTTTTTCATTTACCAAAAAGAGCAGGAATAAGCACAAAAATGTATCTGAAATGCTGATGGCACAATCGTTTTCGCAGGTCCTCAGAACGCATGGTCAGTTGTAAATGCAAGTCCCACGTCCCAAAAAATTGCGTCAATCACGGTCAATGATGCAGCACACCTGCATCTGGGAAATCCCTGGTCTCTTAAGTCAAATTTCAAAAAGGGGTGTGGCACTTTATTAAAGACTTCTCAGGCAGAGATTGTAGAAGCATTGCACTGTCTCGCTCGGGGATGGAAAGAGGGACTGGTTCACTTACAAGCAATTTTAATTTAAAAGCGTGCATGTATGACTATACGCTCCACACAGTGCTTTGATTCCTCTACCGTTACATTCACCCGCTGCTGTATTACCCAGTATATTTTGATATTTGACCTAACGAAATCACCGTTTGTTCCTGATACTAAATGCCATTGGTCGACACAATCACGTGACTACTGAGTTTATAATAGATGGGTATTTTTCCTGTGTTAAACCAATAAAATGTGTATGCAGTGTATAGCCTTTCGCCTCGAAGGAAATTTTGACTATCTAGCTAATCAGTTTTAGTTCACGTCATTAAAAGTGTAGCACTTACAGAAGGCAGTGTTTCGTTCATTCATCGAGGTTTGTACTGATACGTTTTAAAAATAGTGTGGCGAATCTGATTAACAAGATGCCAAGTAACGATATGACGCATTTCAAAATATACACAGATTCCGCCCGTACAGTTGTTTAAATGACCTTAAATCACTACACATTTACAGGCATCGGAATAATTTTGGCATGCCGACGAAACGATAGTCACTTACTTTTGATTTAATTAGTTTTTCTAGCAATTTCCATAGTCTCGGCGGCATTTCTATGACAGTGAAAGCTTATTCAATGCACACTAGCATAAAGTTTATTTACACATGTTTACTGTCCTACATTTTGGACATTAGCGAGTCGTTGTAAGCGGCTGGCTGAATGGCTCTGAACACATGTTGACTCGCCTGTCTAAATATAGACTAGGATGTGTATTCGCACTGGCTGTGGGGATTGTGAAACTGATCAAATGTGTCTAACTCTGATACTAGGATGTGTATTCGCACTGGCTGTGGGGATTGTGAAACTATCAAATGTGTCTAACTCTGATACGGCTGTTTTCAAAATTACGGTTACTAAAAACATGGGGCTAACGTCCCAGTCTAAAAAAGTGCAAAATTACAAGTGATGTCTTATAGTTTCTTAACTTTAGGTCAAATACTTTTTTGAGATACAGGCATCACAAACTTAAATTTGACAGATAGACTGAAGGATGAATGGACTGACTGACTGAAAGACAGACAGACAAGGGTGTATCTATGTGCCTCTTATCCCACGTGGTAGTAATTCATTTTGTAAGTCACATAAACAGCTAGTGACTATTCCAGCTATAAGGTGGAGAGATACCCAAAGTGTCCCTTCTAGTTTTATTTCTGGCATAGGCAAGCACCTCAGTAGAGCCACCGACCTTCTGTAAGCGAAATGGATAGCTACCTCACATACAACTTCTACATCGTGGGTGGGAATCGAACCTACTGCAGTGACAGGCAAGTGATTTGAAAGCAGCAACCATTACCATTCAACCACAGAGGCCCCATATTACTAGGAGACACAATCTATCATAAAACAACAGTAGCAAATTAATGAGAGAAAAGCAATTTTTCCACAATATGTTGCCTCTATACAGCAAACACAGGACAACAAAACACAATTAAATCATGTCTGCATTTTACTGTAACAGACATATTAATAGCCCTCCATTTATTGAATGTGCTAAATAAATGACAAGCCCACCAGCCAATTTTTCAACCTTATTTTTTTATCTAATCAAGAGTAAGTCTTCACTAAATTACCATTAATCAATATTGATGCATTAACTCCTAACCGAGCACCTACAATCTCAGTTTTTCATGTCATTTATTCTGATAAAATGACAGCATATAAAGCCTATCTACCAATATATAAAGCTTTTAAAACGCCTTCTAATATCACTCAACAGGCAGATGTATCTTAGACAGTCTGCTGGATTCAAGACGCTTCAAATACACTGGAAGCTAGTATAGAGTGACAGAAACGATATTACTGATAGATTCATTTCTGCAGTCTCTTAACTGTTCCCGTTGGCATTAAACCTGTAATCAACACAGTGCATCTATTTGTGTGCAAGTTTAGCCGATTGACTGCACTTTCTTCAATGTAATTACTTCCATTACGTTTGTACTTAGCTTTCAGGATATTTTAAGTGGCCTAACATTATTGTTTTTCTCTTCTCAAATGGCAACTGCGGAAAACACATTATGATTGGTACAAGAAATATTTCCCCAAGTTAAACAGGCATACAGTCAATGTGATAGGGGCATACAGTCAATGTGATGGGGGCATACAGTCAATGTGATGGGGGAATGCAGTCAATGTGATGGGGGCATGCAGTCAATGTGATCGGGGCATAAAGTCAATGTGATGGGGACATGCAGTCAATGTGATGGGGGGCATGCAGTCAATGTGATGGGGGCATGCAGTCAATGTGATGGGGGCATACAGTCAATGTGATGGGGGCATACAGTCAATGTGATGGGGGCATACAGTCAATGTGATGGGGGCATACAGTCAATGTGATGGGGGCATACAGTCAATGTGATGGGGCATACAGTCAATGTGATGGGGGCATACAGTCAATGTGATGGGGGCATACAGTCAATGTGATGGGGGCATGCAGTCAATGTGATGGGGCATACAGTCAATGTGATGGTGGCATGCAGTCAATGTGATGGTGGCATGCAGTCAATGTGATGGGGGCATACAGTCAATGTGATGGGGGCATACAGTCAATGTGATGGGGGTATGCAGTCAATGTGATGGGAACTTCATGCTTATGTGGATCACACATTTACCATGCCAAGTATATTTTTAAAATAGGCATGCTCGTAAAACTATATTCAGTAAAAAAGAGAATTTACGCTAAAAATGACTGGTTTTAAGCTCAGAAAAATTCTTCAGAACTTAATTGCACAACTTCTCAATAGAGCTAAGGTAAGTTTCTACACTGAGTTGCAGGAAGACTTAGCTTAAAGCCAATCTGGTGAAATCTTTTGTGTATGCATATTCCAGTATTTGAGCTGGAGTATACTTAAAGCAACATGCTTATTTGAATCACTCATTTCTATCCATACTGAAAGCCACTGAAATAATATTTACACATTATTTAACTATTTCATTTATTTTACATTTCCAGAAATTATCCGATGTTTATGTAGACAGTTAGTTTTCGGACACCCCTTAAAATGTGGAAGAACTATTAGGTGTCTCAAAACTTATGTAAGCAAATATTTGCTGGTATTTTTCCATTCCGATGTTTTGGGACAGATCTAAAAATGAGTTAAAACGACAAGCATTAAATGGAACCCTTTTATTTACCCCTGATTTTAAAGAGCACTTCTGATGTCTGAAGATAAAAGTGAATAAACATGTATTATTCTTAATGAACTTGAGCATTGAAAGAGAATATTAACATATTTGAAACACCATTTATGAAAGAAATACCAATGGATGGAGTAGTTTGGCTTTGTCAGATTCATCAACATTTGTAAAAAAAATAAAATAAGAGGACATTAATAAAAGTGGTAGTCGTTTTTCCACAGTCCATAATAGACTAAGAAGGCTTACTGGTGCGTGAGGCAAAAGTACACATCTGTAGATGGAAACAAACTGAATATTCTATGCCCATGTAAACAAAGAACGCATAATGTATTACTTTATATTGAATGATCAGTGGATCTTATGAGATAAAGTTTTTTTCCTTAGAAGGTATTTAACTAAAGAATATATTCCAAAAATATGTTTAAACATGATATTTCTTAGGTGACTCTCCGTCAAGATTTCTCCGATTATGCTGATTTGTCAAACACTGATTGCTGGGGGGGGGGGGGGGGGCATGATCACTTTCCCTGTATTAATTTAATATTTATATATTGTGATGCCAGTCTATTATTTTTAATGATGTCTACTATTAAATGATGAAAAGGAAACCAAAGTCTTGTCTGTGTCACTTTTGATGTACTGATCTAATGTTTTCAAATAAGTGGGAAAAATCTTCCCATTTTTGTTCAATTTCCAGCCTCTAGCCAGAAAAGTAATATGTCAGAAAATATTACAAATGTACTTCTCTTGTAACTGGTTATTATACTGTAATAGATATATAGATGTCCTTTTAAATCAGACAAACGTAACACGCAGCCTTTTTGTTGGCTTTACTAACAGTATCTAATGGCAAATTTATAATATATTGGAAAAAAAAGGGTTTTTTTTGGCTTACATATTGTGACAGACAAATGAGATTTGTCTGACATACAAGGAGTACTTTACTAAGGTGTGTCCCTTGCCTGCTCCACTGCTCTGTTGTTTGTCAGTAAATCTTTGTCGTAGAGGGGTAGAGCGCCCGACTCCTGATTCGAAGGTCGTGAGTTTGAGCCCCGCGATGTAAGGGGTTTGATCACAAACTTCACATTCCCTTTATTTGGTGCGAGTACTCGTTGGTAAGCAGGAAGCAGTCATCGAGAATGATAAGTATAAGTTTTGACATCTCGTTTCACAATTGATGTAAAATAAATAAGTTTATACTATACTAAATGTTTTCTTCATATGATGTCCGAAACTGTAGTCCAGAGAGTGATCAAATCTAGTCTGAAGGTTTCTGGTATCAACTTGTACAAAAAATGATGGTTTTAGTAGGAAGTCTGTAGGTCAAATTAAAGAAAAATGTAAAAACCTTCTTGTCAAAAACTACTGGTCTGACTTTGATCAAATTTCTCTGAAAATATTCCTTAGTTGACTCTCTGTCAAGATTGTTTAGATTATTCTGAGCGTTTAAAAACATGTCAGCCAGGGAGGTCCTGGTATCCCTATATGAGAACTTGAACACAGGCGATCAAACTCGGACGAGCGAATCGCAGCCATCTTGGCCCTCCTGTTTGTACAGTCAATTTCCGATTTAACCATGTTTGTTTCTCGATTTTTCTCCAGAGTATATTAACAGGTGATTTCCACACATTTTGTGTGATGACGTTTATAAGCCAAAGACTGAATTCAGTATCCACATTACATTCATACGGAGAACAAGCTGGAAAATGATTATCCAAAAATTAATAACTTGATAAGTCTTAGTCCTGACAAAGGCAGCGGATCTAGATCTAGCATCAGATATGAACAACTTTATTTGGCCAACATCTTGGGGAGAGGTGTGTCCTGTACCCCCAGTCCCTCCCCCTGAATCTGTGCATGTGAATAAAATATCACATTTGCGTTAAAAAATTATAGAATTTAATGAACTCGTTTTTCTGAGACCAATAAAACTCATCAAAGACTCGTTTACATTGTTTTCAGGAAATGCATATAGTAATTTCCATGATTTATGAGCACTCACATATATATCATGTGGGTTCTCAATTGTGGAAATATTCTTAGTATACTAGCCTTACCAGGTATTTTTAAATATCATAATTCTGCCATCATTATGATAAGATGGAAGATCGAGGAGTGTTAAAACATTAAAGTTACTTCCTGTACATAAGAAACCAGATCATGATTCAAATACTTTCCACCAGCTTCAAGATATTCACAGACAAGACAGTAATAGTCTCTGAGACTCAGTCGGTAGAGCACTCAACTGCTAATCTAGATGTCATGGGTTTGAACTCAAAGAGTGATGTATATATTTTTCCGTGACAACTTGACTGAAGATAATGCATCCAAAGTGATTTGTCCTCCACCTCTGATTTATGTGGAAGGTCGCTTGCAGAAAAGCAGGTTAGTACTGGTTTGTATACTAGGAGCACTGGTTGATAACCTAGGAGCACTGGTTGGTAACCTAGGAGTAACCTAGGAGCACTGGTTGGTAACCTAGGAGTAACCTAGGAGCACTGGTTGATAACCTAGGAGCACTGGTTGGCAACCTAGGAGCACTGGTTTGATTTAATTAGTTTTTCTAGCAATTTCCATAGTCTCTGCGGCATTTCTATGACAGTGAAAGCTTATTCAATGCACACTAGCATAAAGTTTATTTACACATGTTTACTGTCCTACATTTTGGACATTAGCGAGTCGTTGTAAGTGGCTGGCTGAATGGCTCTGAACACATGTTGACTCGCCTGTCTAAATATAGACTAGGATGTGTATTTGCACTGGCTGTGGGGATTGTGAAACCGATCAAATGTGTCTAATTCTGAAACTAGGATGTGTATTCGCACTGGCTGTGGGGATTGTGAAACTATCAAATGTGTCTAACTCTGATACGGCTGTTTCCAAAATTACGGTTACTAAAGACATGGGGCTAACGCCCCAGTCTAAAAAAGTGCAAAATTACAAGTGATGTCTTATAGTTTCGTTACTTTAGGTCAAATACTTTTTTGAGATACAGGCATCTCAAACTGAAATTTGACAGATAGACTGAAGGATGAATGGACTGACTGACTGAAAGACAGACAGACAGACAAGGGTGTATCTATGTGCCTCTTATCCCACGTGGTAGTAATTCATTTTGTAATGTGGCTTTAAGTCACATAAACAGCTAGGAGTATGTAGTGGTTATTCCAGCTATAAGGTGGAGAGATACCCTTCTAGTTTTATTTCTGGCATAGGCAAGCACCTCAGTAGAGCCACCGACCTTCTGTAAGCAAGATAGATAGCTACCTCACATACAACTTCTACATCGTGGGTGAGAATCGAACCTACTGCAGTGACAGGCAAGTGGTTTGAAAGCAGCAACCATTACCACTCAACCACAGAGGCCCCATATTACTAGGAGACACAATCTATCATAAAACAACAGAAAGCAAAATAATGAGAGAAAAGCAATTTTTCCACAATATGTTGCCTCTATACAGCAAACACAATTAAACAATTAAATCATGTCTGCACTTTACTGTAACAGACATATTAATAGCCCTCCATTTATTGAATGTGCTAAATAAATGACAAGCCCATCAGCCAATTTTTCAACCTTATTTTTTGATCTAATCAAGAGCAAGTCTTCACTAAATTGCCATTAATCAATATTGATGCATTAACTCTTAACCGAGCGCCTACAATCTCAGTTTTTCATGTCTTTTATTCTGATAAAATGACAGCATATAAAGCCTATCTACCAATATATAAAGCTTTTAAAACGCCTTCTAATATCACTCAACAGGCAGATGTATCTTAGACAGTCTGCTGGATTCAAGACGCTTCAAATACACTGGAAGCTAGTATAGAGTGACAGAAACGATATTACTGATAGATTCATTTTATGTCAAAAATTTCTGCAGTCTCTTAACTGTTCCCGATAGCAAATTAAACCTGTAATCAACACAGTGCATCTATTTGTGTGCAAGTTTAGCCGATTTACTGCACTTTCTTCAATGTAATTACTTCCATTACGTTTGTACTTAGCTTTCAGGATATTTTAAGTGGCATAACATTATTGTTTTTCTCTTCTCAAATGGCAACTGCGGAGAACACATAATGATTGGTACAAGAAATATTTCCCCAAGTTAAACAGGCATGCAGTCAATGTGATGGGGGCATACAGTCAATGTGATGGGGGCATGCAGTCAATGTGATGGGGACATACAGTCAATGTGATTGGGGCATGCAGTCAATGTGATGGGGGCATACAGTCACTGTGAATGGGGTATGCAGTCACTGTGATGGCAGTCAATGTGATGGGGGCATACAGTCAATGTGATGGGGACATGCAGTCAATGTGATGGGAGCATGCAGTCAATGTGATGGGGGCATGCAGTCAATGTGATGGGGGCATACAGTCAATGTGATGGGGGCATGCAGTCAATGTGATGGGGGCATGCAGTCAATGTGATGGGGGCATACAGTCAATGTGATGGGGGCATACAGTCAATGTGATGGGGGCATACAGTCAATGTGATGGGGTATGCAGTCAATGTGATGGAGGCATGCAGTCAATGTGATGGGGGCATGCAGTCAATGTGATGGGGGCATGCAGTCAATGTGATGGGGGCATGCAGTCAATGTGATGGGGGCATGCAGTCAATGTGATGGGGGCATACAGTCAATGTGATGGGGGCATGCAGTCAATGTGATGGGGGCATGCAGTCAATGTGATAGGGGCATACAGTCAATGTGATGGTAACTTCATACTTATATGGAACACACATTTACCATGCCAAGTATATTTTTAAAGTAGGCATGCTCGTAAAAACATTTTCAGTAAAAAAGAGAATTGACTGGATTTAAGCTCAGAAAAATTCTTCAGAGCTTAATTGCACAACTTCTCCATAGAGCTAAGGTACTGAGCAACATGCTTATTTGAATCACTCATTTCTATCCATACTGAAAGCCACTGAAATAATATTTACACATTATTTAACTATTTCATTTACTTTACATTTCCTGAAATTATCTGATGTTTATGTGGACAGTCAGTTTTTCGGACACCCCATAAAATGTGAAAGAATTATTAGGTGTCTCAAAACTTATATTTGCTGGTATTTTTCCATTCCGATGTTTTGGGACAGATCTAAAAATGAGTTAAAACGACAAGCATTAAATGGAACCCTTTTATTTACCCCTGATTTTAAAGAGCACTTCTGATGTCTGAAGATAAAAGTGAATAAACATGTATTATTCTTAATGAACTTGAGCATTGAAAGAGAAAATTAACATATTTGAAACACCATTTATGAAAGAAATACCAATGGATGGAGTAGTTTGGCTTTGTCAGATTCATCAACAATTGTAAACAAAAAAAATAAGAGGACATTAATAAAAGTGGTAGGTGTTTATCCACAGTCCATAATAGACTATTGTAACCAAACTTAGTGTCTAGTATGAGCATGTGGAGAGCTCGCTTGAGATTGCTTTTGGACGCGTTCCATCAAAGGTCAAGGTCACTGTTACTAAAAATAGAAAATTTGTTTCTGGCAAATAACTTGAGTTTCAGGGAACATATTGACATCAAACTTGGTGTATAGTAAGAACATGTCAAGAGTTCGCTTGGGATCGCTTTTGGGTTGGGTCTGCCAAAGGTCAAGGTCACCGTTACTAAAAATAGAAATTTGGTTTTCGGCAAATAACTTCAGTTTCAGTGTACATATTGACATTAAACTTAGTGTATAGTAAGAACATGTCAAGAGCTTGCGTGGGATTGCTTTTGGGTTGGGTCCGCCCAAGGTCAAGGTCACCATTACTAAAAATAGCAATTTGGTTTCCAGCTAACTTGAGTTTCGTTAATCATATTGACAGCAAACTTGGTGTATAGTAAGAACATGTCAAGAGTTCGCTTGGGATCACTTTTGGGTTGGGTCCGCCAAAGGTCAAGGTCACCGTTACTAAAAATAGAAATTTAGTTTCCGGCAAATAACTTTAGTTTCAGTGAACATATTGACATTAAACTTGGTGTATAGTAAGAACATGTCAAGAGCTTGCTTGGGATTGCTTTTGGGTTGGGTCCGCCCAACGTCAAGGTCACCGTTACTAAAAATAGCAATTTGGTTTCCAGCTAACTTGAGTTTCGTTAATCATATTGACAGCAAACTTGGTGTATAGTAAGAAGTATAGTTACTAAAAATAGAAATTTGGTTTCCAGCAATAACTTTAGTTTCAGTGATCATATTGACATCAAACTTGATGTATAATAACAACATGTGGAGAGCTCGCTTGGGATTGCTTTTGGGTTTGTTCCGTCCAAGGTCAAGGTCACTTAAAATTTAAAAATCAGTTTCCACTTAATATCTTTGCTATGTGTGGGTGTATAGTTGTTGCATATATATATATAATATCTAAGTGTGAGTGTGTATATGCATGTATAATCTACGTCACCTTTGCAGCATTGATGGTCATCATGTATTCATTATACAAATAGAGCCTTGGTTACAAATAACTAGGTTGAAATCCTGGTTTGTGGGCATTGACCATTTGTTGTTGTTGTTGTTTTGAGTATGTTATTGCACTGAATTTGATCAATGACTGTATAACACTCGTGTTCCCACCTGATTTGTGTCGTTAAAGGAATATTCTGTTGTACTGAATGAGTGTAACGAGAGTTGACTGTTCTACAATAGGAGCATGTTGCCGTTGGATATTTTCTGTAGAATGAGACCTTATTAACCATTTTAATTACATTTTATTTTGCAAAATCTTTTCCATAGTTACTTTCACAATG
The DNA here is from genome assembly GCA_032209605.1 of Mactromeris polynyma. NCBI lineage: Eukaryota > Metazoa > Mollusca > Bivalvia > Venerida > Mactridae > Mactromeris > Mactromeris polynyma. The sequence goes on along the minus strand of JASFXZ010000016.1, from coordinate 3,315,316 downwards.
AAAAGGTAATTATAAAATCTTTTCCATAGTTATTTTCACAATGAAAAAGTAATTATAAAATCTTTTCCATAGTTATTTCCACAATGAACTGGTAATTATATTAGTATTAGATGGGTAATAAATAAGTTAATATTCCTTCAGTTACTGTCAAATATATTCTGGTAATTGATTTTGGTAATGTGAACATTTTTTATGCCCAAGAGTTTATGTCCTACGTACTTTGTTCATTACTTGGTATTGACTTTATGGGGTTAATGCTCGATTTATCATGTTCTCTAAGTTGTGAACTTCATATACTTTGACATGTCCAACTTTTAAAATTAGGAGACCACTGCATTGATTTTGCTTGGTAGACATTCTAGACATCTTTCATATGAAATTTATATATAGTGATATATATTGGTTTGAAACAGAAAGTTGTTATTTAACTGGGACAAATAAAAGGTTTTCCTCACTTTGGCATTGTAATATTGTGTCTAGAAATCTCCTAGGGGACTCCATGCCAAAGTTGTTGTATGGAAGGTCAGAGGCCCTATCCAGGCATCAAAGTAATGCTAGAAGGGACGCCTGGGGGTCGTCCTTCACTCTCATAGCTAGAAGTGTCAGTACATGGCCCTGGGTGTTTATGTGAATTAAGTTCCAATACAAAATATGGAAATGTTCACATTACCTTTGTATACCCTGTTGGTCATTCATTAGATCTTTCTAGTTTTTGAAGGTGGCCCTTAGGAACTTTTTCTGTTCGGTACTTATCTCAGTGTTATCAAAACTCTAAAATTTCCATGGCAATCAAAAATCCATATTTCCATGGCAACACAAGCTCTATTCTAGGTGGTAATGGTGATCTTTTATTTGTTTATAATAATTATTTTGCTGACTTCTTTCAGAATGATATGACAGGTCGTAGTTCAAGTGAAGATGTTTGTGAAGATAGTTCCAGTACTGCATGTGGTCCAAGAATAACGAAGCACATGGCTGAACGAGGTATTGTTTTATATATTGGTATCTGTACAGAGAATATTAACTTTTGCACCAGTTTTTGCTTTACCATTCTATGTCAACAGTCATTAAACTTTTAAATGTCGTATTGGGGGAAAATGTATTCACTTTTAAATGATTATTTACGTTTTACATGCATATTAAGTAGCATTTATGATTATCATTTGGCAGCCGCTGGTGATTTTAAAAAGAAACTTCCCATACATTACACATGTGTCATTTCTAGTTGTAAACAATTCTTTCCTGTGTTTGCCATGGTTAATTGATGTTGCTATCTTACACGGTATTTCCAGGAAATCCTGTCTTGTACTACATACAGAAAGCCTCAATCAAGGGATAATTCTAGCAAGCGATTTTTGCAATTTCTTGCACAAAAATCATCTAAATCTCATTGAAAAAACATAAATGGGATAGAATATCGCACTGGCTCGCAGTTTGCATATTTTGTGCATTATTTGGCTCAGTTGTTTTCAAGCGTTTATGCATCCCGGGAGGGTCTTATAAGTATTTTACACACGGTATTTTATAGGCATCTATCTGAAGTGATTCACCATAATGAGACGGGAAGACATCGTCTGTCATACACATTGTAACAAGCATTTTACACACTGTATTTTATAGGCATCTATCTGAAGTGATGCACCGTAATGAGATGAGAAGACATCGTCTGTCATACACATTGTAACAAGCATTTTACACACTGTATTTTATAGGCATCTATCTGAAGTGATGCACCGTAATGAGACGAGAAGACATCGTCTGTCATACACATTGTAACAAGCCTTTTACACACTGTATTTTATAGGCATCTATCTGAAGTGATGCACCGTAATGAGACGGGAAGACAATGTCTGTCAAACACATTGTAACATTGTCAGTTTAATTAATAATGGAGCATCAGTTTATATCAATTCACAAGTGTTTCATTCGAGTCAATATGGATTAAATTACTCAGCATTGTTTTATTACTGCGTTATCCATTTCTCATTAAAAATTCTGGCTGAAATTCTCTCACCAATTTTGGACAAATGGGAGCAATTCTCTCATTGAAAAACTGACGTAGAATTTACCCTGCAATCTTTCAGTTTTATTTCTAAATATGGAAAATGTTAATTAAATGAATGGACATGAAATGTGGAAAATAGCCCAATGAGTTCTAGGCAGGAAAATACATGTATAAAGTTGTATTTGGGAAAGAATTGTATTTATTGTTAGTGTCTCAGAACCCTGCCAGTCTTTGGGGTAGATCTGTGGCCTGTAATGTTTGGGGTAGAACACTCTTTCCTGTTATTGTTTGTGGTAGATCTGAGGCCTGTTAATGTTTGGGGTAGATCTTTATATCATGTTTGTTTGTGATAGATCTGAGGCCTGTTAATGTTTGGGGTAGATCTCTATATCCTGTTATTGTTTGTGGTAGATCTGAGGCCTGTTAATGTTTGGGGTAGATCTCTATATCCTGTTATTGTTTTTGGTAGATCTGAGGCCTGTTAGTACTGGTTGGTAACCTAGGAGCACTGGTTGATAACCTAGGAGCACTGGTTGGTAACCTAGGAGCACTGGTTTGTAACCTAGGAGCACTGGATGGTAACCTAGGAGTACTGGTTGGTAACCTAGGAGCACTGGCTGGTAACCTAGGAGCACTGGTTGGTAACCTATGAGAACTGGTTGGTAACTTAGGAGCACTGGTTGGTAACCTAGGAGCACTGGTTGGTAACCTAGGAGCACTGGTTGGTAACCTATGAGCACTGATTGGTAACCTAGGGGCACTGGTTGGTAACCTAGGAGCACTGGTTGGTAACCTAGGAGCACTGGTTGGTAACATAGGAGCACTGGTTGGTAACCTAGGAGCACTGGTTGGTAACCTAGGAGCACTGGTTGGTAACCTAGGAGCACTGGTTGGTAACCTAGGAGCACTGGTTGGTAACCTAGCACTGGTTAGGTCAACTGACCACCATGTATAACTGAAATACTGTTGAGAAACGGTGTAAAGCCCGAAACAAACAAATTCAATCCCTGAACATAACCATCATCTCATTAAATACCAGTGTCACAGGTTGTTATCTAATTCTTGTGGTGTTTGCTAATGGCCAACTTTAAATGATAGGCAATTATACTCCAAAATCATTATAATCAGATTTCGCTATAAAATCCTAGTGTAAACTGAAATGATTATGACCTAAAATACATAACAGGCAAACGCACTTGATCAATATTCATCAAGACAACATTTTCTCCATCACATTGCAGAGCCTAAAAAAGTTTATACAGACACAATCATCACACATAGGAAGTCGTTATCATTAGCAAGGCAGTTATTGTTAATCCATAAAATGGGAGAACTAACAGGAACATGAAGCCTCTTTCACTACCAGGAAGTTGCAGGAATCTTGCATGCTATCCAGTCTACCATAAGTGAAATAGCATGTTCACTGTATTATCACCTAGGCTAATTAAAGAATAACATAAAATATCAACATCTGAAATTCTAAACCTACAAGCCCATAAAATCCAAAAAAATTGCCTCACAATACAATGGCTGTAATGTCAGATGTCAGTGAAGTATATTTGGGTTTTTTTTCTTTTATTAATTCTAAAAAAGCAGATCCACAACAATATATGTGTCAAGTTACAACAACATCATCAAAATCCAGATAATCAGCTTACAAGCAGTGTGAATATATAGTCAGGACTGGGAAGAAATGTGCTCAGAAATAAGGTGTCTCACAGGCTTTTCCTTTAATTTTTTCAAATATTGGTCCCTGGACCCACAGCTCAGCCATTTTGGGAGTCTGTGATAAGTTTTTGTGAGTCCCACAGTTTTATCATTGTCATCTTTTCTTGACGACTGACCACCAGGATGAGAAAAGTGCAAGTGCTTGAATGATATTGATAAATTCATTTACCAAAAAGAGCAGGAATAAGCACAAAAATGTATCTGAAATGCTGACGGCACAATTGTTTTCGCAGGTCCTCAGAACGCATGGTCAGTTGTAAATGCAAGTACCACGTCCCAAAAAATTGTGTCAATAATGCAGCAAACCTGCATCCTGAAAATCCTTAAGTCAAATTTCAAAAAGGGGTGTGGCACTATATTAAACGAACACTTTACTTTACTATAACACTTATGTGGTTATATAGAACAAACCAGAAAATACTCCATTCTGTTCTGTTCCACTGAGCAAAAGCCAAGCGAACAATTATAAGTATACCAGTGTTCTACAAACTTCAGTCTAAATTGATTCTTTAATTACAAACTTAAACAAATACAAGAAGCCCAGAGGAGCTGTTGGCACACTTGTTTTTGTTAATTTTTGACAGAAATTGGCTACAAGACTACAAGACGATGCTTCTAGCCAATCGTGATCGAGTCATTTGTCGGAAATGTTGACAGACCTACAATACTCAACAAGGTCCTATGTCTCTAGGTGAAATAATTATGAGGCAACATCTTCACTATGTCTTTTACACCATTATAACAAAATATCTGCATACTTAACATCAATGTCACAAACAATCAACAATATGGCACGCAAGACAAGGTCATTCCACCTACAGACACTCAGACAAGAACTTGTTGACACCTGGACAAATTAGGACAAAAGCACGTTTTGTGTGTTGCACACATTTTTTTCTCTGAATAAAAAGCACTAACTATTAACTGGTACGTGAGTTCAGTTCAAATTATCGCAGTACCACAGAGGTCCCAAATAAGTCCTAGTTAAGTTCCCAGTATATATGTTAGATCTATCAATTAGAAATAATTGGAATTCAGCTGCATTAATATATCCAGGGAACTCATGGGCATGTTATCACTTACCCTCAAAGAATCAGATTCACCGCCATTTGATAGAAGATAGTCGAGAAACTCATCAATACCTGAAATAAGACCATATTGTCATTATTACAGCATGTAACATCAAACATATTATTATATTATTATCATAACTATATCAATGGTTTAGTGCAAAACTATTGCATCTACTTCATCAGCAAAACAGAGCTACAACAGCTACACAACAACACCTTGCAAAGACACTGCAGATGCATGATTACAAATGTTTTGTTTTTGATAAGGCCATAATTAAAAAAATCATTTGTTTGGCATAACCCTACCTATCCATGAAAATTGCTCCCACTCAAAAAGTTTTTGAGGGGTGTAAGTGGGAAATGTTGTTAGCAGTGTATTGATAGTTAACACAAGTATGACCATAAAAAAATTATTCAAAAATATGAATTTCCTAATTACTTACCCATCTAAACTTTGCTGGTTAGGGTTATGTCAAACAAATATTGCTTTGGGACAGCTTACAAATGCTATGAAGTCATAACTTCCTTACAACAGTAGTCAATGCTATTATGGTTGAAAATGTTTTTTATATGAATGAAATATAACATTAATTTTGTGTTCACAAATTACTTCATTGATTGAATTTATTTTATATTAAGTTGCCAAAGGTTTGTTTCAATTACTTCATTTATTATATTTATTTTAAGTTGCCAATTGGCTTGTTTCAATTACTTCATTTATTATATTTATTTTAAGTTGCCAATTGGCTTGTTTCAATGGCATTCATAAAGTTGTTAAACAAAGTCTGTTATTTATTCGAATTTGAAACTTGACAATTGATTGATTAAAATCATAATTTCATACCTTGGATAATCATGTTTATGTAATTACAGAATTTTTAATTGCCTTTAGACAACTAGGGTTAAATTCATTGCATGATATTTCAACACAAATTTTCAATCAAGGATGTCAGGCAAAAATGAAAACCAAACAAAGATTACAATTTCTTGATTAAAGTAAACAAAAACAGAGACCATGAGAAATAATTAATTTACACTTCTACAAACAAACACGGAACCAGTCAGCAGCCAGAACGTCTACGGTACTCACCGCAGATAAGGAAATTCAGGCCTTTTTCTGTCCATATTGGGAAAAAGACCCAAGATAAATTGGGAAAATATGTGTCGTAAAATTTGCTAGTTAGGGAAAACTTTAATCACTTCAACTCCATTTTTGGGGAAATTTCATAGTTAAAAGAACAGGCTTTTCATTTCTAAATTTTATATGAACAAGCATTCTAATCTACATTTTCTTATATCAACTATCAAAAAGACACACAAAATGTCCACAAACATTTATGACACAAGGGACAGTAATGGCCAGTGTTGATCAAAAATCTTCAAGATATACCAGGTTGCTCCAGTAGATGATTTTTCGTAGGTGCTTCAGATTGGGAATATTTTTTCTGAATGGGTAAAAAACATAAATTTGGCTTTGGGAAAGGGGTCAGATAGTCTGACCCGTGGGAACTATAGAAAAGGACCTGGGAAAACAAACAAACATAGACAAAATTAGAAACAGTTACGAACAAAAAGAAGTTTGAAGTTTAAATAAGAAATTACGGACTTTGACAAAGCAAAAATGCACTTAAGACTATCTGAGCAATATATCAATTCCAAAACTTGACCAAACTGAAAAATAAAGGTTCATTTGGTGGTTTATAAATGCACTCTATATATTTTTACCTGGAACATTTGTGTCACTTTCAGATTTTGAGTTTCCATGTTTATCTCTACCATCTAAATACTGTAGCTGTGGTAAATTAGACGTCAGATCTCTTTCATAACCTGTAACAATTTAGCTAGACTTAGAATACAGTGGTTATTACAAGGGAAGTAACTCCAGTAAGTCAATACAAACATCAAGTTTGAGTTATACATCTTTGTAATATGAAATCATGATAATACAATCATAGTTCAAATACAACAGTCTAATATTTGCCCAAAATTTATCACAGTTTCTCTTCCAAATATTTGCGTAAAATAAGAATAAAAAGTAAATATTGTTTCCTGCTTGCAAGTAGTGACATCACATATTGCGTTTTCTTGAAAAGACGTCACTTACAGAAGAGGTTGTAAATCCCATAGCAGTGCTCATAAAATGCTTGCCCGAGGGGTGGGGAATTAGATCACAAAAAAGTACCAGTGGTTTCCAATTAGTACCAGTGGCAACCTCTTCTTACAAATGAGTATTTATATTTGGAATTATTATCTTTCAAATCACTACAAGATGTGTACATTGTCTTGTAAAATTTTAAATAGCTGTTTTGGGGGTATAGGCTTTAAATTCCAAAAGCGTGTTGAACAATTACCTGCTTTGTGGCAGACAGGGTTGCTGGAACCATCTAGACTGAGAACTAACTGTTTCAAGTTGACAAGACGACACAAACATTGTGCAATGTGAGCCACTGATGATAGCTTGTTACCATGGAGATCTATATGTGACAGTTTGTACGCTGGCCCAGCAACAGATTTAAAACCTGCTATATCATCTATCTGATTGTAACTCAGGTTCACCTTCTCTAAACATCTGAAATTGAAATGAAGAACACTTTATAGAATGTCTGAGTAATTTGCAAAACACTTTACATAAATTACTAGATCTATGCAAATTTTACTTTAGAAGATTAATTATTGATATCATAAGAAGCTATAACTGGACATAAGCAGATGGTCAGGGCAAGGGTTGTGCTACAACAGCAAAGATCATCTTAAAAGATTTTAGTTACAATAATAACTATTTGTTCAAACAAACACTATGTAAACTGAAAAAATACATTTATAAAAATACAGTCTGAATAATATACATTTGTATTAGAAACTATACTACAATCAGGTTAATGATAAAGTTATACTTGATACAACTGAATAGCGATTGTACGTCAATGGTAAATAACTCCATAAATTAGACAGATACCCAGTAAAAGAGCCATATAAACTGATCAAACTTTTGTCAGCTATTAAAAGGACACCACTGCTAATTCCTAACCACAATGTATTTTAATCAAGGAAGTTTTTTAACTTTCTTTCTAGATGGGTTACTTAATGATCATTATTTCTAGATAAGATTTTTATATTCAGAGACATTTTGCTAGTTTTTTTCAGTTTATTTGCCACAATAAACACACAAAGTATCATTCCTGTAAAATATTGGCACAAATGGCTGATTGGCACCAGAGAAGATGCAACTTTGAAGTATACAGGATGTCAAATCAGCTTGAAGGTGAGCTAAAAACCAATGTTGTAGCTGCTGCAGGTAATCATTATGAGAGCACTATAAGTAGTTTTATACATTAACTGCAAACATGTATTTAAAAATCCAACACAAGCCTTTTAAGAGCCTGAAAATACCTTAGATTAGACAATCCATCCACAGAATTCAACAGATTACACGACAAGTTCAAGGTTTTCAATGACACCAGACCATCAAGTCCTCCAATCAATCGGATCTGGTTAGCTGATAGATCAAGATGTCTGAGCAGCCTTAGATGCCCCAAATGTTCTATGCAACTTAAATAGTTACTGTGTAAATTTAGCGACAGTATATGTGACTTGAGGGGAATGTCTCTCAAACTAGTTACACCACAGTCAATGAGGCACAGTTCTGTTGAATCCATATCAATCGACGCTCCAGCCATGGTAATTTCTTTATTAATCACTTTCTGGCATTATTCACTGTAAAAGTAAAAATAATTTTCAAATAAATTGTAAAGCATAATAGAAACTCTTAAAACTGACCATCAGAGTTGATTCATCAGGTCATCCACGATACATTCTCATAAGCTTCTAAAGCAACAATTCTGCACATATATAATTCATAAATAATCTATAGGTAAGTTTAACAGCTCACTGATTTAGGAATTATTATTGCAAATATTTCAACAATGCACTAAAAATGATGTTTAAAGCTTTACTTTGATTTCTGAGAACAATACAAATGAATATATTCACAAAAATAGGGCTTGGAACACTTATACCAATTCATTTAAAAGTCGATTGTCGATACATATTTTTAAAAAATCGATACTTATGAATAATAAATACATGCCTGAAATGATGAAAATTCACCCAAAGCAAAAAAAAACTAGGTCTAAAACTTCGCCTTACCTATCAAATGTGTCCAAGAATAAATAAACTTACTTTTATTTTGCAAACAGACCTGCGCACGATTACTTTGAATATAATCAATTATACATTGCCTTAAAAATGTAATTGATTACTTATGATTACTTTATATTTTTAATGTAATTGACTAAATAACAATTACTTATGTAATGTAATTGATTACATTTGCTGTTTGTAATTAAAAATAATAATTTGTTTTCACATTTGTAAACACAGAAGTATATGCCGTTTGTGAGCAATAGTTGCATAAAAATGGTATTAAATCAATAAATTAATATGATTATGAAGCATATGCATTCATTTATTTACAACAATAGCTGCAATTATTGTAAATGACATTTTAAAGTGAACAATCGCATAATTATAATCATCATCAATTTCTCAAATGTTTTGTCTGATAGAGAGCACCTATCAGGTCTAAATATTTTGCCAGCAGCCAGCCATACTGAAAAGCCTTTCAAATGGTGCAGAGGAGGCAGGGAGAGCTAAAAGATGTCTGGCTTTCTGTCATTGGGAACATCAAAATGCTTCAGTACATATTATGACTTTTTGATTTGAACGACAGTTAAAGTTAAAATGGAATTGTATACATCATTATTACAATGTTTCTTCTACTGGTCACGTGTTCATTCTACCTGCGTCTTGTTTTTCACACCTAGTGATCAGTAACATTGATGATGTAATATATATTGTTGATTGAGAACAATATCCATTCATGAAAAAGAATACTATAAAGTGAACCACTGATTATCTATCCCATAACATATCAATTATATATAAATCAATTATATATAAATCTTCAACTACTGAACCATTTGAAATGAAGCATTTGTGGTAAACTCATTAAAAGTTTGCTTAACAATTAGTGAATTAATTGATTTATAAATAAAGATTTAAATAATCAATTTAAAAAGATCAGACTACATTTTATACAATTCACTAATTGATTATTGATGACATCTGATCACTTCAAATTTTGTAATCAATCAGCTGATTACTTTGACTGATTATGATTACCAAAGGTCTGTTTGCAAATAACACACATATTTCTTGTGAGGAAAAAAGATTATCAAAGTAATGCATAAGCATGTAGAAGAGAAAATATATTAAATCATGAACTGCAAGTATGTAAATGACATTTTAGTAGACGATACTTTATATATATTGATGTATCGTCAATATTTTTCATCCGATATATCGATATTGTCGATATGCATTTTGCCGAATCAATATTAATGTTCAGACTCATTTCTAAGTATAAGTGAATAAAATGTACATATATTAAAGATGGATATAAAAACATATTTTATCTATTGCCATGTATATATTAAATTTTGTTTTTATAAACCAAGCCAACAGTCATTACACGCTGTTGAATTTAAGTGCCTTTCCAATGACCGAAATCATACATGTCCGAATAATAGGCAACTATTACACACACATGACACGAGCTTACAATCAAATTATACCAATAGTGCATACACGTGCAACTAAAAGTACCGTTATAAAGTCATAGCACATAACTTGTTTGTACAAAGAGTGCCTTGAGGCAATATAAACCTGCGAAACTCACTAATTATCAGGTTCGAACTTGCCGCAATCGACTGCTTTCTGGCAGTGTTTATGTCGAAAAATTTCTTAGCACAAACTGACGAATCAGAATCGGAAAAAAATATATATTTAGTTACGGATATTCTATATCGATAACACGAAGTTTGAGAATCTTTCGTTTTATGAAATGATTGCTTTTTGCGACTTATGAGGTTCCACTCCCCGCAACGGTTACTTCCCTTTACAGTAAACAGTAAAAAGCAGGTTCTCTCCCGTTACGGACTTCCATCCAGTAAAAGTAAAAACCACAACCATACTGATTGGTGTGTACCTTGCGCAGGATTACTGTATATAGATATATTTATTTATCATAAAATACACAAATCACATGGCATTACAATATAAAAAACATAAAACCATGTCATATACATTATATGAAAAGGATAACACAAAAAAGCGATAATTATTCCCTTATGTCCATTGTGGTACATGTAGATCTAGTGGCATAGGAAGACATGACATTAAATAAATAATAATAAATATATATCACAGACAAATGAGGTTATCTATGAGATCAATAAAACTTTCTGGACTGTTAAGAAATGCCATGATTTTATCTTAAAAAATAAACAATATTGAAATTAAAGTATTTATAGTTAAGAGATTCCTAAAAAAAACCAGACCTACAGATACATAAGGTATGTTTTAACCTTATATAATTTACATGTCCGTGATATCATAATTTAATGATATATATGGGATTTACCCTCTCACTTGGTGTACTTTTACAAAACGACGTTTGAAATAAAATAAAAAGTAAGTGAGCAGGAAAGGCCATATAAGAAGTTCACAGCCATCCAAAAACATAAGGAGACAAAACAATGTGTACATACACGTGAACGCTTACAGATCCCCACACAGATCCCACGGAAACATTAACCTACGAAACATATTAGGAGCTGGTGAAGTGTAATGGCAAACATTTATGGGAACGGGAATAGCATTCAATGTGTAAATGTATAATAAAATGCTTGGACAATGTGTCTGATATGTAGTTTGATGAATTTATACTTTCACTGTTTGGTTTTGATACCATATTTATTATGTACAGTGAGTTATAAATATATAGTGAGTATACTAGGACAAAAACTTAATGACCAATATTAGCTAAATTAAACCAAGGGAAACAATCCATACATTCTCAAGGGAGGTCACTCAAAAATATATCGAACAGACATTTTTAGACCACCATAATTATGCCAAAAACAGGTTTTTTATACCATATTCATATATATTTCACCTAAAAGTATACGATTATGAGTGTTATTTGCAGAAAAAATGTATTATTCTGTAGTTATTTCGAATTATTCGGTATTATTCGGTATTATTCGGTATTATTCGGTATTATCCGGTATTATTCGGTATTAAGAGTAACCGGGAATAGCCTCATCCCCATAGATGTTTGTCCCTTCACCTCCTCAACTTCTGGTGTTTTGTGTGCTGATTGTTACCTGGGATCTGTGTAGGGAAGCACTGTCTCGTGAAGGTTGCGTTCCCTGTATCAACGTAATCCTTCCTTTACATAATGTAACTTCAATTCGTCTTAAAACTCGAGTGTCCGGTGTGCAGTTAAAGAAGGTGTCAAATATTGATTTTTTTAGAATTTTACAGGCGGTACCGTAGTTTTCCTTATTCCAGAATTATAACATCTTCTTATAAATCTTTGCACCAGTTTAACAAAGAACTGATAGATTCCAAAAGTTATGAATATCGCGAATTTATATTACGGATCTCCATTATAAATCGGTTTAATTCATTCTCAAACAAATATTGTAAATTTTAAAAATATTTAATGAATAATAAAATCATTTACATGAAAAACAAAAACAAAGTAACACAAATTAAAATGTTAAGTAGGAGGGTCGCATTTTTCATTTATGAATTCCGTATTATTAACCGAAGTCCCGTGCTTTATACCCGTACGCTTTAGTTTAGTTTGAGGCAGTATGGTGTAGGTTTATTTGGAACGGTTTAAAACGCAGACTTCTTACGCAGACATATAGAACATAGAGGAAAACGCAGACAAGTTAGAATATATAGTGCAGTGGGAAAACGCAGACAAGTTAAAATATATAGGCAATATTTATATAGTTTATATCAGGTAAATGATTAAGTCCATTAGAAGAAAATTACAGGTTAGGGTATTATGTTTTTGTACTTGGTAATGATATATCTAAATTTGTTTAAAAAAAAAAATTATACTGTAGATCTTAACTGTAGTATAGATGTATTCAAATATAGCATTTAAAAATACTTTAAGTAGAATATTGACGTAATTGTGTGATTGATAATTAAATATTGTGATATTTAAAATCATAAAATAATTGCAGTTTTTGCAAACTAAGATGTTTTGAAAAAAATGTCTAATTGCCTTTGATATAAACCTGACATGATCTTACATTAATTAATTAGACCCGTAGATTTTTGTTAAGAAAATAATTGAATTACACTATTATTGCAATTATTAGATTAATTGATATTCATTTACTTTGATGTATCAATCATCCTTATACTCTAAGTAGCAGTTTGTCTTGGTAATTAGTTAGTTAACATTAATTGTAGAACTTTGAATCCTTTAATCAATTTTAAATGTTTGCCGCTTTTTCAATTTAAATGTGTAAAAAATAAATATGTTTGAAAAAAACAAAAAATAGTAAGAATGCTTAAAATTTTAACAAACTGCTGCAAACAAATTTCGAAACTTATATTTATATAGAATAATCACAATTGAAAATCATTCTTTAAAAAGCAATACGTATGTATCAGCTTTGTGAATTGTCATAAAATTTAATATTTTGAATAATTGAATCTTTTTGAAAAAAGTGTTTAAAATATTAACATTATACAACAGTGATAACAATTTGTTTGTGTTCATAAACGACTATATCAGTTTTGTGAATTGTGATAAAATTTAATATTTTGAATAATTTAATCTTTGTGAAAAAAGTGTTTAAAATATTAACATTATACAACAGTGATAATAATTTGTTTGTGTGTTCAAAAAATAAAAAAATATGCATTAGAACAGATATTTTATAATTTTTTGCATTTGCTCTATAATTCAACTGGTCTGCGTTTTTCAACTAGTCTGCACTAGAAAGTATGCAATTTTCAAGAAAAAATATTTTATAAATTTTTGCATTTGCTATTTAATTCAACTGGTCTGCGTTTTTCAACTAGTCTGCACTAGAAAGTATGCAATTTTCAAAAAATAAAAAATTATGCATTAGAACAGATATTTTATAATTTTTTGCATTTGCTCTATAATTCAACTGGTCTGCGTTTTTCAACTAGTCTGCACTAGAAAGTATGCAATTTTCAAGAAAAAATATTTTATAAATTTTTGAATTTGCTATATAATTCAACTGGTCTGCGTTTTTCAACTAGTCTGCACTAGAAAGTATGCAATTTTCAAAAAATAAAAAATTATGCATTAGAACAGATATTTTATAATTTTTTGCATTTGCTCTATAATTCAACTGGTCTGCGTTTTTCAACTAGTCTGCACTAGAAAGTATGCAATTTTCAAGAAAAAATATTTTATAAATTTTTGAATTTGCTATATAATTCAACTGGTCTGCGTTTTTCAACTAGTCTGCACTAGAAAGTATGCAATTTTCAAAAAATAAAAAATTATGCATTAGAACAGATATTTTATAATTTTTTGCATTTGCTCTATAATTCAACTGGTCTGCGTTTTTCAACTAGTCTGCACTAGAAAGTATGCAATTTTCAAGAAAAAATATTTTATAAATTTTTGAATTTGCTATATAATTCAACTGGTCTGCGTTTTTCAACTAGTCTGCACTAGAAAGTATGCAATTTTCAAAAAATAAAAAATTATGCATTAGAACAGATATTTTATAATTTTTTGCATTTGCTCTATAATTCAACTGGTCTGCGTTTTTCAACTAGTCTGCACTAGAAAGTATGCAATTTTCAAGAAAAAATATTTTATAAATTTTTGAATTTGCTCTATAATTCAACTGGTCTGCGTTTTTCAACTAGTCTGCACTAGAAAGTATGCAATTTTCAAAAAATAAAAAATTATGCATTAGAACAGATATTTTATAATTTTTTGCATTTGCTCTATAATTCAACTGGTCTGCGTTTTTCAACTAGTCTGCACTAGAAAGTATGCAATTTTCAAGAAAAAATATTTTATAAATTTTTGAATTTGCTATATAATTCAACTGGTCTGCGTTTTTCAACTAGTCTGCACTAGAAAGTATGCAAATTTCAAAAAATAAAAAATTATGCATTAGAACAGATATTTTATAATTTTTTGCATTTGCTCTCTAATTCAACTGGTCTGCGTTTTTCAACTAGTCTGCACTAGAAAGTATGCAATTTTCAAGAAAAAATATTTTATAAATTTTTGAATTTGCTCTATAATTCAACTGGTCTGCGTTTTTCAACTAGTCTGCACTAGAAAGTATGCAATTTTCAAAAAATAAAAAAATATGCATTAGAACAGATATTTTATAATTTTTTGCATTTGCTCTATAATTCAACTGGTCTGCGTTTTTCAACTAGTCTGCACTAGAAAGTATGCAATTTTCAAGAAAAAATATTTTATAAATTTTTGCATTTGCTATTTAATTCAACTGGTCTGCGTTTTTCAACTAGTCTGCACTAGAAAGTATGCAAATTTCAAAAAATAAAAAATTATGCATTAGAACAGATATTTTATAATTTTTTTGCATTTGCTCTCTAATTCAACTGGTCTGCGTTTTTCAACTAGTCTGCACTAGAAAGTATGCAATTTTCAAGAAAAAATATTTTATAAATTTTTGAATTTGCTCTATAATTCAACTGGTCTGCGTTTTTCAACTAGTCTGCACTAGAAAGTATGCAATTTTCAAAAAATAAAAAATTATGCATTAGAACAGATATTTTATATTTTTTTTGCATTTGCTCTATAATTCAACTGGTCTGCGTTTTTCAACTAGTCTGCACTAAAAGTATGCAGATATTTTATATTTTTTTACATTTGCTCTATAATTCAACTGGTCTGCGTTTTTCAACTAGTCTGCACTAGAAAGTATGCAATTTTCAAAAAATAGTATTTTATAAATTATAACCTTTTTTATAAATTTATGCATTTGCTCTATAATTCAACTTGGGTGCGTTTTTCAACTAGTCTGCACTAAAAGTATGCAGATATTTTATAATTTTTTACATTTGCTCTATAATTCACCTTGTCAGCGTTTTTTAACTAGTCTGCACTAAAAGTATGCAGATATTTTATATTTTTTTACATTTGCTCTATAATTCAACTTGTCTGCGTTTTTCAACTAGTCTGCACTAAAAGTATGCAGATATTTTATAAATTTTTGCATTGGCTAAATAATTTAACTTGTCTGCATTTTTCAATATGTCTGCACTATAAGTATGCATTTTTCAAAAAAATATGCATAAGAACAGATATTTTATGAAATTTTGCATTAGCTATATAATTTAACTTGTCTGCATTTTTCAATATGTCTGCACTGCACTTTTATAATAAAATTGAGACACTATGATTTAAAGCTAATTACCTATAATTATCATCAAAATCAAACAAAGCAGTTTATACACAAGCATTTACACCTTCCCATTATTTACTGTTGTCTGCGTAACTATATATTCTAACTTGTCTGCTTACCAAGTACAAAAACATAATACCCTAACCAGTAATTTTCTTCTAATGGACTTAATCATTTACCTGATATAAACTATATAAATATTGCCTATATATTTTAACTTGTCTGCGTTTTCCAACTCCACTATATATTCTAACTAGTCTGCGTTTTCCTCTATGTTCTATATGTCTGCGTAAGAAGTCTGCGTTTTATACCGACCCGGTTTATTTAGCTTGAGTGGATGGCTGATTATACATACAGTGGTCAGAATCGAAAGGGTATGATATTGTTTACAACAGCTACAAGACTTCCTGGGAATTTTACGGTCTTTTCGAAGAGTAATATATGTTGGTGCCTATTACGAGAATAGAATGTAAGAAATAGATCTCTGTTTCATTTACATGTATTTTGATATTAACGACTTTAAAAATTAGGGTGAAATTAAATGCTGAAATAAGTTATTAATTTATAAATAAGTCATTAAGTCCAACATGTCGGTTGTCCAACTAATTCTGAAAGACAATTAATTTCCATTAAAGTAAATTTTAGTCTAATATTGTTTGTCATACTCTTTCCTTTGTACTGGACACACATGACCATTTAACTGTTAATTTTCCGTCTGCGTAATTACAAAAGAGTTGTGCAATGTGTGTGAAATGTTACATAAT